>JBBBDQ010001439.1:317500-350000 GCA_037127315.1 Ascarosepion bandense | reverse complement strand
CTTATTTTGTACAATGCTATTCAATGCTCTGGCGTTTTGTTTCTTTATGAATTTTTCTAAATTAGTAGTACAGCTTTAACTTAGATTGATTGTATTTTTATTGACAATTTTGTTTAGTCTTAAGCATTTGGAAAGTGTTGATCGATAAATTTAACAAATATTTCTCCTATTTTTGTTTTTTTACTTCTAAGTTAAATCGTGGGTTGAACCCTATAATATTTCCTCTTCTATAATCGTTTTTTTATTTGTCTGTTTGGTTAGGAATTGTATTAAAATGTTTTTATGGTCAGATTTTTAGTGCATCTTCATAGATTTTTTTTTCTTATCATCAAATATTGTTTGTTTGACAGAGATTTTGATAGCCTGGGTTCTATTTCTATGTGAAATTGCTTGATTATGCTTTTGGGATGGTTATATCTTTTGTTTATGTACTTTAACTTTGTGTTTGCTTTCATGTATGGAGAAACATTGCCAGTTTGTAAATTTAATTCCATATCTAAATATTGAAATACTTTTCTAGTTGTTTCTACTGTTACCTCAAAATATAGTTTTTGGAATAATTTGAAAAGTTCTTACTTTATTTTTACATTTTCTCTTTTGCTATCCGTTGCTATCATTAATCCGTCATCTCTGTATAATCCTTGGTTGTCTGTATGGATTACTTTGTTGATCTTATTTAAAATGTACATATCCATCAATTCTGAAATTTCTGCTCCGTCAAACGATCCTTGTGATACATCGAAGGTGCCTTTGCTTTTCCATTGTGGAAAAGTATTGATTTGCGGCAATGTATGATTATATCAACATGTTTAGATGGTATGTTTATGTACCTTTTAGCAAAATTAAACACTTCCATTAAACCTATTACATAAATTGATAAATGAAAATGTTCATGTCTTATATAATGAACGTATATTTATTTTTGCATTAGATCTTTTTGAAACCAGGAAATGCAATCACTTGTGTTCTTTCACTGTTAGTTTGAGTGGCTGTTCTTAGTAAGTCACATTTTTTTTAAATATTTCATGCATTCTTTTGCCCACTTCTGTTTATAAATCGGTACGATTGGTTATTGGTAAAATCTTTTTTTTGATTTTTGACTGCTAAGAATATTATATATATATATATATATATATATATATATATATATATATTGAGAAGAAAACTCAACACGTAGACGGTTAGCAATCAAGATGTTTAGGAAGATATTAAAAGATTTTAAGAGATTTCCAAAAGATTCTCTTTAAACATTTTGCTTTCTTTAAAAAGAAAGCAAAATGTTTAAAGAGAATCTTTTGGAAATGTCTCTGAAAATTATGGCCGTAGTGTATTTTCGTCTCTCTCTTTCGTTTTTTTTTACCATTCTTTCCACACCACCCATTTTTGTCTTTTTAGTTGTTGATGTCTGTGGAGTTATATGTCTATTTCTATCTTTCTACTTTATTTTCTTTGTGTATATATTCTTTACAAGTTTATATAATCGTGTGATTGAGTATATATATCCCGCCAGTGTCCTCTTTTTTGCACCTGTCTAATTCAGAAGTATTTTTGTGTGTACATATTTTCTCATAAGATTTGTTTTGTGCATGTGTGAGTAAATGCATGTATTTATTTTTCTGTATTATGTTATATGTGCGATCTGATGTATATATTCCCAGTTTTTTTCCGGTTTAAATAATATAATCTTCACTTATTCTGTCAAAAGTATTTTTGTAATATTTTGAGTGAATTTATTTATTTTTCAATGGTCTAAAAGAGACAATGTTATTAAATTTATATTCTTCAAATAAATCTTGATTTATAACCTATGTGTTGAGTTTTTTCCCCACTATTTTATAATGCACTGGATAATATCCATCGAGCTGTCTATTTTTAACTAATTAATAATTTATATTAATTCGATAAAATCATTGAATTACCCTCTCCGATTTTATAAATCTGACATTTTCCCTTATATATATATACAATGCTTGTTATTACAATAGAAAGGATATATAAATACATATATATTTACAAATAAATATACAATGCTTGTTATTATAATAGAAAGGATATATAAATACATACATATATATATATATATATATATATATATATATATATATATATACACAAATATACAATGATTGTTATCATAATAGAAAGGATATATGTATATATATATGTGTGTGTATATATATATATATATACAAATAAAGATACAATGATTGTTATCATAATAGAAAGGATATATATATTTATATATATATATATATATATATTTAAATATACAATGCTTGTTATATAATATAAAAGATATATATATATATATAATGCTAGTTATTATAATAGAAAGAATATATATATATATAATAAATATGCAATGCTTGTTATTTTAATAGAAAAGATAGATAATTATATATATATATATATATATATATACCTTGCTTGTTATTATAATAGAAAGAATATATATATATATATGTATATATATATATATATATATATATATATATATATATAAAATAAATATAAAATGCTTGTTATTATAATAGAAAGTATATATATATATTCTTCACTACTACGACATAATTATTGCACGAATTATGATAAAACGCTGTTAAAGAGCAGACACGTAGAAAGAGATTTATTAATTGGAAATAAAAATTAATAACTAATAGTAAATAGCATGAACTGAGCCGACTGCACCTCGCTATTGTCTCTCTAAAAAGCGTGAATGTATGTATATATATATATATATATATATATATATATATATATATATATATACGAATGAATACACAACGGTCTTTATTATAATAGATATGGTTATTATTGTTTTATTATTTGGAAAATGAATTAATACATAAAAATATTTTTACTAGATTATTAGTTATTGAGTTCTGAGACAATTAGAATGTACAAGTTACAAATGAATTGTTATATAACGAATCTAAATCAACAAAATACGCAAGATAATAGAAAAATAACTATTAAAAAGATTACTGCGAATTATATGCAGAGAATTTGAATTGATTGATTAATTGATTATTTCGTTTTCTACGACTTTGCAGAAGTTTGCAGGTTATTTAAAGCTAAAAATATTTTTAGATTTTGAAAAATTTTTCGATGTGATAATACTGAACATCAGGAAAAGACAGTTGAAGTTCCTGGGACATGTAATGAATAAAGAGGGCTTTGGAAAACCTAATACTAAAAGGCCAGATAGAAGGGAAAAGAGACATGGGAAAGCAGCGGTTAACATATCTGAAGGATCTAATCAGTTGGATCATGGATCTAGGGTTGCATGGTGTAACAGGAGAAGGCGTACTAAGAGTCACCAGGGATAGGGAGACGTGAAAAGTCATGATCGCCTACGTTCTGAAAGGACAGGGCAGATAGAAGTAAAAGAAGAAGAAGAATGATACACATTTTACTAATAAACACAGAAGATGAGGTGGATTCCTACGTTTCCAAAATGTTTTTACGCGTAAGTGTCTATAACGGATCAGACTGCAATTGTAACTCGACTCACTAATTAAGACTGTCAAGCCTTTATTCTTTACATCGCAGATTCAACCTTAAAACACCTTGTATTCCCAAGCACCCATCTAGGGTCTGACCAGGATCGATGGCGCATAACCTTGTTGATCGTACAGGAACCCGTGTTTCAATCTGATGAGACCGTAAGCTCAATATCATCGAAAAAAAGGCCTACATTTGATATGAACACTATATCAGTCAGTCAGTTAAGTTCCATACGTGATACACGCTTGGGTGATCATATCTCTTTCGAGATATGACTGAATGGGCAGAAGATTATCCCACAACAGGTTGCTATTATTTTCTACATTAGACTGGTTGCAGTCAAGGCTATAAAAATCAATATGTCCTGTTATATAACCCATAACTTTAGGGAAGAGACGGATTAATACCTTTTCCAAGGTTATTTGCGCGTAAGTGAATGCAAGGTATTAATCCGGAATTCGAACCCCGCTCCCAGATTTCTCGATCCGAACCGATGTCCACTGCAGTACAATGCACATCCTGAATAGTATATAGGGGTCATAATTATAAAACAATAAATATTGATTTTAAGGCAAAAAGATGACAATTTCAGCGACAACTGACGTGACAACTTCAGTTTCCAAGTATTTAAAGGCTATAGTAAATCTCATCCGTTTCAATAGAAACGGTTAGTCCTCAGGTTTATGTGTTACAATAATACGTACACTTTCGATACACGATTGCCCAAAGCGTGTATCACGTATAGCACTTAACTGAGTGAACTTTTGTAATAATAACTTAAGGAACATAAATAATTATTGAAATCAAGTTATATATATATATACCATTCCGCCTAAATTTTTTCAATAATGATAAATAATATTAAAGAACAACTTATTATTTTTATTCTGGAGAAATTAATTTATATTGTACTTGTGTGAAACAACAGTTCGAAAATGAATAGAAGTAGATAAGAATTTATGTCAGAAAATAAATATTAATAAATAGAAGACTGTCTAAACATTTATTTATAAAATTATTGATTAATGTTTTAGGGCTTATCAACCCTTTGCAGTGTATTTAAAGCCAGAAAATATTTATATTTTTAGATTGTAAGAATAACCGTTTTAGATATAATAAAGATTCTAGTTATACAAGTCTTACTAATCGGAAGAGAAGTCGTAACTGAATATAACGAACCTAACGGGAATTGGAACACGGCTCTCTGATTAACAATTCCGAGCTATTATCCATAACATTACCCAAAAATTCAATCTCACAGCACCTGGTTTTTCCAAGCGGTCACCTATCTAGGTACAGACCAGTCTCGACGTTGCTTAACTTCGATAATCGTACGGCAAACAATATTTTAACGTGATGTGAATGTAAAATGTGAATGGGTCTTTAATTTTTACACTGTAATAAAATATGTAGTAATCTGTTCGTCTCTGGAGACGATGGTTTAGCTTTGCTCTATAAGAATTAGCAGGAGAAAACAAGCAGTAGAACAGGAAGCTATGGAGAGCCAAGATTTCTTCTTTGAAATATATCGCACGTAGAAATACTACATTTTAAAGCTTAACAACAACCATACATATTCCATTATACAGGGTTCAGGGTAATCTGTAGAAATTGGACGAGCGAAAAGTGACACATTGGGCGCCAATTCTTCTGGGCAGTGTACTCGCTGCATATAGCCACAATTATATGGCTGCAGATGGCCATTAATACTCTGTAGTCACACTTTGAAGTCCCTGATAAACGAGCTACATCAGCTTCTATAATCTGGATAATCAGCTAAAAGGCCAGAGATGCAGGGTAGAAACACTGATCACGTGGTAGGAGGCGTTGAATCTGGACCGTTGTGCAACTGCCTATTTTCGTTCTGTGGCTAGTGGAGGGGAGATTTATTGTTTGGGCGTGGGGTGTGGCAGAAGAAGATATGTCGATCTGAATGTTGGCAAAGTAAAGCGAATCTGTTGTATGAAGCGGTGATAACATGCCGTGAAAGCCAAGAGAAAAGGCAGATGGTAAATTTAATAGATGTAAAATACGCAGCAATTGATCACGGCAAACGTACGTATCTATCTCAAGCAAATATTTTCCTCTATCTTCTTGACTTTATTTCTGGTTACAATGTCAACTACTAGTCAGAGGTTTGTTTTTATTCGTTGATTGATTTCTTATTTAATTTCCCTCTACATACATTAATATGTTTAAATTCCTCTCTAATAAATTTACTTAGATATCCGTTTCTTGATAAAAATATATGTTTCGTGGTTTAGGAAGTTGTGTTCTTTCGAACGTTTCTGTAGACGGTATATGACTAAAATCTAAGGAAGAAATTCAGCGGTGATCTTGAAGCTAGGTATAATTTAACTCTTAATATATCGACTAAAATCAGTCTCCTTGATCTAATATTCGTAAAAAATCTATGTACAATAAAAGAGCCTGCTAACTGTCTTCATATATCAAATCAACGTTAAAAACTTATTTTAAGTATATTATAACTTGATTCAATCTTAGAATAACTACGTTCTTGTTTTTTTTTTATCATCATAATAATGTTGTAATTTGTTCCTTCCTGGAGACGATAGTATAATTTTGCGCTATAAGAATTGGCAGAAGTTCTAGCAATCTTAGTCTGCCGATAAGTCTAGGTTCTTTTATCAATATTGTTAGTAGAAGCTAAGGAAGGAATAAACCAATACAGCTTGATAAGGGAGCAGCCACACTTACGGAAAAGTGACACAATACTATCTTCGGTAATTCAATGTAGATCCTTGAAAGGTTTATTTCTGATACATCTTTTTTTCTGTTTTCATTTATTCAGCATGCATCGGTAAATTTTATATAAAATTTGTTCTTCTCCTAAGATAGAAAGTGTTAGGTGGTAGGAAGTCTAAGAACCCACTGTTGCTTTATCAGAGCTGTCTTTCTTCTAGGTAAGAGAGTAATAGCCGGTAACCAGTTAAGGTGGTAGCCAGTTTAAGAACATATAGCTGCTACATCAGAGTTGCACTTCTCCGAGGTAAGTGAGTATTAGGTGGCAACCAATTTAAGAAACTATTGTTGCTAAATCAGAGATGTCTTTCTTCTATGTAACAGAATAATAGGTGGTACTCAGTCTAGGTGGTAGCCAGTCTAAGAACCTATATCTGCTACATCAAGGTTGTCCTTTTCCTAGGTAAGTGAGTATAGGTGGCGGTCATTCTAAGAAGTTACTGTTGCTATATCAGAGATGTCTTTCTCCTAGGTAAGAGAGTAATTGGGGGCAACCGATCTAAGAAACTATTGTTGCTATATCAAAGATGTCTTTATTCCAGTTAAGATAGTAATAGGTGGTAGCCATTCTAAAAACCTACTGTTACTATATCAGAGCTGCTCATCTAGATAAAAGGGTAATATGTTGCAAACAATCTAAGAAGCTACTGTTGCTATATCAGAGATGCGTTTCTTCTAGGTAAGAGAGTAATAGGTGGTAGCCAGTCTAAGAACATATAGCGGCTACATCAGAGTTGTTCTTCTCCCAAGTAAGAGAGTATTAGATGGTTGCCAGTCTAAGAACCTACTGTTGCTATATCAGAGATGCCTTTCTCCTACGTGAGCGAGTATTAGGTGGTGCCCAGTCTAAGAACCTACTGTGGCTATACTAGAGATGCCTTTCTCCTATGTGAGCGAGTATTAGGTGGTGCCCAGTCTAAGAACCTACTGTTGCTATATCAGAGATGCCTTTCTCCTACGTGAGCGAGTATTAGGTGGTGCCCAGTCTAAGAACCTACTGTGGCTATACCAGAGTTGCTATTTTTCTCGGTAATTACTATTAGGTAGCGGCCAGTAGAAGAAATTATTGTTGGCTATATCAGAGATGTCTTTCTCCTAGGTAAGAGCGTAGTAGGTGTCAACCAATCAATTAATCTATTGTTGCTATCTCAGAGATGTTTTTTTCGTAGTTAAAGAGAATAATAGGTAGCAGCCTTTCTAAGAAATTATTGTTGCACTCTAAATAGAATTAGAAATTTTGAAATAATGAGTAAATTATACACTTCGTTTGTATAGCTCTGTACACCATTTGCAATTTTACCCACTAAATAGCATATTTCATAATGAAAACTTCACTAAGCCTGCCGAATTTACGAACCGAGAAGGAGTCCCAAATTTACGGTAACTTTTCAGAATGTAATAACTAAAATAACAGTTAACTCCCATCACTATACTATTTATTCAATTTATAAGACGCCTGATGCTGTTTGTAGCTTTTTCATAGGAGAAAAATGTGTCTTCTATGCAGCAACATGCAGTGAATTATTTTGCGAATCACTCAGATTAGTGTAGGAGGGAAAACATAATTATAAAAACAGAATAGGGTACTATTTCTACGAATCTATCACGCTATCCAAACAAGCAACATACTGGCACAGAAAAAGAAGCCCATCTATCTTTCTGAATGTTCTGTATAAACATTTCCAGGAAGATATCTACTTTTTATGTTCTTTTTATTATGGAAGTTTACTCGAAACTCTGGATATAGCTGGATACAAATGACTATGAGAGAAACGTAAATAATCTTATCATGGATATAATAATAATAATAAATTCAGCAAACATGTTATTTTCTATTGTTTAACTCATTTGGTACAGCTTCAAAAATATTATTAAACATGTTATTTTACTTTTTGTAAAGAAAATAGAAAACAGTACTACCACTGGTGTTCAGTGGATTACAGGAGATGTCGAAAAAATAATAAAAGAAAGATAGGAATCAAGGAGAAAGAAGATCGTAATTGACGTTGTATTTAAGCTTTTTGAGATTATAGCTATCAAGGAAGTAAGCATACATAAGTGAGTTCTACAGGTAGGAAATGCGAGAAAAGAAAATGATGGGGGAGAAGTGGAGGTCACATTTGACGATTTTGATGATAAATGAATAGAACTTACTTGCCAGTCAAGTAGCACGTATTAATGCATGTAGTCGGAGCGTCAGGGAATTAATTTCGTTAAGACAAAAGCCGTGAAAAGTTTTGTAGAAAAAAAAAACAGAGAGAAGCCACGTCCAGTCGGTGAAAAAATGACTGAAGTCAAGGATCCATTAGATTGCATATCCACGTTGGGATTTTACCGATAACTCAGACATAATAAGCAGAAACACTTAAACAGACGTGGCAACAGTATTCAATACACGAATGGTAGATTTATAAATATGCAAGATGGATTCTGACGAGACAAAATTCCTATCTAGTGACCCAACCTTTTCAGCATTAGATGTAGTTATTGATATGATGTATTCGTTCGACTGGAGGTCGGCTAAGAGAATGAGCCTGATTTCTCACGTGGGTGATGACACATGCGTACTAGATAATAGGCCTGTTCAACCCCGGATTAGATGTCAGCATCGATGGATTCTACTAGAGCGGCCAATACTATTTTTTATAACGGCCTCTTTGTAGTAGAATTTTTCCATTCTTCAATGGACGCCACCCGAAGAGGCTTGGCATACGTTTTAGTGACTGAGCCTGTTAAGTGATCCCTAATTTTACAAGAGACGTGGCCAGTTTTTTCAATTCCCACATAATATGGCCGCAAGCGAATGTCCAACTTCCCTTTCTTATGGTGATTCTTATAACACACGAAATCACCAACATTAAATTCTATATTTTACTAAGGAACAAATAATTGCTGCTTTCCTCATATTTTTATGGTATTCCTAGCTGATGTGAAACTACCTTGCCTTTCCTGCTGGGTGATTTTGTGATGTTCTTCTCTAATATATAGACCTGAGTATATTATTCAAAAGCAGAATAACATCCCTATTATAGAGTAAGAAATACAGTGACAATGTTTTTGTCTTGCTGACATGAAATCGAAAAGCCATCAAAAATCTGGTTGATGTGAATATCCTATGACTGGTTCGTTGTTGCTAATTGTCTTGGCTAGAAATGTATTGTGCAATGAAACCTCTTAACCTTAACGTTACTTTATTGACATCCTCAGGCCCATTGTCGATTGAAAGCTGAAGGTTTGCCCCAAATCTCGGAAAATTTCATCAACTAAACGTTGCATTATTGTTTCTTTATTTTGTCAGAAACATCAAAATCCTCAGACCAACCACTCTAGATACTTATGAATGTAAATATGTATTTCCCACCCGAATTATTCTTTGGGTAGAATCCAGAGATATCTAAAGCAAACTTTGCATAAGAAAAGAAAGACAAACTGCATTCCTGCATATGGAGTTGTTATTTCTTTAAATTCCTTGTCTAGCTCGAAATATATTTACCTATAAAATCATTAGCCTTTCTTAGCAAGAACTGCTTCTGTTTTTTTTTAATGGAATGTTTTATTCACACTACATGGCCACTGTTAACACGGTACTGAACCAGCACACTTTTTCTAAGATGGGACTGAACATACAGCCTGATGAGAGGTTCATTGTCAGGCTAAGACAAGTAATACCAGATATCTTCTATTACTATCTTCTGCTTTGGTATCTCTGCCATTTTGTAATCTACTCTTTAATTTTAGAATGTCTTTGACCCGTTGCTCTCTAATTACATATATTCCCTGCAATGTGAAACTTCGGGCGTCACTGATAAATCGTTATAGGATGCAAATTCCCTCGGCTTATTTAGATTTGAATATATCCTACTGATTAAATTGTTTCTATCGTCTATATCTGTTAGAGAATCAACATCGTCCTCATTTGCATTAACTGCAAGTCACAAGAAATCTGCACAAACATTATCTTTACCTTTGAGATAGTGTATGCTGCAATTGTAGCCAACCATGCTCGGAGGAAAAGTCTATATCTTTTTATTTTATATGGGTGAATTGAGTAAATGCTCCAAGGGTCTTTGATCTGTTTAGATTGTGAATGCTGCACTATGCAGACTGTGATTCGGTTTGGAACCGGAATATTGTATCGCATAAGCCTGCTTTTTCTATAGTTGACCATCTTACTTGCATGTTACTTAATTTATGGGAGAGGAAGTGAATCATTAACTTACCTCTCCCCTATTTTTCTATCATAATCCAATTGGAATAAACATGTACAAATCCATTGGCAGGAAGCTTCAGTATATAATCTATTGTCTTTACTTGGTTCGGGATTTCTGCGAACTTGGTTTTTAGAATATCGAAAAATGGGATGGCAATCGTCATCCCATTGAAAACGTGCTTACTTTCTTGATAGATTAATCAGCGTTTCGGCAATATCAGAAAACGTTCTAATAAAGTGGCTATAGTCTGAGGTTATTCTAATGAAGGCTCTCACTTCTCTAACAGTGGTTAGAGTCGAAACTAATTTTATCGAAATCTGGCTGTATTCACACTTTACTAATTCTTAACTTGTTTTATCTTGAGACCATGCCTACGCGGACCTCTTATAACTGCGTGTATATGGTCTAAGTGGCCATCTGCTACACTGAAAACCATCAAAATACCATTTAACAACTAGAAAAGGACGCTCACACGTCTCCGCCTCACAACGATCTCCCGCCAATCTCCACGTATGCGCTCACTGCCTAACATTCTGCTTTGCTCAATGTGTTCGTCATCGAACAATTCACATTTCTTAACTTCAGTGTTAGACTCTGCACGAAATCGGAAAAAGTAGGCTGTTCCATGTTTTTTCCTTTTTTGTTTTGTTTTCTTTTTAAACTAGCAAGGTTTATATAATAAGCAAAAAGCAGAATACACACAATGTAAAACCAAACTAACCTACCTTTTCTTGATGTTTTCTGTTACAACGATCGTCTAGTAATTTCGTAAATATTAACCAGGTTGGATATCAGTCTTTTTTTTTAAGAAAAAAAAACACAGCGATTTACTGCGGACCAAATCATGTATGTTATATACTACCGCTGAAAAAAGAAAAGATATACGTATATATAAAAATATAATCTTATAATTTTATTCTTCGACGGTGACAGTTATGCGGAGCAGGGAAGTAGCCGGAGAGTGTTTGCACTTACGAAGGAGCTGTCGGGAGTCTTTAACCAGTTTCTGTATTCTCAGCCGAAAAGTCTAGTTTTTATATAGTTTAAAACTTCCATGTGACCTACATGGTCATACCTCTTCACCCACTTTTTTCCTTTACTTTTTGATTGTCGTTTGTTAACTTTATTTACGTCTGAATGTGTTTTTCATTTACACCAGGTGGTTCATTGCAGTTTAAGCTGGTTGTTGCTTGTTTTTTCTTTGCACTTGTAACCGCGTCCTTGTCTTTATTTTTGTGTGTGTCTTTTTTACGGTCGGATGTATATGTCAACCACATTCTTGTCACTTTGTTGATGCTACCTACGGGCTGATGTACCAATCAATTGCATTTGCCGTTCAATGTAATATATTATAAAATAACGATTTGAATATTCAAGAGAAATCACGCTAATCAGAGAGAGATGTTCGTTGTCATAAGTCCCAGGCCGTGCATGTGGACATTGGAGTCCTTCTTAAATAAGGAAAGTTAACCAGAAGTCGAGAAACCAAAAGGGAAAATTGAAGTGTTATGGCTGGTTTCATAAACAGCTAGGATGTCTGGGTACCTTTACTGGAGAAACGATTCCACAATGCAAAATTTGGCACCTATATCAAGGTTGTTTGAGAAAAATGTTGAGGAGTTTATGGGATTTTTTTTCTGGTCTAGCTTTGTATCTTTGGTTGTGAATTTTCATGATTTAGTTAATTCAATAAAAGTTCGACTTCATCTGAATAATTTATAGTAATCTGAAATAGCAGCTGACAATAATGCATTTTATGAACAGAGAAGGTTTTCTAATTCGATCTGAATTTTAACAAGGCTCGTATTTTAACAAGGCTCATATAAATTCTTTCTAAACAGACAGAACGAACTAAATCCTTATATATGGCATTTTTTAAAATATGAATATATTTACAATAAATGAAATAGATAAAACAGATATTAAATTTTGTATCATTTATGTTTTAAACGCCATTTATATATATAAATCTCTAGTAACGCGTTCGTTATATAGTTGCCTGTTTATTTTATAATGTTTTGTTCATCAAATAGTGGTTGGTACATTTTGTTATACTGATGAAAGAAAAAAAATTAATTTATAAACGATATTTTTAATATAACTTTCTTCCACTTACGTGCATCAGTATCAAGATTTGCATTTTTTGGGGGGGTGGGACAATTACTTAATTTCAATTTTATTCTATCTGGTCGTTGGTAAATTAAGCTTGGTTTTACAGATAAAAAATTAGCGATTTCAAAAAATGGCATGTGTCATTATAATATATTTAAAATAATTCATGTATTTCTAGATTCAATGAATATTATTAATTTGGCATCCAGTTTACATAAATTAGTATATACATATGAGATTATGTAAAAATTACATACATAATATATATATGTGTGTGTGTGTGTGTGTGTGTGTGTGTGTGTGTGTGTGTGTGTGTGTGTGTGTGTGTGTGTGTGGATAAATGTGCGTGTGGATGTATACATATGAATACGAGTAGCTTAATGAGTGTGGGCAGGGAATAATAAATCGGGTTCAAATTTTGACTAAATCTCTGATATTTACTTCGGGCCATAGCTGTTGGAAAATGAAGGAATCCGTTTCCTATCAGTTATGGACTTAACTGTGTTTCCATTCTTTAAAAATGACACTTTTGGCAAATAAGTTCGAGAAGACCATTCTCTGTAGCAAAGATTGATGTTATGATGGATGGTGATTGATCTTGAATAATGGCTGAATCATCCAAAATGTTTCTATATTGTTGTATTGATTTACAATATATATATATATATATATATATATATATATATATATATATATAAAGAGAGAGAGAGAGAGAGAGAGAGAGAGATAACCGATACGCATTTAGCCTTGATGTTGTTTCACTATACACGTCAGTACCGAATCGCCCAGCGGTTGATTTGATAACGGAGTGCATCACCACTTCAAGCCTGATCTACTAGAAACTCACCCCAGCAGACATTCACCTACTCCTGACGACTATAATAGACAACACCTACTTTAGGTTGCAAGGGTGCATCTATAAGCAGACCACTCGACTTCCGATGGGGTCCAGCTTATTGGGATTACTTGCCATCACATAAATGAATCAATGGAAAGTCGTGCTCTCAACACCTGCAATTCGTACGCCTTATGCACAAGAAACATTGATGACATACTGATCCTCACCTCTTCACGTGATGAATCGAATAGAATGGCATCAACGTTCAAAAGTATGAACGGCAAAATAAAATTCCCCAACGAACACACCGATAACAATGTATGACTGTCACTGCTGGACTTTAGGCTAAAAGTTTCGGAAAAAGGCGACATCCATACCAGTTTCTACAAAAAGCCTGCCAGCAGGTATATATTTGTCCACTACGTATACACACACTTCAGTGAAAACATCACCCCAAAAATATGTAGAGTTATCCGCAGGGAGGGATTGGACATACAGTTGGCCCACTAGGGCTCCACTTTTCGCAGACACCTCAATCACAACCACAACAAACAACATACCAGAAACGACACCACATACACACTGGCCAATTGCCCTATTATATGCCACAAGGTATATGTTGTGTACCACATAAAATGCACAAAATCTGAGGAATTTTATGTTGGCAGCACCTCCAGACTGTTACACGTCAGAATCAAAGAACACCTACACGCACAAGCGTCATCTTTACACAAACACATAAAAAAGGAAAAAAAAGACAGACAAAACGATAATTGTCAATATTGAAATTAAAGAGCGGAATCAAGGAAACTTACGCATAAAAGAGTACTTAAAAATAGCTAAACTACTCAACAGATCAACAATAGACAGGAGATCAACCTAGATTACATAACAAAACAATTAACGCTACCACGCACCTGACACACACCGGCCACAACAGTAAGGCGTATACACACAAACACGGTATCACAGTTTAACGCACACAAATAGATATACGTACGCACGCACGCACACACACTTACACCATGCCCCAACAGACTTTATACCGGAACACATACACACATATACACACACACGCATATATATGTACACACACTCCAACATACTATACACTGAACACATACATACATACACATATACATACATACTACTGCACACTATACACCGGAACACATATACACACAAACACACACACATGTATCTATATATACACACGCCCATATGATACCATAAAAGGTTTGTAGATATATACATATAAAATGATCACAAAGAAAAGAAAAAAGAAATAAAGAAATATAATAAAAATAAATAAATAAAATAATTTAAAAATAAATAAATAAAATAAAATAAAATACAAGAAGTAGACGCACATAAACACGCACACATAACACACACACACACACACGCACACATGAGAACACGTCAGAACGAATACAGAACAGGAAAAAGTAGCAATAAATAGCCAATCAAAGCAGATAGTTATAACGTCAGTCATAAAACAAAGCCCTCTACCATCTTGGCAGAAGTCAAACTAATGGTCATGTCAAAGCATACTTAGATAAATCACATATTAAATAAGACTGATATCATCAGACATAAAAAGGCTTAACTATCAATCACACATATATATGCCATAAACACACACACATACATGCTCTAACACACTTACACACGCACACACACACACACACACACACACTACAGTTAATGACAGCAGCAGCAGACAGGAATGACCATTCGTTGAAAGGTACGAACTCGAACACAAGCTTTCCTACCATTCTGAAGCTGAGATTTTGATCTCGAAATATTAATGTATAATAAAGAGGTAATACCCAACAACTTCTTTACCTTCCTTTATTTTACTAAACGCATTGTGATAGCCTTCAAGACCTAACCATACACTATATATCTATATATAAGGACAGATACAGAGAGGCATGTGTGTGAATCGAATATATACATACAATTTTTTATTGTATTAGTTGTATATACTCATGCAAGTAGTCTCTTACAGGTAATAAGATGGTTAGCAAACCTGCCTTGCTAGATCAACTATGATAGACTAGTGAGTTTAATCTTTCCTGGGTTCTCCATTTTTATGCCTTGTGCCATATTTTAGCATCATTTCATCAATCTCGATGCGCTCATAATGGAGAAACAAAATTATGCAAACATATACTACGCCGAGTTGCTGAATGTTTCTCAACCCTATACACGTCTAAATATCAGACTTCATAACTAAATATAAAAATACAAATTTTTCCTTGTCCGTCATGTTTAATCGAAGATATTTTAAGGAATGTTTGTAGTTCAAATATAAATTAATGATATAATAAATATATAATGATTTAAAAATGCATTCTTGACACAATTTATTTTGAAAACACCAAAATAATTTCTTATCTTCAAATGTTGATGATTAATACAAAGAATCATTGAGGGCAGGAAACATATTTATTTATATATTAAATCTACATATAAAAGACCGTGTGGTTGCGTTTGGAGTGTCTTCGCAGTGTGTAATAGTTATTGATTGATCATTACATATGAAAAGTGAATTCGATTTTCCTCGGGTGCTCTACAAAATTTCTGCATAAACCAATATATTGGAGGTTATTTTACTGTTGTCTAAAGAAATTCAAAGCAAATAATAATTACATTAGATACATACAAATATATTTTTGCCATAGATTGTGCATAATGTATTCTTAAAAACTACACGAAGCATTGTGTCAAGTGAATATTCTTCTTGAAACTCCGAAAAATCGAACATATATGAGAAAATAAAAATAATTCAGAACAAAATTAATATAAGAAGAAAATCTGATTTCAAGAATAACACAAAATTTCACTAAAAAGTGGAATAAACAAAAGAAATTGATTAACCAAAATGAAAATATTTGAAGAATTTTATTTCCTCTTTGAATAGCGAGAAACCTGCAAAAAATTACGATCATTGAATAAAAATATAAAAGCAGCACAAATTATGATCTTTTAGTAAATACCATAAAGAGAAATGTATAATTCAGATAAAAAATTATATGAGGACGTAATTGTCAACAGAAAATTTTCGATAATTAATGGGTAGCTGGACAAAAGTTTGGTCCTTTCATGAAAATAGTCAACCAACACTACTTAGAAGATACCTCTGCTGAAGGAAAGTAATATTTTAAACTACTATTTTAGTCAGTAAAATTATAGTTCATTTCAAAGTTGAAGGTTGTTTACCAGATAAAATCAGTTACTTATTCTAAGTTTCGGACATGTTTTAGGAGTGGTACAGGATACAACCAAAAATGATAGGAATTGTACTCGAATAGAATGGATATCGACTCGGAATGAGAAATCTGAGTGTGACGTTCGAAATCCAGTTTAATACTTTGCATTCACTAACGCGCTTATACCCTGAGAAAAAGAGTGAATCCTTCTCTTCACCCTTCAACATAAGGGTGAAGAGAAGGATTAACTCTTTTTCTCAGATCACCTTCGGGAATGTCGCAACATAACCTTTCTCTTCACCCTTCAACTATGGGTTAAATAAATGGTTTCTATAGCCTTGATTGCAACCATTCTAACGCAGAAAGAAATCATAACGTACTGCAGGAAAATCTTCTACCTAGGCAGTCATGTTTCGAAAGAGACATGATCTCCTAAGAGTGTATAACGTAGTCCATTTAACCCTCTAGAGCCATTCGTATCATATTTGATATAGTATGAAAACAAGCCTTGAAAGAAATATTTTCCTGAAAAATTTTTTAAGAGAAATATTTTATAAATTTCAAATGAAAGCAGTACTGACTGCTCAGTCAATGAATACCAAATGTTTCCTTGTAGGGAAATACCAAATGTTTCCTTATAGGGAAATACTGTATCAAATATGATACGAATGGCCCTAGAGGGTTAAGTAGTAATTAGTGGGGTATCTGTTTATTAATTCATAACAATATAGAACTGATCCCCCACTTTATGCCCAGTAGAAGCCTTAACCCTCTAGGGCCATTCGTATCATATTTGATACAGTATGAAAACAAGCCTTGAAAGAAATATTTTCCTGAAAAATTTTTTAAGAGAAATATTTTATAAATTTCAAATGAAAGCAGTACTGACTGCTCAGTCAATGAATACCAAATGTTTCCTTATAGGGAAATACCAAATGTTTCCTTATAGGGAAATACTGTATCAAATATGATACGAATGGCCCTAGAGGGTTAACTGACTGACAGGCTATAGCCAAAACGATTTTTAGCTAAACATGCAAAAATTCATGGAAAGCAATACTTCTTCACATACTCTAAAGCTGATACTATTGTGTGCGATTTTGAGCTAATATAGTCTGTAGCTGTTGGCGAAATTATTCTTATTTGTAACCTGTGGATTGGCGCTAAAACATCACAAAGAATGATAGAAGATAGAAGAAACAAGAACTCTTTATCACTTTTGACAGCAGCGACAGCTAAAATGAATATTACATGAAACATGAAAAATAAAAGATTTAAGTTGTTACATTTTACACTACTTCAAATGAAAGTTTAGGAAGAAAACTCAAAACAACCGTGTAAAGAGCAACAACAGCTAATGAACTTGAGGAACCTATTATCCGGAAATATGTTTTACGAAAAAGAATTTATAAATTTCAACTGATAACAGTACTTCATATTTAATCAATGAAAGTCGAATATTTCCTTATATGGGATAGAATAATATTACCAGTGCCATTATGAAAACAGTTTTTTTCAGTAGCAGCGAATTAATTGAATTCCCACTCCGGAAACTCACCAGGTATTAATGTAATAGAAAACGTGTGACCCATCGTTAAAAGCTGAGTATACCATGGTTTGAACAGGAGAACAACGACAAGGTTTTGGTAGGAAATGGAAATGAAAACGAAACTTATACTCAGCATCAGTCTGAGAGAATTAAAGTTTCTAGCAAGGAGGTCTTGGTGGATCTGAAACAAATAAGATAGATAGAGGGAAAGGGAGACAGGGGAAAACAACGCTTGACATACTTGATGGTTTTTAGCAAATGGATGGCAGAGCAGAGTTTAGAAAAAATAACAAGTTAAAAGGTATTAAGAGCTACAACGGACAGGAAGATATGGAGGGCTACGATCGCTTTGATCCTGAAGGTACGTGTCCCATAACAGTGGAAGATAAGAATAGAAAGCAATTTCTGGCAAGTATCTCATACCAAATATCGGCAATAGACAAAAGAGGGTCCTGGAACACGTAATGAGGAAGTAGGGCCAGAGAACTTAATACTCACAGGTCGGTTGAATTGAAGGAGAGACAAGGGAAAGCAACGCGAGACGTACTTGTTAGGTCTGAGCAAATGGATGGCGGGGCAGAGTTTACAGACACCAAGAGAAAAATATTGAGTGCGACAAGAGATAGAGCCAGGTGGAAGTTCATAATCTCCTACGTCCTGAAAGGAAACAGCACATGAACAAAAGAAAAAAGAACTAATAAAACTGCTGTAGGAATGTTAAATTCGAAACAGTAGTAAATTCAGAACGTCTATGTCTGGAATCTTACTGAATGTTGAAGAATATCAAAGCCATACATATGAAATATATATAAAACAAAGTATATAGCAAAATATAATACAAAAGACGAGAGTAATAATATATTCACGTAAATGCAGTTTCATTTTAATCAGATGTATATCGCTCTGGTCGATTTGTCAGGAAGATGACTTCTCAATTTTATCAGTCTGGAGGGGGCAATCTCGGCTCGTGGGCCCTTTAGAAAGCGCTTAAAAACAATACCAAGTGTTGATCCAATGCTTTTGAGTGTAATTGGATCGATAAATGCTGTCGGGGGTTTCCTAGCACGAAGTCAGAATTCATCGTGACCGAGGTTTTGAGCGTGCCGTGGATTACGCTAGATGATGCGCTCTCTCCCAGAAACTGTGACTAAGGTCCGTTCGGTATAATTTCAGTATAAACGACCGATGGGACAAACACAAATGCATTTATCTAGACCACTGAGGTGAGTCAGTATTTACATTATTTATACTGTTTGGACTGTTGTCCTCATCATTATTGAAATGTTTACGATGTTTCGGCTGTTGTGCGCTCCGGCCACAAAAAACATAGCCCAGGGGATATAGGCGTTTGTTAGTTCCATTGACTTTATCCAAAGATTTAGGCATTCAATACCTGGCTACAGCAGTAGTGAACTATTTAGAAAGTTGAGTTAAAGGGAGATAACTACATGACATCTGGAAATGGCACTGGATACGGAATGAAGAAGATGTACCCCAGTGATCAAAATAAAGGGATTGGTTCAAAATTCTTACCACCTGAAGAAGACCAGAGCGTATAACGAAGCGTCATAAACATGGCAATAAAGTGAAGAACAAGTGTCCGAACAGTTTAAATGATGGAAACACAAATGTGTCTGAGTAGGTGTATGCTATAGGGACAGGCTAGCCTCCATGGTAGACAAGGATACGAGCTGTCTGTCGATAGTTGTGCTAGCACTAAGTTCCATTTCATTGTGACCGAGAGTTTCAACGTGCCGGTCAGGTTCAGACATTTGGTCACGCTAGATAACGCGCTCTCTCACAGAAATCGTAATTAGAAATCTTTTTATAGCAGCTTAGATATAACAAAATACCGAAAGATGGGCACCAAGTGAAAATCGAACTCACAACTCAATTGTAATGATTCAAGTAAGAAATATTTGCTAACCATTACACCACGTCAAGGTGTCTAATGTTGATTTTCAAAGATGTGGCAAAAGGCTGAAAATACGATGTAATCGTTGAGTATCGCACTCACTGCTCAGATGTAACAGGCTCTAGCAAGGCAATATTGCTAACCATTATACCGCATTGAGATTCCCCAGAAACTGTAACTTAAGTCCGCTCAACATAGTTGCAGCACAAACCATAGGTGGGCTCTGTTGGTTGAACAAACACAAATGTGCTTGAGCAGGCCTCTGCAAAAAATATTGTCTAGCCGCCCTAGTAAATGAACACCCTTGGAGACGAGTCATTATGTAGGTTTTTATCTAAACAGAAATTATGTCCTAAGTTAAGCGAACATTTTAAAAACTAGATTTTCCCAATATCAATTTATTTACAATTGATGAATACCAATTTTTAATTGGATAGAAAAGTAATGACCAGCATAATAAAATTTGTCAAAAATCACTATCGTTTTTGTTTTAAATTATATATTATATCTTTTATGGAACCTACACTTTTTGAACTACAATGAACTCTTCCTATTATTATGAATATCGGGAGATTATGCCTCTTGGGTGGAGTTGAGTTGGGTTGAGTCACCCCGGTCTAATACTTGGCAGGCAGGCAGGCAGGCAGACAGGCAGGCAGACAGGCAGGCAGACTGACTAACGTGTAACACTCTTGTAATTTTTTTCCGTTTAATATCTATGTTTCACTAATAACCGAGTTCGAGTTTTCTTCCGGACCTATTCTGGGTCCACAACAGTATGTCGATTGTCTGTCCAAAGATTTGCATTTTACTTACTTAAAGATTATAACGCCATTTTTTTATCATTATTAAATGGTCTTGAAATACGGAACTCTCCCTATCACTACAAAGGAATTTCAAATTCATGATTGAACCAAGCAACAATCATTCACCCATCTTAACCAAAGTGTCATCTTCCCATCAATTTATTAACCGGAAAAAAGGAATCCTGATTTTTAGAGCAGTCAGATTACTCAAGCCTTCAGGAATGTCGCAACATAATCTTCCTTATAAAGATAATCTTTCTTCCTGTCTGAGTAATTTCAGTTTAGTGGATATTGGAAGCAGTGTAGACTCCTTTAGACTTTTGAACGTCGAAAGTTAGATGACTGAATAAATTAAGAGAGAGTAGGACAGGCTCCCAAAAATAAGATGGATGATTCTTTCTCCGATCAATGTTCGTATATTCCAGTGTCACTGTGTTTACTTGTAGTTGAACTGTCTTTTACTTCACTGCTTTCTAGGTGAGAACTGCACTCCATGCGGCTAGTCACAGATATTTGGTTGAGTAATCAATCATCGTAGAGCCTTCCTTCCTAACATTATTCATTACCGCTTCATGTCATTCAGCTCACAGCCCACCTATTCAATCATCATTTTAGTCTTTGAGAGTAAGTACTTTTCCTTCCTTTCCTATCTTTTTTATGTCTTTCATTCTCTGTCTTTCTTTCTGAGGCTATTTTCTTTTAATTCTTACATTTTATTTTCTTTTTTCATTCTTTCATACGCTTCTTCCTTTCTTCCTTTTGAGTATATTATTATTTCTAGTCCTTGGTTTGGATTCTTTCTTTCTTTGTTTTTGTTATGTTTAATTAATGTTTTCGTATAAAGTTGCGTGCAAAACTCTTTCAAATATTCTTTCAAACAGTCTTCAATCATTCTCTTTCTTTCTTTCTTTCTTTCTTTCTTTCAATAGTACATTCTCTGCTATTTTCTTCTTTATTTCTTTCTTCTTTATTTCTTTCTTCTTTCTTTCTTTCTTCTTTATTTCTTTCTTTCTTCTTTATTTTTTCTTCTTTCTTTCTTTTTTCTTCTTTCTTTCTTCTTTATTTCTTTTTCCTTCTTTATTTCTTCTTTATTTCTTTTTCCTTCTTTATTTCTTCTTTATTTCTTATTTCTTTCTTTCTTCTTTGTTTCTTCTTTATTTCTTTATTTCTTCTTTCTTTCTTTTTTATTTCTTCTTTCTTTCTTTTTATACGTCTATTTGCATTTAATTCTTTCTTTCTATCTATCATTCCTTTTATATGTCCTTTTTATTTCATTCTATTTTTCTCTTTCTTTCTTTCAATCAAACTTGTTAGCTTTTATTATGTCTTTATCTTTAGTCATCTTTCTTTTAATACTATTTTCTTTCATATATTTTTCTATCATTTTTTACCTCACTATCTATATGTATTTCTTTTATATTTTCTTCCAACGTGTCTTTGTGTCTTTTTTCTATCTTTGTATATTTCTATTCGTCCTTTTCTTTTTTCTTTTCTTTTTCTCCGACTACTACTTTTTTTTATATTTTCTTTCTTTTATCGTTATTTCTTTCTTTTCTTTCTTTCTTTCCAGCGTTAGTTCTTACTATATGCATTTATTTATTTCCCATTGTTATACAATTTTAAACTTCACTCTTTCTTTCCTTGATTTTTCTTAATTTTTGTTTTAGATTTTGTTTGTTTTAATATTTTGTTCTAAGAGTCGATTTTCATTTTTTTCATTTTTTTTTTGTCACGTTTAATGTAAGGTTATATTTCTCTGTTTCTTTCCTTTGCTATACTGGGAATATCTACGTTTGTTGTAGGCCAATTGCAGCAAACATCTAAACATTTCTATTCATTCCAGAGTTCGTCATTTCATTAAATCCTTGTAGCTGTCGCCTTTCTTATTTTCAATTTAATTTCCTTCTCATTAAACTATTCTTTTCTTTCATCATGTATCTGAGCATTTTTCCAATATTTAATGGCCGATAAATGTATTTAGATGGTTTCCATTTTCAACCATCGTATCTATTATTGAATCTCTAGCGCAAATACATCAGCCATTTTTTTTTAAAAAAAATGGCTTTCTTCAATGTTAAAGTCGTTTTACTTCCCTGCAGTATATTCACATGTATTTCATATTTTTACTCTCGTTTCCTTGATAATTAATCATTTCTGATATATAAATAAATATATATATATATATGTATGTGTGTGTGTGCGCGCGCGTGTTTGTGTGTTGGATGAGAGAGAGAGAGGAAAAAATGATAAATCAAAAGAAAAAAGATTTTAAAAAATGTTGCTAATTTTGTGAAATTTTGGTCATTGAGAAATATTGAGAAATATATATATATATATATATATATATATATATATATATATATATATATATATATATATATATATATATATCCAGCTGAAGAGAGACAATAGTTTTAGATTTCCGGCATTTATCTTTTTTTAAAAATTGCTCAATGCAACATATATCTTATAGAATAATATAATTATACCTATATTTATGGTAGAATATATATGTATGTATATACATAGCCAAATTTATATATATATATATATATATATATATATATATATATATGTACACACACACATATATATATATATATATATATATATATATATATATATAAAGAAACTTTTCAACATCTTCTACTCACTTTCTTTGATTTGACACCATATTACGTCACTTAGCATCCTCTATAACATTCAGAGAATTGGCAGTTAGCCTAATTAGTATTTATTAAATTTTGAAAGAATAAAAAATATTAAATTTTGTTTGTAAATATGTGCTGCAAAATAAATCCTTAAATTTTTGTTTTGATGAAGTCCATCAGAGAACGAACCACGTGGTCTAAGATATCTTTACCTACTGTTCTTATTCATATTGTCCTTTTACAGATATATATATATATATATATATATAACACGAGGAAAATATATATTAAAAAGAGCTGCAATGCAACTTGAGTATTTAATTATATATGTGTAGAGTAAGTTAAACAATTTGAATATTTTTAAAATTTTCTCCCGTATATATATATATATATATATATATATATATATATATATAAGTGAAAGTCAAAACCTCTGTGTGCTTATTTGCACTATCTTCACTTCAAAATCGAGCACTTTATGATAAAAAACTTGCTTTCCAAAATATATTTTATCAGTAAAACCACTGACAAAACAAAATAGCCTCAGTGTGTGTGTGTGTGTGTGTGTGTGTGTGTGTGTGTGTGTGTGTGTGTGTGTTCCAATGTACTCCCTGACCCTGGTTAGTAATACCTGTTAAGTTTTCAACTATGGACAAATAATTAACACTCGAAATGGAGTTAAAACGCTATGAATATATAAAATACATTTTTCTTGTAAAAAAAAAATACTTGTAGTACATTTTTTTAGTAAAACAATTATCAGCGTAAAAAATTAAAAAAATACAACTAGCAATAAATTTTTGAAAAAATAAGTTACAAGCATAAATCTTAAAATGCTTCCAAGAAAATTAAATTTCACCATTAAATGCCCAAAAAAGAGTTGATATCCTGCAAAACAAACCTTGTTTTTTGTGGTCTTTTTCATTATACGCTTTCTACTCTTCGTCTTCGATCTTTCAAACATTTTCAATACTGTGCAATATATTCCATCGCGTTTACTCAGTCATTTCCCTTAAAATAAAGTTTGCACCGTACTTATCTCAAAGCTTCTGTCACTGTAAACAAGCCCTCCTCTTGGGACAAGCATGTTGACGTGGTTTAGTGATACTACCTGAAATTTTCTCCTTAGGAAAGTTGCGTATTCGTATACTTCAGCGTTGCAAGGCACTGCAGCAGATAGTAAGTCAACTAAGATAAGATGTTCAAACATTCAGGTCAATCTGACTCCATGATATTCGGGATGCACTGAACTACAAAATAAGGTGAGATGAAAAAAAAGACATCGCAAATACATCAAACACTTGGGATAAAATTATTTAAAACAAAGGGAAAAGCAGGTTTATTTAAAATCTTTAATATTATTCTAAAAAATGAATAGAAGGCTGAAAAACCATAATGAGGTTTTAATTTCCCGAAACAAGACGATGGTTATTGTATAGGCCGCTCATAAATAGATCTTTATTCTTGCTTCTTCATTAATCGCATCGATTCAATATTATACAGTGAAAATTACAAATTAAAGTTCAGGTAAAAATTCTATTTGGAAACAGACATACAGGTCCACCAATTTATAGCTATTTTAATGAAACTTGCTTTTGAAAAGGAACTGGCGACAAATGCCGTAAATATTTTATCATTTGTTCACCTAAAACCAGACTTAAGAAGCACCCAAGAAAAATGGTTACTAAGTGAGGTATGTGATCTGAAGTTAAGAGAAGCAAACAAAATAGGAAAAATTATGAGTATATGGAGGATAGATAACAACTGATAAAAGACTCGAAGATGATAAGTTTATAATGTCCCTCCAAGAATATCAAGCTAGACTCTATATTTAATCCATGGGTGTAGATTGTTCTCGTTTCACTGACTTTCGTGTGGTTCTTGTTTGCTAATGCTTTGTTATTTTTGTCACCGTTTACACTATTCGGCCCAGTGATTGAAGCCACAATCATCCCATCATAAAATTCAGGAACCGATAGTTAATCTTAAATATCCTAGAATAAACCATTTCTCTGTAGAGAAGCTTGGGCCTTACTTGCCTTCTTAAGAGTACTGATGCTTTTCTTTTCACGTTTGACTGTACTCACAAAATAAGAATCCAAACGTTTTTGTTTGAGAGTTCACTACGTAACCATAGTTGATATATTGCTGCTTGATGTAGTTTAAATATTGAGTGCAATAAATAATGTATACATTGCTAGAGTAACATACCTAACAGGTTTAAGTAAACGGGATAAGAACCAAAGGGGATATTAATTATACAAATAATGCTTAGAGCTGCAAAGAATAGAAAGTTTCAGAGCGACATGATTGCCCATATCCTGGGAAGGCAGGACGTATAATTAAGTAAACTTGAAACTTAAGTAAACTCATGTTTAACCACATAAATTCATAAAAAGGTTAATTAATTGTTATGTAATATCAATTTTTATATACAAGGGCATTAAATGTTGAATAATTTCCACACAGATGATAAAGCGACTTGTAATTTCAAAATATCGATCTGCTTACAACTGCTGAAAATAACCTGGACGGTCAAGTAAGCAACGATTTATTGTTAATGAAAGTGGAAAACGAAAAGGCAATAGTATTTACAATAAGAAAAAAACGGTTTTAATTTCTAGAGAACATAATGAAAAAATACCGACTGGGGAATTTGACTTTCACAAGAAAAACTAAAGCCAAGAAAGGAATCGGGAAGCAGAAATCGATATAACTAATATGTTTGTGATAATCGAAGGTAAAATAGATCTTGTAAAGTAGAGAACTATTGATATAATTAAAAAAATATTTTTTTTAAAACCACTAAAACACAATGTGTGTAGAATTAGGAACAGAATCATTAATAATGAGCGTAAAGAGTAAGGAGTAATCAGGAGGACATAGCGATTAACATAGCATTTAAATGTTTACAGTTTAAAGTTAACTGAAAAATATGGAGCCGCAATGGAGTTCCATACCAAAGATGTGCGAGAAAAGAAAAAATTAGCATAGAACTTAACCAGCTCAACTGTAAATTGAATAGATTTTGATACCAGTCTAGTACTGCGCTTAAATAAAATTTAGGTACCATTGCAAAGAGATCATCCGAATAATTACTATGAAGGTACTTATAGAAAAGGTACAGCGAGGCGGCCTTAGGGAGATGGAAAAGTGACTAAAGCCAAGCAGCCAGATCAGTACTAATAATGTTGCTGATTTTTCCTTTGGATTTTATCGAGGAGCTCAAGATAAATAGCACGAGCACCAGACTTTAAATGGAAACACTTTTCTAGAAATGGACGCATGGTAGACTGAGAGATAAAAATGATCGATACTGAAAAGAATTTTTTTTTTTGCAACGACATTGTGAACCAACATTCAAGCAATGGATTCAATAAAATCTTTGAACTTCATGACATCTGAGAATGTTAGCCAGAGAAAGCAAATTGAAACACTTTCCGGCAGGTTAGCATCAGCCATGCGGATGAAAGGCAGAGAACAGTCTCGGATATCGTAGCCAGCCATGACTATCTACATACTAAAGGAATATGGCACATAAATTATGATGCAATATTAACCTTAGAGAATATTGTTTTGAACTTAAAACGACTCGATATCAAGTAACCTCGATTGAATAGTGTAGATTTGGTAGTCAATGGGTGCTCACAATGGGTAGCCTTGTAACAGACTCAGGCAAATTTCCTAAATGAATATGGGGGTTTTGAATTATACGTTTCAGAAACTTTAGAAATGGCGCTAGAAGATCATGCCTGAATTTAATATTTTAACCACTTGACACAGCCGTACAAAAGATCGCACTTTATTTAATGGATAAAACAAGTTGCTAAAATACTTTTGAAAACCAAGTGCAAGAAAATGTCAACAGGAGAAAAATACACTTAGGAAAGCGAAAAACAATAAAAATTCTCCTCGCAAAAGTTTTATACATGTACATATATAAATATATATGTAGAATTCTCTTCAGTTGAAGTTATTTATTTATTTATCTTTTACTGTGTATGTGTATGTATGAGAATTCGCGTATAGGTTCGTTCCGTGTCAACTTTCGCTTGATGGATGAACCAACGCTTGCTATAGAGTCTGGGTCGACTGCCATCAAAATAAAGAAATACGCCATTTTTACCTGGCAAAATGAGACATACAAAAAAAAAAGACGTACAAATCAAGCTGGCTCTATCAATGTAAATGTGCCTTTCTTTTTCCAGACAAAATACGATGATGTCGGAAACGGTACTTCATCAGTGCTTCTTATTGTGCCGCTAAGCACCGTCTACTTTAACTGAAACATGATTTATTTTCAGTATCGTTTCCCAGGTGATATCGACCGTAAACGGGACCTCTAAAAAAATACATGATTTCAGTTCGAAAAATACAAAAAATGTTAAGATAAATCAATACCAACTCGGGAGAGACATTCTTCAAGCAAAACAGCAATAAACACGATAATGTATTTGTATAAAGCCATCTTCGCTTCTTTCAATGCTTGTTTTTTTACTAGATTTATCATGTACAGAGATATTTAATAGTCGTAACTGAGTATGGCAGAAGGCTAAATGTAAAGAGCAGGATTAAAGATATTATTTCGCCAAACTTTTGAAAAGATAAATTGCGATGGCTTTAAAACCAATATCCGATTTCTTTGCATATTTTCCTGAGATAGAATTATGTTCCTATACAGGAAATATGCGAATATATTCGGTGGTAACAGGATTCTGTTCTATATTCGGTAGTAACTGGTTTCTGTTCTATATTCGGTGGTAACAGGTTTCTGTTCTATATTCGGTGGTAACAGGATTCTGTTCTATATTCGGTGGTAACAGGATTCTGTTCTATATTCGGTGGTAACAGGTTTCTGTTCTATATTCGGTAGTAACAGGATTCTGTTCTATCTTCAGTTTATATCTCATTCTATGGTCATCTTTTCTTCCTTTGATAAGAAGAGGAGGAATTTTTTCATTTATTTTTGAACCAGTTGTTCGATGGGGAGATAGTAATTTTTTAGTCTTTTATTTTTGCATGTGGTTGATGGTATTTATTTGTATTATCAACAAATATGTTACGGATCCGTGTTATGGAACAGTTGATATCGGCTCGGGACAAGAAATTGGAGAGTCGAGTTCGAATTCTAATTGAATCTGTTGTATTCACATACGCGAAAAAGGTATAAATCCGCCGCTTCTCATGCTAGTTATGGGCTAAATAGCAGAACAGATTAGGATCTTGTAAAGTAGAGATTAGGATCTATAGCCTTGATGGCAAACAGAATACCACAGTAAGTAATGGCAACTTATTTCGGGAAAAATATTCTTTCGAGACATGATCACCCAAGCATGTATTACGTATGGCACTTAACTGATTGATTTTATGGATAGAATTTGGTAGGTCTCCGTGTGCGTTTAAATGAGATAGAACAATGGTATGAGAGGTGAAACATTAATCTTCCTGTCAGCTGCGTGGCGGTGGGCCCAGTATCCGAATTTGGATTGAGCAAGAACGCAGTTCACGAAGGACATGTAAATAATGTTACTGTTCTGTAGGTTTGATTTTGCAGATGAAATTTTATTTTTGACGATGAGGTTAGCAGTTTTAAATTTCATGTAATAGATAATTATTATATTTTTTTAGTCAAGAGAAGTGTATTTTCGCATGATGTTTCGAAGTGATAATTCGTGCTGTTTATAATCTGTGTGCATTTTGTTATTGTACAAAAGGTTGATGTTATTCTCTTTTTCCGTGTGTTTGTTGTAGTTATTAGATACATTAGAAAGAAAACATTTATATATATATATATATATATATATATATATATATATATACACTACTACTACTAAAATGAATATTTTGTTTCTTCAGTTAAGCACGGAACATATTCTTTTTTTCTTTCTTTATTTAATTATTTCACCATATGCAAGGCAATAATGCTACTTACACGGAAGGGAATTGCTTGGTGCAAAAAGAAAATGAGAAGATTTTAGAAGGAAAAAGCGGAAAAGCAATCCTAAACCTCTACTCCCGTTCAAAAGATGAGGAAGAAGTGTGAACCGAGTGATAGGCGAACTTATGTATTTCTGTAAGAAAAAAATATTGAATTTACAAAAAAAAAGTAAATGAATGTTTGATTTTATTTAGAGAAATGAGTGCAATTCAAATCTTTCCTAATATTTTTTAATCCGCTGGCGAATACACATAAGGTACACTGTTTAATACCTAAAAGTGGGCAGTCTATTTCAAATAGGATGTATCTAATATAGTCGCGTTTAAATTAGTAAAAGTACATGGTTGTGGCGCATTGGATATCGGCTCGGAACGAGAAATCGGGGAGCCGAGTTCGAATTCCAGTTGAATTCATTGCTTTCACTTACGCGCAAATAACCTTGGGGAGGGTATTAATCCGTCCCTTCCTTCTAGTTATGGGTTAAATAACAGGATAGATTGGGTTCTATAGCCTTGGTCGGCAACCAGTCTACCGCAGAAAGCAATGGCAACCTACTGCGGGATAATCTTCTGCCCAGTCAGTCATGTCTCTTTCGAGACATGATCGCCCAAGCGTGTATCACGTATTGGTACTTAACTGACTGACTGACATGGCTATATATAGATAGTTGGTTGATTTGTATGAATATATATGGAATTTTGGTGAATTTGTGCAATACAAAAATCAATATTTTTTTAACAACCTCCAGAAATTTAAAATGCAAAGTCAATACTCATCTACTAACCACTGGCCTCTAGCTCTCTCCCCTCCCCTGTATAACCTTGCCTTTCTCTCTACCTATATATCTGTCATCGCACCTGCTTTCTCAGCTTTCTATTGTTCCTTTCTAACTAGTTTGTACTCCTCACTCTTTTCTAATTTAATCTTTTTACATTTATGTAACCCCCTGCACATCAGTGGCGTTTCCGCCTTGCTCGGGGTGAAATGATTAAAAAAAAACAAAAAAAAAACAAGAAATATTCTTTAAAAAACAAAAAATGAAAACTCCCCTCTTTTTTAACAGTATACGCACTTAAGTGTATGCAACGAATTCAACAGAAATTCGACCCCCGCTCTCTTGCTCCGATCCAATATTTACTGCACCATAACAAACATCTACATTAATATGCCAAAAAAATAAAAAACAGTGAAACAGTTCTCAATGTCAGAGATACAGTGTCGACATATGGACAACACTGCATATTGATAAATTTACCATCCGTCCCTGCATTGAATACTGTTGCCATACCTAATATGGGACTCCTGTTATGTATCCTGTTATTCTCGAAAAAAAATCCAAAGAAGGATCTAACCTAGAATCTCGACTTTCTCATTGAAGTGACGTGTCTTCTCTCTGTATTTTTGACAAATATTTTATGACAACGGCTCTGACGAGTTTTTCATTGGTGCCCCAACAACATGAGTTTAAGCGTACTACTCGATTGGCATCTAGGTCTCACCCATTTACTGCTAAAATAATTAAAACTAATCGCCACTTCTACTCCAAAAGATTTTTTCCTCGCACATCCCGACTGTTGAATCCCCTTCCTTACTTTCTTGATAGCTACAATATCCAGGCAACGTCAATTATCATCTTTATCTTCTTGAATAATTGATTTACTTTTCTTTATTTTTCTCTCACAGTATCTCTCAGGGCACTAGTTGAGGTCCCGCCTTGCTTGAGGTAAATGAATAAAATACGTTTCACGCTCCAGTACGATTTTGAAACAAAGTTCCATGAACTCTTTTTAATTGAGTTCACCCCATGCAAGGCTCTAAAGCCATTAAAACACACAGGTTCAGTGACTCTGGAAGAATTAGAAAACGGAAACATTACTACGGATTGAGAACTATAGAATGATAATCAGTAAGATAATAGATATCGGTTGACTTTGAATTTAAATTAAATTAGCTGGGAAGCATGTAGCCGGAAGGTCATTCAGTAAGTGGAAATTGAAACAGTATTTGGTGTTTAGCTTCATTTCTTAATCCCCGTCGTAGCCATCATTAATAATCCATATTTGTCTGTATTTCTGAGATGACGTAGTATTTACACTATTTATATTTTTAAGACTATTGTCCTCATTTTTGTTGATATTTGTACAACGTTTTGACCGTTAAGCGCTCCGCCCTTTTTCAGGTGCTAGAAATTTTCAACCGAACCCTTTCTTTATTACAATCACTGGGATATGTAATTCTCATTTCTTGCGTAGATCCTTTTTGGTAGTCATTAATTATCTCCCTCTAACACTCGAATTTTACTTGTTCACCACTGATGTAGCCTGTTATTGAACTCACAGCTCTGCAGGTGAAGTCACAGAAACTCACCACCGGCTATATCCACTAGACCATGTGTCCTTAAGCGTACAACGGCCGAAACGTCGTACACATGCTAATAATAATGAGGACAATATTCAAAATAATTTTAATAGTAATAATAATTCGCTTTAAGTACATCTCACTATAAGTTCCACAAGCAAAATTAATAGTATCAACTGGTCTGAAAAATATATTTTAGCATGAAACCGTGAATCACCGTTCAGTGTTAACCCATATAGTCATAAAATCTATATGTAGACAAACTCATACGCATAAACATACAAGATTGAACACACACAGAGAGACTCACACACAAACATACAAGATTGCTCACACACACACACACACACACAAAGACACAGACACAGACACACACACACACATGCAAACATACAAGATTGGTTCGATTGGTAAATATTCGCCATTTTATATTTTCAATTTCGCGCATGCGCTTTGTTTCTTTTTTATTTTGTCGCCTGCACTTTATAGTAGAGTCAGTTGGCAAACGTCTGTGAAAAGAAAGATCACCATGACATAATTTTTTTCCATCAGAAATGTGGAAACGACATGCTGTACTGCTAAGCACTCACGCCGGACGCTTCAATAATTTGATGTTGTTTTTTTGTTTGTTTGT
>JBBBDQ010001439.1:0-312500 GCA_037127315.1 Ascarosepion bandense | reverse complement strand
GAATTCAGTCAAGTTAAGTTCCATACGTGATACACGCTTATGCGATCATGTCTCGAAAGAGACATGACTGACTTGGCATATGATTATCCCGCACTAGGTTGCCATTGTTTTCTCCGGTAGACTGGTTGCCAGCCAAGACTATAGAACCCAATCTGCCCTCTTATTTAACCCATAACTGGAAAGAAGAAACGGATTAATACCTTTTCCAGGGGTATTTGCGCGTAAGTGAATGCAATGGAATTCGAACACGGCTCTACGATTTGTCGTTCCGAGCCGATATCCGCTGCACCGGAACGCACATATTACGCTGCATATTTCTTTTCTATGTATTCAAAAATGGTTACAAAGTGTTTTCTAAATCATTTAAAAACAAAAAACAAAAAACAATGGCATCTCTTTATTTGTATGATTTTTTACAAGCCTGCTTGAATTTTCCAACATTTATATATATGATGTGAGATAATTCTTACTTATTAATCCATAGAAGGGGTAAGATTTGGATTCATACCTCAGTCAAGAGTATTTACACAATTAAATTTGGAATACGATTCTTAGAGTTACAATCCCGAACAATCATCCATTACATTAATCGCGCATCCAAGCTTACATATCTTATTATTCTTAACCAGTCACCCATCTAGGTAATGACCAGAATAAATGTTGCTTAACATAGGTGATTCGTAGAGAGACGGTGTTTCATATAATGTTGAACAAAAATTTCGATGAATTAGAAATAAACATAGTATTACTATATTTTCCAAATATTAGAATGCCTTTCCAACACACTGACGTGTTTAAAAATCCTTAGAGTATTTAGTTTTGTTGAATTTATCGCTAACATTGTACGTTTAATTTCCCAAAAACAATCGATGAAATTTGAATCGGCTGATTTGTCTGGAAAAAACTACTTCGTGATTTATTAATTTTTTTAATTCAATAGAACCTCATTTTTCTTTTTCGTTTTTAACAGCGAAGAATTTATATGCTTGACGCTTGATCATGCAACATACAAATGACCATGCATAAATATTTCATTCTTGAATCAAATTTATACGTTTTGAAGCTTTTGGTCCAGTTATTTTTTTATAGTTCTCGTAAACGCAGAGCGAAAAAGAAAATAGATTCTTGTACATATAAAAACGTAAAGAAAAGTTATGCAAAAATCAATATTGCATTTTTATTAAAAAAGGTATTTGTTATTTCAGTCATTAAATGGCTTGTTAAAATAGTCGGATTGCTTTGCATGATAAATAATACGTTTTTTTTTTAATTAATATAAATTTATTGTACTAAGCTACGCACATTACGCTACCAACTGTACATTGTACTCTATTACCGGTTTGAATTTCTTCGGAAAAAATTGGTTCCAGTCGTTCAATGTAGGGTTGTTTCATAGGGTTTAGCTGACGGACATAGGGAAGTCTCAGAATTTTATGCTTGTTTGATGCTCCGGTATGAGCTTTAAGTACGAATATTACTTTGATTAAGATCCTTTGATACTGCTTACATTTTTATATACCTGATAGTTTCAGTTCTAATATACAGAATACGTTTACTTATATTTATCATAATAAAAAATAATTACATCTTTTATTATATACTTATTTTTTTAAAAATGTGAGTGGTCATGATTCACCGTAACTTTATGCACAACTCTAATCAATGTCTGTCCTCTAACTAGACGTTCCATACTCTGTTCTCCTATGCAATGTATACAAGCTTATTATGTAGGTTCACTCGTTGTTTCATTCTGTATTTCAGGCATTCAATATTTTGAATAAATTATAGATAACTAAGATTATGTCAATAATTTCAGAAATGTCCTGACTGCTTGAAATGATCTTAAAACGTATTCGAAAAGTAACAATATCTTCTGTTACAATTAATATATTCACATGCCACAATTTTCTTAGTTTTTTAAAGATTCCAGACGTATAACTGCCTTTCATTTCACTCCCTTTTTCAATATATATATATATATATATATATATATATATATATATATATATATATATATATACTACACAGTTCAAGCAGAAATACCTCCGACATATACCCATATAGAAATAACTCCGACATAATGGTAATACATCAGTGGCAGGTGTGTCTTCCTCTAGCTAATATCTTAACTTTATATTGGAAATACTTCTTAGATTTGTATGCGGGGGTATTTCTACCCCACCCAATGTAATTTCGATTACCGTTGCTATTTTCACTCACTTGCAATTTCACTAAATATGGCACAGAGTACATAATAGATTTTATTAACGAAATGATATAAAGAGTTCAACATATTACCTAAGATTTTGCTATTTACTACAAGCATCTGATATCTCTGCACTTTTTTCCTTATAATATCGTGAAATTGCATACGTTCATGTCCTTTTCGTAAAGGCAACAAGCTCAGGGATGTATTATTTAAATCTTGGACATGTTGAACTCTTGTACAATAGTTACTTAAATAAATATATTTATTTTTATACATTGATATATTTGTTTTTGAAAATATTTCCCATTATTATGGGGCGCGCTGTATTATAACGTCGAAGACTATTGCTATTTTAATTGTTTATGATAATAAGTTTCGATTTCTTTGACAGGGTACATTGATCCCCTTTGAAATTCAAACTTTCTTCAAAATTGTTCTCTTTTTTTTTGTCTAGGACTGCAATTGTCATTTACTTAAATTATTTGGATGCATCCTTAAGTCCTCATCTTTTAACAACCTCCAGTGAATGAATCTTCTGAATCCCTGATGTAATATTTTTGCACGCGTCTTAAGTGAAACGTTATCGTTGGAAAGTCTATTAAGAACGGGAAGCTGCATCTCTCATACGTATATTTATTGTTCCTTCACCTCCTGACTTAATATCAACGTCTATGGGTTTTGAAGATTTAGTTAAATGTGTATCACTTACTTATATGAATATAAAAGACTCTTTATCTCTTTCTTTCTCGAGCGAGCGCTTATATATCATCTCTCATCCAATTGACCTATGAGTCTAATTTCTAAGCGCAGCTGAGTCGACTACCTAGTTACATGTCAGGAGGAAATCAGTGACAGTGTGTGAGGCACGAATATTTACGTTATTGTATTGTGGTCATTTTTCTGAACATCCTTTTCACTACTTGGCTTCTTTGATGCTCCACTATGAGCTTTAAGTACCAATATTATTTTGATTAAGACAATCTGATGCTGCTCATATTTTTATATGTTTGATAGTTTCAGTTCTGATATACCGAATGCGTTTACTTATATTTATCATAATAAAAAAATAATGGCATCTTCTTTTATTATATACGTACTAGCAGTATAATTCGGCGTTTCTCGGGTGTAATGAGAGCTTTAATACTAATCCAAGGTCCTGAAGCTCAGACTCTTTGGGCGTTGGCACGAAAGACTAAAAAGTAATAGTTGTTTCCAGTTAAAGCGAAACCGTAGACTGAAAGAAAAATGAATGGATGTAAGTCAAATTTTGATTTCCTGGTATCGATATCAAATTTTCTGCACTATTGTAAGAACTGTAACCTTTAAACTTTTGAATATCGTTTCTTATGTCTTTGTCTATGAGTGTATCAAATTTGATTAAAATCGGACCTTCTATAACCCGATTTTTTCGATTATCGATTTTTGATATTTATCGGGGATACCTCGACACAAAACTTAGCTATGAACACTCGCAGACGCTTATAATACAACTGTGAAAATTCTCAAGAAAATCAGTTTAGCCAATTCAGGGTCTATAGGTAACGGACACACACACACACACACACAGACACACACACACACACACACAGACGAAGTTCCATTTATAAATAAGTTTAGATTTATAAAAAATGAGAGCGGTCATAGCTCACCCTAACTTCATGCGAAACTCTAAACAATGTTTGTCTACTTACTAGACATTCCAGACTCTGTCCTCCTATGCAATGCACACAAGCGTGTTATGTAAGTTCACTCGTTGTTTCATTCTGTATTTCAGGCATTCAATGTTTTGTGAATGTAAATTTTTCCAAACCTTCCTTCCCTATTACCTTCACCAATTCCTTAAATTTTATTCGCTGGTTACATATTCTCTATATGATATCCTCAGCATTCTTTATATTCTCTATATGATATCCTCAGCATTCTTTATATTCTCTATATGATATACTCAGCATTCTTCTATGGAAATACATCTTTGTTGCCTCAGTTTTTATATTCTTTCGTCATTTTCTTACAAAAAAAATAAAAAGGGGAAACATAAATTCACTAAAATGAGCAACAAACAGTTTAACTATTCAAAAAGAATATATTTCTTGCCATATCAACTTCAACTACATATTTATCGGAGAGAAAAAGAATTTTCTAAATTTGAACTCATTTTCTATACATCCAAAAAAACAACAGAAATACGAAAAAGAAATTAAACTCCTATAGCAAAAGCTACAAACGCTACAGTGAACAAATGAACTAAAAAGCTGCCCAAACTTCCTGAGCATACTGAAAGCAGAATGTATTAAAAAGAGTTGAAATTTCCGCCAACGGAAATCGATACTAATCACGACTTAAAGAAATTCTGCTAATGAAGTACGTTAAAACGATATTACAGTGATGTCAGCGATGTCAGACAAAAGAGAAAGTTTATGAATAAAAATGGGCATCAATCTGAAAAGATAAAACAATTAAGAATACATTAACAAAATTTTAAATTTCAACACCGAAGAAATAAGAATTCATGACAAAATGATGATAATTCGCTTATGAAACTCCCATCCGTGTCGATGTTTGCCAGTAACATTACTCTGCACAAATATAAATATATACCAGCCAATTTTTGTGTTGGGTGGGGATCCAAATCATCTCTCTATCCCCGAAGACAGAGTGCGGATTAGTTGTATCTTTGTGCGAGGACAGACATGCTATTGAGAAAAATATACTGAAAGATTCCCGGTCACGGAGAACAGTGTCCCGAGGCCACTCCAACCCATTGCACCAGAAGGGTAGACCGGTGCTTGTCATCAGGTCTAGTGAGACCGACGGTTGAGGGTACGTGAGAATTTTTGTGCCTTGCCCGATCGTACGCGTTCGTACTCCCAACATTAAATCTTGATCTTGTGTCGCATTCCACTTCTTAGTCGGGGGAAGAGGTAAATATCTATAAATGCAATGTCAGTCGCTGCCTACTGTCTTTCTGGTGAATTTTTCCTCTTCTCGCTCATCATTGTTTCTGTTGGTAATTCTTCCACACGCTCTGTAACCTGCGTTTGTTCGCGGTTTTACTGATTTGCATGGGGGTGATATATATATATATATATATATATATATATATATATATATATACGCATCGCTCATTCACTAATGAATTAGAGCACCCTGGCTATTGGGCGTGTATAATGACAATATACATGCTAAAAAGTCTGCCTTCTTCTACCGTGCGCCCATGTCCCAAAAGTAGAAACGCCGACTGACCACACTTCGGTTAGGTTTCAATCCTGGGTTAAAAGCAATCGGAGTCTAAACGGACTGATGAGCTGTGATACAACGAAACAGATTTGTCTGCGGATGACTATATATATATATATATATATATATATATATATATATATATATAATGTAGAACACATGCTATATTATTCAGATAAATTCTGATAGAGACGAACTCAAAGAACTCAATGTTAAATTCATTTATTTAATTTAACAGAGTAATATAATTTAGAATTTTTTTTTAGATATATAACAAATTCATGGGTAATAAATATTTCACCGCTAACGATGACCTTGCGACTCGTCTGACCAGTTGGTCATAATTATCTCCCCTGATGGTTCAACGGGGCAGCCCAATATGCTCGCAGCATTCGAGCTGTGTCTCGTAGGATCATGCGGCTCATCTGACAAATATATATTTCATGAAACGATACATATTTTATATCACGTGAAAGCTATAAAGCTGCCATCGCACAAAAAAAACAAATACATATTGATTATGACAGTCGGCAAAATGCAATCAGTACACAGTGCTTATTGAAATATGTAACGAAAATCAGAAAGTGATCAGAGAAATAGACAAATATTGAAATTCCTTAGAAAAGAAAGTGTGTCAGGCTTTCAATGACGTGCACATTTGCTAAGTAGACGGATTTGTTTTTAATCCCACATAATTATTAATTCACACGTTATTAGATCGGATGCTCATATTTGAATATACTCGAAAGAGACATAACTCACTGGGCAGAATATTTTCTCGCAGTAGGTTACTATTGCATTCTGCTGTAGACCGGTTGCCAACTAATCTCTAGAACCCAATCTGTTCTGCTATTTAAACTAGAGCTGGAGGGATAAGAGCTGGATTAAAAAATTTTCCCAAGGGTATTTGTGCGTAAGTGAATGTAATGAAATCAACTGTAATTCAAACTTTCTGCAACAGATTCTCGCGTGAATTCTTCAATATTTTCCTCTTCAACCTAAGTGTCAATCGTACGTCATATTCTTATAATAATTATTTCCTACATTTTTTTCTTTTATGCATACTTCATAACTCATTGGAGTTTTGTTGAATGTAAGGCTTTACACTGACTGGATTTCGAGTATTGTATTGGGAACATTTAGGCAGATGATACAGTGCTGATAGCAGACACGGGAAGATAACTACAAGACCTCATACATCTTAGTAAAAAAAAATTCTTTCCCTGATGAAGTCTCTCAGAGGACAAAACACGTCGGCTAATAAAGGTTTTCGTTTTATCTCTCTTTTACTCATTTTGTCGCGTTTACAAATACACACCATCTAATAATATTTAAACACATACATGTATATATACATACACACACATACACACACACACACATATATATATATATAAATATATATATATATATGTGTGTGTGTGTGTGTGTGTGTGTATGTGTGTGTATGGTGGCTAAGATATGAAAACAATTACTCCACGAAACGCCATTTATTTTCTCGAAATATTATCTGTAACAGAAACAATTTGCATCAGTGTAAAAAAGAAGAAAACATAAAGAATATTTAACTTCTATAAAATTTACGTCAAGTTGCAGATGAGTTTATGTTTTATTGAATATAAATTCCACAGACAAAGCGTTGAGACTAAAAGTAATCGTCTGCCAAACAAAATATCGTTATAATGCTATATAGGCAGGGCTCAGAATAAAAATTTTAAACAAATGACTGATATATGCATAATATCAACTTTTTTACTCCGAAAAGTCAGGAAAGTACATGATCCACTAAACAAAGTAACCTTCCAATCTTAATAACTTCCCAGAAGTGTTTTTTGTTGCTGTTGTTTTATAAAGATAAAGGAAAATAGGAAGGAGAGGAAGAAGAAATGTATGTCTGTTTTTGGTTATAAATACAGGGAGAACAATAACACTGGTTCATATAGCAAGTTTTCAGTTACAAAACAGTTTTTTTTTCCAAATAGTCACCACTGCTTATGCATTTTCAACAGTAATGAATATTTTGTGAGTAGGAAGAATATGGGTTCGTCCAATACATTTCTTTTACCACTGTGCTGAATATGAAATAAAAGAAACTCTCTTCTCTTCACTGTTTACAAATTTCCTGAATCAGCGCGAAAATACTTTTGACTACTAGGAAAAAGGATTGACTCCGTATTGAAAAAAAAAACAAAAGAAGACGAGGCCAAGTTTGCGATCCAGTGTGAATTATTTTCTGGCCAATGAAATGAGGGCGCTTTACAAAACTCAGAGAATACAACAAGTGTTTGAAAAAATTCTTTGATATAAATAGAGAAAGGAAAGTTGAATTAGATGGGAGCAAAGATCGGATACGATAAATATAAGGGATAAATTTCAAACCGCTGGAACTGGATATGTCTCGTCGACAGACATTCGTTCTTCCTGTCCTTCCTATTTTCTTTTATCTTTTCTTCTTCGTCCTGGCCTATTCACCGTCAACAAAAAGAAGACAACAACAATAAGACACTTCAACTGACTCTGAAAAATTAATATCGATAAGTACAATTTTCCTTTATCGATTTTCTTCCTCTTCACTTACTCGGCGGCCGCTAAAAGAAAGAAAGGTCCAAGGACTTTATTACTTCAACATAATCTGGATTCATTTAACACTTTACTACTATTTCTCTTAGAACATTTCCATAGTTAATAATGTTATTCCTGTTATGTAAATAAACTTCCACTTAAACATACAAGCGAGTAATGAATATCGCGTCGGAATGCGGGTATACTTCGAGTCCTAGTCATGTTCGTTTTATCCATTACATGCAAATTAGTTTGGGAAATTTATTAATACAGTCCCTACTGCCCGTCTACGGGTTACATAGTAACACTTATAACAGGTAAATTTATCGTTGTTCTCAAAAAATCATTGCTGCAATATACAAGACATAAAGATACTTTCAAGACGAAATATGTCGAGTTTAATTAAGTTCAAAATGCTTGATAAGACGGAAAAAATATTAATGAAACTATTCTAACAAAATATTCCTATTGGCTGTGACACGGTAAAAGAATTGGAATGATTGAACTAGTTCCGGTGCTCCCGACATATCTGGACGTCGTTGCTTTATTAGAAACTACAGTTATCAAATGCTACGAATGTATCGATCTCACCCGCCAAAGGTCCTTGGGTATGACGGTAAACTGCATCCGGCAGCAAGGCCTCTTATTGGGAGGTTGTGAAGGAGAATAGAACCACCTCTTAATTGCTGTTGTTCCCAGATTCACTCTGATCCGGGGTGGATGCAACTGTTAGGGTCCCTTCAATGGGCAAATAGTTAACCCATAAACTGGGGTCAAAACTCTATGAAAGTTTAAAATGTACTTTTATTGAAATATATATACGTAAAAAGAGATTTTTTTAAAAATATATACATATAAATAGACTTTTATAGAAAAATATGCATTTTTGAAGAAAAAATCCTAACAACAATACATTTTTGAAGGAAAAAATTATTGGCAGTCATAATTTTTTAATGCAAAACTAGACATCATCAGTTTTCTAAAAATAATCAAAATCTGTCTAAACCAACCTTCTCATTGCAACCGAACATTAAAAAAACACCTTAAAGCGCCACCTTTTTGGCATTAAATAACCAACAGATGTTAATATCCCGCTAAAAATACTCAAACACAAATTTATCCGCCACATTAACAATAAAATAAAAATATCTTATCAGAAATTCTATTGCGAATCATTCTCAAACGCATTTTTAATAAGCTCTATAAAATTATAATAGCCCGAATTTAAAGTCGGTGTCATATACGTACATAGGACTTGGGTAATAAAAACAAAATACACTCCCCTACACAATTAACGCCTAAACCCAAGCCCTCACCTATAGGATGGCACTATTCTAGATGGGAACAAATATCCAGGACTTGAGTGAGTTACGTAAGCATAAAACTATATAGCACTACTTCAATACAGTTTGGACAGTTAATTAAGGAACTTAAACAGAGAATATGCGTTGTGCGTTGTGCTGCAGTGGATATCGACTCGGAACGAAAAATCGGGGGGCCGAGTTCAAATTCCAGTTGAGTTCTTTGTATTCACTTACGTGCAAATACACTTGGGAAAGGTTTTAATTCCGTCACTTCCTTCCAGTTATGGGTTAAATAGGTTAAGTTATGGGTTAAATAGGTTAAAGTTATGGGTTCTATAGCCTTATTCGGCAACCAGTCTTCCGCAGAAAGCAATGGCAACCTACTGCGGGATAATCTTCTGCCCAGTCAGTCATATCTCTTTCGAGGCATGATCGCCCAAGCGTGTATCACGTATGGCACTTAACAGACTGACTGAACAGAGAAGCTTACTGACAACTAATCATTTTAATAAAATAGATGCGTGCAATGAGTAACAGAAATTTTGCAATTGAAAAGACCTGTCTGAAGAAACTTTTAAATCTTTAATGTCACTTATTCTTAATTTAACAGTGTTTTTGCTTCCATGAAGAATATAAAAGAATATTCAACAAGATTAATTTAATTATAACAAAACCTTTGATAAATTTAAATATTGTTTGTTTTAGTCTTCTTTTATTTTCGAGTTAAGTTTAAATAAACAATAAGCCGAATTCATGGAAACACAAACTGAGTACATAGAACTGCGTTTTCTAAAATCTAGACGTAGTTCTACATAAAATTCCGAAGAACCAACGAGCAAAGTAATCTTTCCTTCTAAAATGCAAACTGACAAGTCTCTCCATCTTGTTCCAAAATCAAATGGTCATTACTGATGTCGTGCTGACTACCGCTTTCTGTATATTATTAAAAGTGATTGATATCCTATAAATATAAAGTCAGTTGCCTCTAAAGCTGCCAACAAAAGCTGTTTTTCCATAATAGACTTAACTTCAGTTTATCACAAGTTAAAAGTATATCTTGATGATGTGTCAAACACAGCAGTAAGCACATATTTGTTTGAATAGAACTTCTGGAATTAATAAGATTTTCAGAATAACAAAATATTGGAAGCGATATTATGCGTATTATGTATGCAATTATATTATTTTCTAATAAGAATTCTGCATCATTTTTAAACGATATATTTGTATGGATTAAACAAAATGCATACATGTTCCCCATAAAAGAAAAAATATCCAAAATATATTTATAAAATCATTAGCGTTATCTAAACCTAAATCTAATCTAAACTTATTTATAAATGGAACTATGACCGCTCTCATTTTTTATAAATCTAAACTTATTTATAAATGGAACTTTGTGTGTGTGTGTGTGTGTGTGGGTGTGTGAGTTACCTATAGACTCCGAAAAAGATGAACCGATTTTTTTGAAAATTTACACAGTTGTACTATAAGCGTCTACAAGTGTTCTTAGCTAGGTTTTGTGTCGAGGTACCCCAGATAAATATCAAAAATCGATAATCGAAAAAATCGTGTTATAGAAGGAGTGGTCCGATTTTAATCAAATTTGATACATTCATAGACAAAGACATAAGAAACGATATTCACAAATTTCAAGGTTGCAGTTCTTACAATAGTGCAGAAAATCGATAATATATATATATATATATATATATATATATATAAAAGGCAAAATGTTTCTGTGTGTGTCTGTTTATCTGCCTCTATATCTGTATTTTTTCAGCCCTTTTATTTTAGTTTTTTGCTTTGGGTTTGGCTCTAAGTAGGTATAATTGTAGTTCTTAGTCTCAGCAATGATACCATTTACTCAGCCTCCAAAATTCAGTTTACGACGAAAAAACGTATTTGATATCGATGCCAGGAAATCAAAATGTGACTTACATCTATTCATTTTTCTTTCAGTCTACTGTTTCGCTCTAACTGGAAACAAATATTGCTTTTTAGTCTTTCGTGTCAACGTCCAAAGTGTCTGAGCTTCAGGACCATGGATTAGTTTTAAATCTTTCATTTCACCCGAGCAACGTCGGTCTATACTGCTAGTTAATTTATAAACATTGGGTTATAATATTAATTTAGGATGTGATTTGCTTTTTTTCTGATAATAAGGTTACTAAATTAAATGTTTTTTCTAAGACAAAAGATTGTAAGATCCTATGATAATTTCTTATTGTGAATATTCGGTTTTATCGCAAAACCTTATGCTAAATTGCTCTGTACGTTCTCTTCTTCTAAACTATCTGACATTAAGAAAGACTCTTTTAATAATACTGTAAATTTTGTGGAAGCCTGGTTGTAAAATAAATGTTGAATAGTCTCGTCTAGATGAGCTTACTACTAACGATATCGATGCGTAAATAACAACAATTTGGAGAAGTAAACTACCCAAGGTGATGTGCGTTGTGGTGCAGTAAATATCAACACGGAACGACAAATAGGGCTACCGAGTTCGAATCCCAATTGAATTCCTTGCATTTACTTACGCACAAATACCTTTGGGACAGGTATTTATCCGTCTCTTCCCTCCAGTTATGAGTTAAATAATAGGACAAATTGTGTTCTATAGCTTTGGCTGGCAACCAGTCTACCGCAGAAAGCAATGGTAACCTACTGCTGGATAATCTTCTGCCAAGTCAAAGATGAGTCTTTTGAGACATGATCATCTAAAACGTGTATCACGTTTGGTACTTAACTGACTGACTAAAACTACCCAAGACAGCCTTAAATCATTAAATGAAAAAATGGATAGGATGCCCATTTCCATAGATTTTTTTTCAAAAACGGAAAAGCTCATTCAAATAAATCCCACTTTTGACCTAGTCTTGCTACTTACCAATCTACTAGTGTCTCAAATTCACTACCACATTTAGGGTTGTTATGTGTATGTGCGTTGTGGTGCAGTGGATATCTGCTTGGTACGAGAATCGAGAAGCCGAGTTCGAATTCCAGTTGAATTCCAAGTTTTAACATACGCGAAAATACGCTTGGGAAAGTTATTAATCCTTTTTATTTTTTTCTCCGGTTATGGGTTAAATAAAAGGACATATTGGGTTCTCTAGCCTTGGCTAGCAAGCAGTCTACTGCAAAATGTTATGCAACCTACTGCGGGATAATCTTCCGCCAAGTCAGTCATGTCTCTTTCGAGACATTATCGCCCAAAGCGTGTATCACGTATGGCACTTAACTGACTGACTGATGTGATATTACTGACAAATTCTAAAACACGATACGTTGTTGTTCTCGATTAAAGTCAGAAACTTTATCTCGCTTATAATGAATCGACTATATAAGTCTTCTATGAGCCATCTCCATTCAGGACATTAACGATCATGACTCTCCACAATTTACTCTTTATTGAAGGCTCCTAGGCATGGCGGTAAACTGCATCTGGCAGGAAGGCTTCTGAATGGACGGTTGGGAGGAGCATGGAACTACCTCTTAATTCTGCTGTTCCCAGGTCTACCTTGACCCGGAGTGTTAGGGTCTCAGCTATGGGCAAACTGGGGTCAAAACACTATGAAAGAATGAAAATAAAAAATGGATTGAAATATATACATAAAAAAGAATTTTATACAAAAATATACATTTTTGAAGGTAAAATATTACCAACAATACATTTTTGAAGACAATTTTATTACCATAACACATTTTTGCACAAAAACAAAAAAATTATTCTCAGCAAAACATTTTTGAATAAAAAACTAGAAGATATTTTCAGTTTTCTAAAAATAAAATAAAATAAAAATAACTTTTTCATCAAATTCTGACTAAATGAACATTTTCCTTATAATTGAACATTTAAAAATTACCTTAAAACCCCACCTTTTTGGCATTAAATAATTCACAGAGGTTGATATATCGTTAAACAAAACTGAAACCTAAAACTCTCTATTGTAGCTCTTAATAAATTTTGACGTTTTGTTATAGCTCCTAAAACCACGCTTCGACATTCATTTTCTGTACCTTATTTATTGTTTTCTTCCTATTCTGATGCCTTCAATTTGTCGTATGTGTATTAATGTTCCCAATTACGGTTTCCCCTTTATGTGCTGTAACTGTATTTTTCTTATGGTAGTTATAAGTGTCTTTTTTTTCCATTTTCTCTAAAACTATGTCGTTGCTCAAATTTTCGGTCTATGGAATTCTCGTCATCCTTCTATATAACCATGTTTTTTTATTTGCTTCAAGTCTTTTCTTATCTGTGAGAAGATTGTCCAGCATTCATTGCCATAACAATCAAATTATCAATATTCACTGAGTATATTTCTGATATACCATATTAATGGCTGTCAGAATACAGAAGTAGATTGTATCTCAAGATTGGATTTTTCGATGCAGTTGGATATCCGTGGCGCACCAAACCACACAGAGGTAAAATCTGATAGTGTTATTTTATTGATTTGAAAATATTCTCCGAGTCAGATGAAGAAAAGGCCAAACTTCTCAGCGTAACCAATTGTAAATACTGTTTTAAGCATCCAACCTAATGAATGATGCTTTTGAAGATTTTTTGCGGTAACTGGATAATCAGAAATAATTCAGATGGCGCTTATCATTTAAAGTGATACAATTAAAGAGTTATTAAAAATCCTTCTGCTATGTTTTGTATGACTTCAAGACGTGGGCGAGAATAATTATCCACAACTTCTCATCTTTTGCACCTCTTCGTAATGTTTGTTTTTTTACCATCATTCTCACTCTCTTTTCTGTTATTTCTATTCTGGTAGAACTCGAATGTGTAGGTGGTGTTACAGATAGTAGCTCGGAAAGAGAACATTGGTTTGCTGAGATCGAATTCCATTTGGTTTTGTTATATTCCTGAAGGTAAAAATACCACTGAGAAGGCGTAAATCCATCTCCTCCTCCGGCTATGGGTTAATTAGTAAAACTTGTATCTGAGAAAATCATTGTTCTTCACGAAACAAAACTTAATGTAATATTAACTAGCAAGAAATGAATTATTATTAAAATATTTTTATCATGTGACACATTAGAGACTTAGAGCACTATATATACAACAAACGCAGTAGAAATGGTGATTTTTCGGGCACAAGAGCCTGATGCAGCCCAATCCTCTCTAGGTAGGATGGTTTGAATTTGGAGTTTTCTTTCTTCTAGAAATGTTGGAACCCAAGGCTATAGAACTCGGACTATCCTGCTATTTACCCATATTTGGAGTTGGGAGAAAAGATAGATTCATACCTTTTCCAAGGGTATTAGCACTGAAGTAAATGTAATAGATTCTACTGGAATTCAAGCACCGGTCTTCGAGTTCGAATTCTAGTGGAATATAAAATATACTTCCGTTTTAAATAAATTATTCGATATGAATAACTCAGAATGTAGAAAAACGCAAAAATTAAAAATAAATACTCGTTGTGTTCCCATGTTTTTTAATCATTTAGGCCACAATTTGAGCAACATAAAGTACGCAGATGATACAGAGCTGATAGCAGACTACAAGACCTTCTACAGAAGGTAGCTTAAGAGAGTGACAAGAAATGACTACAAATAAATTGCAAGAAAACCGAATTCATGGTCATCAACAAAAAGAGCAGCCGAAAATGCCAAATACACGTAGGGATATTAAAATCATACAGGTACAAAAATTGAAATACCTAGAAAGTGTTCTAACAGAAGACGGAAAGTGCAACAAAGAGATACGAAGGCGAACTGGCATGGCGAAAGACGCGTTCCAGAAGTTGAGTAGAGCCTTAAGAGATGTAAATTTTGCTAGTTAGAAAGAAAAAAGAGCTAGATCGATGTGATGTCACATCTTCACAATGGCAGTGAATGATGGGCAATATCATCAAAGTTGAAGAAACTTGAAGCAATTGAAATGTGATTCTACAGAAGGGTGCTGCGGATATTATGGATTGAGATTGTGAGAAATTATGAATTGTTGGTAAGAATGGAAACGAAAAGATTATTAACAATGAACATCGGCAAGAAACAGCTAAAATTCCTGGGATATACAATGTGGAAGGAGGTCTTGGAAAAACCTGATAACAACAGGCCAGATAGATGGGAAAAGAGATAAAGGAAAGCAGCGGATAATATATCTGAAGGACCTAATCAGGTGGATGATGGAACGAGGGTGGCATGGTGTAAGAGGAGAAAACGTGCCACCAAGAGCCACCAGGGATAAGAGCCACCAGGGATAGGGAGATGCGGAAAGCCATGATCGCCTACATCCTGAAAGAACAAGGCACATAAAAGAAAAAGAAGAATGAGGAACGAGGGGTGGAGAACCTGATACTAACAGGCCAGATAGAGGGAAAAAGAGACAGAGGAAACCAGCGGAAAACATATTTGAAGGGCCTGATCAAGGGATGACAGAACTAGTTTGTGTAGTGTAACAAAAGAAAGCTTGCTAAGTGTCACAAGTGATAGAGAGACATGGAAAACCATGATTACCTATGTTCTGAAAGAATAGGGCACATAGAAGAAGAAGAAAATTTTCAAGCATGGTGGGACCGGCAGTAGTGTGCAGGAAGTTATTGCGAGAGAAAATAATGGGTCAGGGATTATTGAAGAAACGACAAATGATAACCGGAATTCAGGAGATAGAAGATGGCAACTGACACTGTATTTAAATTTTTGAGTTTGAAGCTATCAGGGAAGCAAGTAAACGGAGGGGAGGTCATTGTGCTGGAAGTGCGAGAAATTATACTATTCGAGTAGAAGTGGTGGTTACATGTAAGTATTCGAACATTAAAAGAGTCAGATATCTAGATCTAGTAGAACGCTTAAATTAAGGTGGACTCCTAAGAGCAGTTGCCATGAAAATATTTGTGGAAAAGATAGAGAGAAGCTACGTCACGTCGAGGAGAAAGTCACTGAAGTCGATATGTCAACCTCGGACTGATTAGATTGAAGATCCTTTCTTTGAATTTTGTCGAGAACCTCAATATGAATAGCAGGAGCTCTTGACCAGAGATGGCAATAGTTTTCAATGCACGGACTTATATACATATTCAAGATGGATTCTGACGAGAAAAGCTTTCTCGCTCGATACAGAAAGTTAACTTTATTAGCAGTAGATGCAGCTGTAGATGCGATATATTTGTTACACTTCCGATCTGTGGAAAAAGTGATTCACAGGAGGTGCAGGGGATTGGCTATCAAAGAGACTCGAATCGGAGAACGCTGATGGTAGGCAAGATAGTTTCTCCAAGGAGAGAAACTTTTTTTAAGGCATTAAAGTTGACAAACTATTTCCTGCACCAGTTTAATCACTAATTGGAGGTTCGTTTCAAGAACAGCCAGCCAAGTTTACTTTTTCAGCTTTGACAGATTTTTTACTGAGATGGAAATAAATGGATTGACTCTATTCCTCTGTCTCTCAATGTATAATTTTAGTGTATAATTCTATCTTTCTTTTCTCACATCTTTACTTCGTCTGTGAGGAAATCGTCCAGCATCCAGTAATCTTTATTTTTAATAATATTTCTTCTTTTTTGGCTCTTTGCTTAGCTTTCAAAAGACAACTTCTGACATTCCAATGAACATTCAGTTTTTTAAACACTTCCCAGACTTTCATATTTGCTAGATTTTATTATTTTCACTTAGAAAGTTTAATAATTTTGATTTATTAATCATTTGTAAACCACTATGCCACAAACTGATCTAAATTAATTTTGTAAACAAATTCTTATCCTTTACGATCCAAGGGAACGTACGTCTTGTGATAATGTAAGGCTTGGGAATTGAACGTGTTAAGATCAACTTTTGAAGGGTTTTGAATAGTTTTTAGCGTTCCGCAAAATATTTGCTCACTGGGATAAATTTAATATAAATAATTTAATATTTGTAGACTGGTTGATTTCTCATTTTGAAGCATTTATAAATAAAGTTATTTTCTAAATAAAAAAGTATATATGAGTGTATTTCAAACATTGATAATTTATACATCGATATGAATGATCGCATAGGTCTGTTTTAGTTGCTACTGAATATTACTGTCACCAGTTATTATCCTAAAATTGAGATTTATGAAAAAAAAATTATTTTAGAAAAAAAAATAGTTCAGTACAAAAATGTAATGATTTTCATTCTTTGTGTAATGTTAGCAGGAACTATAATACAAAACGTAGTAATTAAAATAGGCATAAGAATTTAAAAGTATTTCAATAAGTCTTATAGGAGTAGGATAAATATATAAACATATAAAATTATATTTAGAAAAAAACGATACGAAAGTTAAAATGTCATTAAAGAGTGGACATTTTTGTTTGTAATAGAAATAAGATCATGGTGCGAACAAACTTTCAAACAGTCGCGTTTTTTGCGATAGACTGAGAAATATAAAATTTGCATTTTTGTCTCCCTTAAAGCAGTTAATTGGATGTGCGTTGTGGTACAGTGGATATCGGCTCGGAACGAGAAGCCGGGGAGCCGAGTTCGAATTCCAGTTGAATCTATTGTATTCACTTACGCGCAAATACCTTTGGGAAAGGTATTAATTCATCTACTTCCTTCCAGTTATGGGTTAAATAGCAGGACAGATTGGGTTCTATAGCCTTGGTCGGCAACCAGTCTACCGCAGAAAGCAATGGTAACCTACTGCGGGATAATCTTCTGCCCAGTCAGTCATGTCTCTTTTGAGACATGATCGCCCAAGCGTGTATCACGTATGGCACTTAACTGACTGAAGGCAGTTAATTACAAAACGTTGCCAACAGTTCTTGATTAGTCAACGAAACATTTGCCAACTCATTTACTTAATCTAAACTAAGCAGCACAAAGATTAAATTGCAGCAATAAGAGATTTAAAGGCATAACTCAAATTACTTGCCAATTTCATTAAGTCTGTATTCTGTATGCTTCGTTTTAATTCTGTATCGTATAATATGATTTTCTTTTTGTACATAAGACACATGTACATGTATACGTACATTCCAAATTAGACGGGCTATTATATCTACAGAAAAAACAACTTAAATCTGGCACCAAATTACTTTATGATACTCGTTGTGACTATGAATAATCAGTAATGAACTGATCAATGTATACAAACAAATAAATGTTTTTCATGAGTTCAAATACATATTGTAAAAGACAGACTGTCGGAAATCAGTGTATTTTATAGCATTGCTGAGGGTATGAAATAATCACATCAAGATAAAGAAAACTCTAAGGCAAAGATTTTCATTCATTTGAAAAATGATATATTCGTTACGTAGAAATATTCACTAAAAATAAGACAGCTTTTAACAATATATATATATATATATATATATATATATATATATATATATATATATATATTTGAAAATATGTTTATTGGTACAGAACTTAATTACAGCTATAATTTGATAAAAATATTTCTGTTACCACACATAATGATGGTGTTTTCAACTAAAAAATAAACTTGAAAATCGGGTTGATTTAAAACCTTCATTTCATTTTTGGGCATGCTCTCTCTGCCATTCACTTCTGATGACATTTACGCATGTTTTTTAGGAGAGATTTGATTTCAGGATCGTTTGAATCGAACCAGTCTTGAACTGTTTTCAATGAACATACCCAGGTGTTTCTTTTGCCGAGTCATACAGCATGTATTCTCATCATTCATTTACTTCTTAGAAGCGTTATCCCCTTGCCTGAAATGAGTTTTAAAAACTAGTGAAATGATTTTTAAAATCTGGGAAGTCAGTATTACAGTAAACAATTTCCATGAAGCAATAAAAGATAGTTATCGATAAAGTTGAAAGAGTAGAAAAATCGTTGAATCAAAGACTATTTGGTTTTACAGATTGTAGTTCATGTTAACAAAAACAAACATAATTTGCTTAAACATATATATATATATATATATATATATATATATAGGAAAGAATATTAATAAAAAGTTTTGAATTTAAAAATGTACTTTTTTTGGACAGTATTTGTTTATTTTTATTATTGTATTTTATATTTCAGACCGCCCTCGGTCCTTCATCAGAAACGAGTGATTTTTAAATTTGAATTAGAAACGTATTTCACGATAGCGTCCGAATATTTTTTTGTGTTTACATCACGTGGTGTGTTTGTTCACAGCATGCGGCATGTCCGTAGAGAAAGTCTGTTTGTTTTAGATAAAAATTTCTTGGAATATCTGAAAAAAAATTTTTAGCTATTGAAATATCTGTAAAGATTCAACACACCTAAGTCCCTATTTAAACCTAGCCTGTGTGTATTTAATTTTAATATCCAGTATTTTTCTTTCTTTCGGCGTGTGTATGTAGAACTAAAATTGGAGTCTATTAGTAAACATTTGCAATTTTCTAAAGTATGATCAGGTTGATTGAAATGGGCCTGCAATTGGGGAGTATACATTTTTTGTCGTATATTTACTTTGTGATTATTGAAGCGAAATCTAAAGCTATTACCGGATTCGCCGATATATCCACTGTTGGGGCAAACTGAGCAAAGTCCGAGGTGATAATATCATAGTAACGATGGATGTTACGTCTCTGTACACGAACATTCCACATGTTGAAGGAGTATCAGCTTGCCATGAGTTCCTTAAAAGCAAACTACCAAACAACCAAATCACAGATTTATGCCAATTAATAAATTTCATCTTAACACACAATAATTTTAAATTCAACAACAAACACTATTTACAGATTAGTGGCACAGCAATGGGCACGAAAATGGCACCTAGTTATGCCAATATCTTTATGCATATTTTAGAAAAAAAGATACTAGATAGTTTACAATACAAATCATCACATTATTTTAGATACATTGATGATATTTTCTTAATATGGTCTCATGGATTAGAAAAATTAAAAACTTCTTTACTTTCTGCAACAAGATCCACAATACAATCAAATTTACCATGGAACACTCATACACATCCGTCCCTTTCTTAGACGCCATGGTAAAATTAAATAAACATACACTTTCCACCAGTCTATACAACAAACCCACAAACCAACATAAATTCCTACACTTTAACAGCTGTCATCCACTCAAATTAAAAAAATCTATCGTATACAGCTCATTTATTAGAATAAAACGCATATGCTCAGACCATCCAGATTTTCTAAACAACATTAACAACCTAACAAAACAGTTTCTAAAATGTAAATATCCAATAAAAATAATAAAGGAAGCACTACATAAAACCATCCACATAGATCGTAGCACACTTCTCACATACAAAAAACGAAAAGATAACAACCGAATTCCCATGGTTTTTAACCATAATCAATATTCCTACACATTTATCAAAAATTTAAAAAATGATTACAAGAACCTCCAATCAAACAAAAACATCAAAGACATTTTCGATAAACCACCCATAAATGCAAAGAAACAAACACCCAACCTATCAACTATCCTCACTTCTAACAAATATTTAAATACAAACCTATCAGGGAATTTAAAATTTGGAAAGCCTCGCTGTTTAATTTGTAAACATTTAATAACAGACAAAACATTCTCTGTACCCAACACCAAAATAAAATTACACCCACCAAGCCTTACTTGTGACAGCGAAAACATCATATACTTTCTCTTCTGCTCAATTTGCCCTAACAGTGGATATATCGGCGAATCCGGTAATAGCTTTACATTTAGCTTCAGTAATCAAAAATCACTAAATATACGACAAAAAATGTATACTCCCCAATTGCAGCCCATTTTAATCAACCTGATCATACTTTAGAAAATTGCAAATGTTTACTAATAGACTCCAATTTTAGTTCTACATACTCACGCAGAAAGAAAGAAAAATACTGGATATTAAAATTAAATACACACAAGCTAGGTTTAAATAGGGACCTTAGGTGTGTTGAATCTTTACAAATATTTCAATAGCTAAAAATTTTTTTCAGATATTCCAAGAAATTTTTATCTAAAACAAACAGACTTTCTCTACGGACATGCCGCATGTTGTGAACAAACACACCACGTGATGTAAACACAAAAAAATATTCGGACGCTATCGTGAAATACGTTTCTAATTCAAATTTAAAAATCACTCGTTTCTGATGAAGGACCGAGGGCGGTCTGAAATATAAAATACAATAATAAAAATAAACAAATACTGTCCCAAAAAAGTACATTTTTAAATTCAAAACTTTTTATTAATAATCTTTCCTATACATATTAAGACAGCATACGTGGATATAACTATATATATATATATATATATATATATATATATATATATATATATATATATATATATACTGTAATAGTTGTTACAGTGTTTTCAAATTCATAGTATCACTACACAAAAAGTTTCTCATGTTTCGAAGCCAGCCCATTATGTTTTGGCTTCATCCTCAGGTGATTTTTTTAGAAATAAGAATTATCCAGTTGAAAAGACCGTTTATTTGTGTTGGATTTGTTATTTTCGGGTGTAAGAGAGGTTGGTCTGTATTTTGAGTTCCGTTGACCTTTTTACTGGTGTTGGGGGTAATTGTTTGTTTTTGGCAGAATTCATGATAGGTTAATCTATTAATCTTGAAAGGGCTGGTGCTAATGGCGCCTTTGGTTTAGGGGTTGGTAGGTATTGTTTTGTTTTGGAGTTGGCTTCTCCTTAATTTAATGTATGTTATTTTGTATTGGGGTGTGTGATTTTTCTTGTTTTTTTTTATTTCTTTGTTTTTTGTAAAATATACCTTTTATAAAATATATCTTTCATAAAAATGTATAGGGGTTGGTAGGTGTTGTTTTGTTTTGGGGGTTGGTTTCTCCTTAATTTAATGTATGTTATTTTGTATTGGGGTGTGTGCTTTTTTTGTTGTTGTTGTTGTTTTTTTACTCTCTTGCTTTTTATAAAATATATTTTCCACAAAATATATCTTTCACAAAAAAAAGAAAAAAACATTTTATAATATTCTATAATATTAAGCTATTTTATAATATTATAAAATATAACATTTTATAATATTTAAGAAATATATTTCTTTTATAAAATCTATCACCTATACAACATATTTTATAAATGTAAAGTATATTTTTTATTTATTTACCTACTATTCTGTTGCAACTGCATTTTTTTTTTGTTGGTATTGTATAGGGTTTGTTTACTTAAATAAAGTGTATATCGGATCAAATAAGAATACTTTTAATGCAGCGCTGGTACTTGCGCCTAACCTCATTTAAAAACAGCGTGTACCGAAACCAAACATCCCTTTCCACATACTTTTGGAAGCTAAAGGATTCAAAATAGAAACCCGAAGTAAAATGGAAAATCCTAGAAAAAACTAGAACTGGTAACTCAAGTTAACTTTATGTCTAAGTGAAAAACTACACATTCTCCAGTACCCTAACAGCAACGATTTACTAAACCGTAGAGACGAATTAGCAGTTATATGCAAACATCGCAAATATTTCTCGCTAAAATTTAAGTAAACACCAAAAAAAAGGAAAAGGAAAAAAAGAAAAAAAAACCAACCAGAAACCCCCCCAAAAGAAAACAAACCCTATACAATACCAACAAAAAATAATGCAGTTGCAACAGAATAGTAGGTAAATAAATAAAAAAAGTTATTTATATTTATAAAATATGTTGTATAGGGGATAGATTTTATAAAAGAAATATATTTCTTAAATATTATAAAATGTTATATTTTATAATATTATAAAATAGCTTAATATTATAGAATATTATAAAATGTGTTTTTCTTTTTTTTGTGAAAGATATATTTTGTGGAAAATATATTTTATAAAAAGCAAGAGAGTAAAAAAAACAACAACAACAACAACAACAAAAAGCACACACACCAATACAAAATAACATACATTAAATTAAGGAGAAACCAACCCCCAAAACAAAACAAAACACCTACCAACCCCTATACATTTTTATGAAAGATATATTTTATAAAAGGTATATTTTACAAAAAACAAAGAAATAAAAAAACAAGAAAAAGCACACACCCCAATACAAAATAACATACATTAAATTAAGGAGAAGCCAACTCCAAAACAAAACAATACCTACCAACTCCTAAACCAAAGGCGCCATTAGCACCAGCCCTTTCAAGATTAATAGATTAACCTATCATGAATTCTGCCAAAAACAAACAATTACCCCCAACACCAGTAAAAAGGTCAACGGAACTCAAAATACAGACCAACCCCTCTTACACCCGAAAATAACAAATCCAACACAAATAAACGGTCTTTTCAACTGGATAATTCTTATTTCTAAAAAAATCACCTGAGGATGAAGCCAAAACATAATGGGCTGGCTTCGAAACATGAGAAATTTTTCTGTAGGGATACTATGAATTTAAAAACATTGTAACAACCATTACAGTATAACGCTCTACATTTGTATCGAGCACTCTTTATAAAAGTAAATGCATGAACAAAAAGGTAAGTAAACCTACGAGTTCAATAACTTAGTTACAATATATATATATATATATATATATATATGAGAGAGAGAGAGAAATAGGGACAGAAATTATGAAAGAAACGGAGGGAAATTAGAAATAACAGGGAAACAGTTATAGGAGAGTATAGCTCGGGGAACTGTATGTTAGAATGACTGTGTGTGGCGACTCATAATAAATGTGAAATGCTCGGCCAAGCAATTTCTAAAGAATACTTTAAACGTCATTTCAAGGGAACGTTAAATCTTATCAAATTGCCCATGCATTAATGTGCACTAAATGTTTTCCAAATAGCCCCTACGGAGGTATTATGAAACGTGAAAATAAGAGAATGTCACAAATTTAAGAACATAAACAGATTCGAAGAAGCGACTTCAAAGTAAACACTCAATCTACATATCCACTGCCATATACAGTACAATGCAAGATTAAACTTAAATTCTTGATACGACGTGAGCGTCCTTGATAACAGGAGTTTTCTCAACAGAGACCTTAATAAACTGTTATCGGACAACCATTTAAACTGTCAAAAAATACAAAAATAAGAAACGAATATGCTTTAGTTTCTTTGGGCGTTGTCAGAAAATACTATTTAAAATAAGAAGCTCCCTTCACAATTTATCTAACATTAAATTACAAATCGTCAGTTAAGCAGAACTCACTAACCCTGAAATTATTCTACGCAGAATTAGCAACGAAGACCAATTTGATTTGGGACAGCAACAAAATTCTTTGACATTTCGAAATTTCAGATAATTAAAATATCAATGCAATCATTTTTAAAAACATTATAATTTTTTTTGCATTTTTATAATCTAATCTCTGCACGAGTTAAATCTATTATAGTTCTAAGCAACGTCTGAATAATTAACATCGTCCTTCTTTTCCGTTTCTTTCAAATACCTCGGTAAACAGGTAAATCGATAGCTCCTCATTCACTATGTCCTTTGCGTATCAAATTCTCCAAGCAGTAATTTTTCAGTATTTGTCCAGGAATTACAACTGCCATTTTCTAATTTTAAATGTAATTCTATCTATCTATCTATCTATCTATCTATCTATCTATCTATCTATCTATCTATCTGTAGGTTTTGTTACGCTAATGTTACAGGTCTTTTCGTCCGTCTGAATAGGCATACATCTTTCACTTCGAGTCTCTTCTTAGCCCTCCTGTAAATACCTTAAGCATTCACAATCATATAAGGGTATATATATTTTAAAGAAAAACACATGTACATTGTAGGGAAGTTTATTCAATGCAATTTAATTATTACTCATGAATTAGGTTCGAGAATTTCTTTTACAGGCAAGTAATTCGAATGCACAGTAGAATCCGGTCAGGATTAGGAACTAAAAAAGTGCGGTTTCGTCAAGGATACCTGGACAAGCAACGCAATATTTCTGCTCAGAATGTTACCTGAAGTGCCATTACAAATGCAGAAGGATGCGTAACTGTATTTCATAGACTACGCAAAGGCATTCGGCAAAATACTCCACAAAGACTTAATAGAGACTCTCGACAACCTAGATATATTCGGGAAAGACCTTAGAATAATTGAAAACCTTTACTGGCAGCATACGAACAGGAAATGTGTTCAGCAGAGATACAAAAAGTGATGTGTCTTCCTCACCAAATCTACTCAAACTGTAATGTGAAGGACATTCTCAGAGAACTACAAGTCTTACCAAGATTTTTCATTGGCAGTTACAATATGATCAATATAAGATACGCAGATTACAAATTGCTGATAGTAGACATGTAAAGGAAATGACCTGACCTTCTACACAATATAGCTAACGGAAGTGAACAGAAAGAAAGAAATATAAACTACAAGAAAACTGCATGCATAGTCGTCAGTAAAAGAAAACTGCATACATAGTCGTCAGTAAAAGAAAACTGCATGCATAGTAGTAAGTAAAAGAAGTACCAACTACAAATCAGAATACTGAAACCACCACAGAAATGTCAGTCAGTTAAGTGCCGTACTTGATACACGCTTTGGGCGATCATGTCTCGAAAGAGACATGACTGACTGGGCACAAGATTATCATGTAGTAGGTTGCCATTGCTTTCTGCGGTAGCTGGTTGCCGACCAAGGCTATAGAACCCAGTCTGCCCTGTTGTTTAACCCATAACTGGAAGGAATAGACGGATTAATACCTTTCCCAAGAATATTTGCGCGGAAGTGAATGCAATGAATTCAACTGGAATTCGAACTCGGCTCCCCGATTTCTCGTTCCCAGCTGATATCCAATGCGCCACAACAGAAATGTAGATACCGGAAATGTGTTCTAACAAAGGACGGAAATAGCTATACTAAGACCCAAAGGCGTATATGCATGGCCAAGAAAGCATTCCAAAGGCTGAGTAGAGTATTGAGAGACAGGAAAATATCGTTGGAAACCAAGAGGAGAGTACATGATTGTTATGTGATATCTGTTTTTCACGATGGCATCAAAGATGAAGGAAAGACATGAAGCAACCGAAAGATGATTCTAAAGAAGTATGCTGGGGATACCATGGACCGAACAGGTTAGTAACGAAGAGATTTTGAAGAGTATGGAAACAAAAAATAAGAAACATATAATTTATCATCAGAAAAAGACAGCTGAAATTTCTGGGATATTTAACGAAAAAAGAGAGCTTGGTGAAACTGATACTCACAGGACAGATAGAGGGAAAGAGAGACAGGGGAAAGCAATGTATGATATAATTGATGGGTTTGGGAAAATAGAGGGAAGAGCAAGTTTTGGAAAGAGTAGCACTAGAAAAGCTGTTAATGAGTTATAATGGACAAGGAGATGTAGAAGGACGCGATCGCCTACGTCCTAAAGGAACATGGAACATAAAAGACAAAAAAGAAATCGAGGTGGGAGGATAAATATTGTTGTCTTAATTACAAATTTAAATAATAATCCAGGAATATGTTTTTCTTGAAAAAAATTTCCTTCTTGTTTTTAAAAATCTGTACTAGTCTCGTTTTATATCATTCTTCATCTATTTTCAGGTTATTTTTTATTATACATCACTTATTTGTGGCCTACATTTTGAATGCAATTTTTATATGTACATGTGGGTATTTTCATAAGATATTAATATCTTTTGAGTTCTGTTCAATATATAAAACACAAATTAAGCTACAAATATTCATATATTTTATCCAGCAGTTGTACACATTCACTTGCAAAATTGATGACTGCATCAAGAATAGGCTACTTCTTTGAAATCCCAAGATGATCTTCAACTAAATGTAAGAATCTATACAAATTTCATTTAACGTTCATGCATAATCGTTGTAAGTAAAAACAGTGATATACAGACCGACAAAATATAAGAAAGAAAGTTCAATTTCTTGTGCATTTTATTTATCTTTGTTCTTTGGGGGTAAAATACTTATATATTTGAGATAACTGAATAGAATGCAACAGCTTTTAGGGAGGAAGGATCAAATACATAAAACTACATTACTAACTCTATCTCTCTGAAACACACAGAAACACGCATAAAAGCAAATGCATACTACGAAGGTAGATAGATAGATAGATAGATAGATAGATAGATAGATAGATAGATAGATAGATAGATACGTATTTTTATGCAAGCTAAAAAGATCATGATTATGTAAATTAAAACAGAGATATATCAATAGAATTACAATGATATTCTTGATGTAAGCTAAAAAATAAATATATCGATTGATATTCATTTTTAAGCTTATGCATATAGATTGAAAATCTTTAAGTCAGCTAACATGGATAGATAGATAGATAGATAGATAGATAGATAGATAGATAGATAGATAGATAGATAGATAGATTTATTTATTTATTTATTTATTTATTTAATGTAAGTAAATATAGATTGACTAGCTGTGTTGCCCGGCGTTACTTGGGGTTTTTCTTTTAGTGGTCATGTGGTAACGGCATTGTCAAATGTTTAATCAAAAGCTCTAGTATGAGATTACCGTGACGATTAAGTTAAAAAAATGCAAAGTAATACTGGTTTTTGTTGTATTTGTAAAACGGTTTTTATGCTTGGTCAATTTTTATAATAAACGGGAATGATGTATGTAGAATTGGAAGAATGTGAACGGGCGTTTCAGAAGCCTGTATTATATGCGATGACGTGACGCAGAAGTGGATGCATTGTCCCTGCAACGTCGGGGGGTTGGCACTTTGTAGAAAACGTGAAATTGGTATGACAGAATTTACAAAAAAGAGGTGATTTTTGTTGGAATACAATTAAGCGTTTCAGAAAAATAAATGATCCCAAAAAAACAATATTTTTATTAATTATTGCCACAATATGTGCGTCAATTGAAATTTTTCTTTGCATATCAAAGCATCAGACGTTGGTTTTCGTTGAGTTTTAGTGAAGCATAATAGAGAAATTCTTAAAAGTGCGCTAAAGACCACCTAAAATTATGTTTGTCGTTGATTTTTGACGAAACCTGTACATTGATCTGAATTTTTTGCATACAATAAAGTTTCGGACCTTGATCTACAAGTTACCCGATTTTGGCTGAATTTGCATAAGGCGTCTCGGTGGTGACGACTTCGTATCTTTTAAGCGCACCGGTGATTTTTGCCGTACCCTGTAAATTGATTCAATTTTTTTTTTTTTTTTGCGTACCTTAAAATTTCATATCATGATCGAAAACAATCCTGTTTTGGTTAAATCAGACGAAGGGTTTTGGAGGAGTAAGGGTCGGTAGAATGGAGACATGCAAGCACACATACAGACATATCCATTTAGATAGATAGATAGATAGATAGATAGATAGATAGATAGATAGATAGATAGATTTCTTTTTTTTTTAATCATATCACCCCGAGCCAAGGCCGTAACACCACTGATGTGCAGGGGGCTACGTATGAGTGAAAAAATTAGAAGAGAGAAAGCCGGAAACCACATCCTAAACAGAAAACAAGGGATGAGCCTCTACACTTGTTCAATAGACGTGGGTGGAGTGTGAACCGGGCGATAGTTTAGTCTATCTAATCCAATTAAATCTATTTAATCCAATATCATTTTTCTAAAATTAATAGCAAGTAACATAGAGAGATAGATAAACAGATATATAAATAGACATATTGATATAGGTAGCTAGCTAAATAAATAGATTAGATATTATTATTTATACAACCGAAATTAGATAGATATATAGATACATAGGTAGATACAGATAAACATTATTTTTCTAAGATAAATACACACACACGCACATACACAGATATATGCATATTTACATTGATAGATACATGCTCTTTATGTAACCTAAATTTTATAGATAGATAGATAGATAGATAGATAGATAGATAGACAGACATTATGTAATCTGATGTAGACAGATGTATTCATAAATATAGCACCGCTGTAAAATACGGTCAGAAACTGCATAGGTTTTGCCTTCTACTTTTGATACTGTCAGTTATTAATGTTAATTAATTTCTTCGTACAGCCCCATTCTCACCGATGACTTGTAGCAAGTCGCTCGTTTTTCTATCGCTATTTCAATGGAGAGTGTTCAAGTGAACTCCACCTTTTAGTCTCACCAGTCTTAACTTTCAGGACTCAGACCTGTCATACCATATTAACAAATCACGCTCATTCATTTCGTACTCCATGTTGAGATATAAGTTATATACGAGAAGATTCTTCCCACATGGCACAGTCTTGTGAAAACACCTCTTAATATGTTGCTTCCGTGATCACTACTATCTTAATCTGTTCATTGTTAGGGTTAAGCGTTGTCTTTCACACATACTTGCGTGATGTGTGCCTCTTGTTCTGTAAGCTTATACCGCGAGTAATTTTCAGGTCTTGTTCAGGTTTATCAGCGTAAAAAAAAATAAAATAATGTTACCATTAGCCAGTAATATAAGACAAAAAATCTAAAAAAACACGGGGCTTTATACATCAATTTCAGACGAAACTCTTCATGAAATGAAAGAACCTCTGGCTCGATGTGAGCTAGTAAGAAGTTTTGAACATATATCTTCAACATTTAAGCGATTCTTCGAAACCCTGAAGATTTCCCCAAAACTTTGTTGTGTAGTGTACTTTTATATGTTATTCTCATGCTCCCACAATATGAGTTAAATGTTGATACAAAAAAGTTTATGTAAGAAAAAAGAATCTTTAGTGTACGACTTTTGACTATATGAGATCTAATGTGATAATTTTATTTAGACGTTGTTTCGCAGAAAATTAAATTAAAATTCATTTTTTTATTCAAGCTTATTTTTTCCTGTATTTACATATTCAAATTTCTTCATGCAAGACCTGACCATATTCATCACCTCAGTTGTTAATACATGGAATAGCTCGTGATATGAATTTGATTGTTCCAATCAAAATTCAAACGATAGTGTATGGATAATCGAATTCCCTGGCCTTTGATCGATGTTCCGGACAATCTCGTCTTTTTGGAGAAATATCATTTTTACAAGATTGCGCTTTCAGCTATATTGATTATTAGCAAAAAGAAAAAATGAAAATAAAACATATATTTTTCTTTTTGCAAGTTTGTACTTTTATAATTTTTTTCCATATGATTTCGATTTAACCTATTCATAATAAAGCAGACAAAATAAAAAAGAGGAGTTTTGGTGATATTGAAATGTGCAGCCTATATTAAAACGATGATGTGAGTTGCTCCTTTGTGTAAATATCTATTGTACCGAGATAGCCCTTGGTCACGTCTCCAATGCCACGGTAATAAAACATTAACAGAGTAAGCTTCTGCAATATAGTCTCTATTGGCTGAGTTTGTTTCTCGGTGCTTGCCCACTCTATTTTGAAATCCTGGGCATGACGGTAAACTACATCCGGCAGCAAGTCCTCTGATGGGAGGTTGCGAGGAGAATAAAACCACCTCTTAATTGCTGTTGTTCCCATGTCCAACATGACCCGGAAGTGGTACCACTTTTTCTGGTCCCAGCTATGGGCAAATAGTTAATTCCCTAACTGGCGTCAAAACACTATGAAAGTAAAACAATACTTTTATAGAAAAACTAGCAGTATAGCCCGGCGTTGCTCGGGTGTAATGAAAGCTTTAGAACTAATCCATGGTCCAGGAGCTCAGACTCTTTAGACGTTGGCATGAAATACTAAAAAGCAATAGTTGTTTCCAGTTAAAGCGAAACCGAAGACTGATAGAAAAATGAATGGATGTACATCAAATTTTGATTTCCTGATATCGATATCAAGTTTTCTGCACTATTGTAAGAACTGCAACCTTGAAACTTCTGAATATCGTTTCTTATGTCTGTGTCTATGAGTGTATCAAATTTGATTAAAATGGAACCACTCCTTCTATAACACGATTTTTTCGATTATCGATTTTCGATATTTATCGGGGATACCTCGACACAAAACCTAGCTAAGAACACTCGCAGATGCTTATAGTACAACTGTGTAAATTTTCAACAAAATCGGTTCAACCTTTTCGGAGTCTATAGGTAACGGACATAGACACACAGACAAACAAACGCACAGAGACAAAGTTCCATTTATAAATAAGTTTAGATATACGTTTTTGAAGAAAAAATTATTACCACAACACATTTTTGCAAGAAAAGAAATTATCAGCAAAACATTTTGGAATACAAAAATAGAATACTTTTTCGCTTTTCTAAAATAAAAGAGAATGAAAACAAAAAAAAAATTCGTTAAAATCTGACTAAAGCAACCTTCTCACTATAACCGTACATTAAAAAAAAACTCTTAAAGCCCCACCTTTTTATAATTAAATAACCCACAGAGGTGTCGATATGCCGTTAAACAAAACTCAAACTCGAACTCTATTTCGAGCTAAAATTCCTTGTAATTTTGTTGCCTTCTCTTTTGCGCAAGTACCCATGGGAAAGATAGGAATCTAACTCTTTCGCCAAAGAAGATGTTAAATAGCATTGTAAACTAAGTTCTGTGTTCTTGGATATCATATGGTTTAAGAGAAGGACAATAATTAAGAAATTCTAAAACAGTAGAGAAAATAGCGCAATATCAATGAACAATATTTCCAAAGAAACTTATGACTATTCGCAGGTAATAAAGAAAAGTAATATGTTTCGAGCCACGACCGATTACGTCTAAGAGAAACATTTTATTTTAAAAAAATGCTGGAGCTGAATAAATATCGTTTTTCTTGTCCAGCAGAAAACAATCAGAGTAAATACATTTTGTGTTTAATTGCTACAAAAACGATACGGGTTATAGAAATTAATATCGCACAAAATTCTTTATTTCTCCGATAATAACAGTAAAGACATTTTAATTACTGTATGGTTTTGATCGTTAATAACGTAAAATCTGAAGCCTCAAGACCTAAGATAAAAATCATATGAATGGTATAGTTTTGTTTTCTTTAGTATGAAGAACACTTATAAATAATATTTTGACAATGTTTTGGACTAACAAACAAACTTACTAAAATAAATATTAAATTAGTGCGATAAATAATCGAATGGAATCGCCATAGATAGGCGCCACTAGCAAAATCGTTCGTGTATGTTACTTCGATTACGGTTGCTTTTCTCAGCTCCCAAAGAAAATAGACGTGAAAATTTAAATGCAAAGTCAATACTCATCTACTAACCACTGGACTCTAGCTCTCTCCCCACCCCCGTATAACCTTCCCTTTCTCTCTACCTATGCATTTGTCATCGCACCTGCATTCTCAGCTTTCTATTGTTCCTTTCTAACTAGTTTGTACTCCTGACTCTTTTCTAATTAATCTTTTTACAGTTATGTAGCCCCCTGCACATCAGTGGCATTTCTGCCTTGCTCGGGGTGAAATGATTAAAAAAAAAACATATTACCCTCTTAACATCTCGTGGACTGATGATTGCGTGAGAATAGTTTACAGTACTTGTGATTTATTGCTTTTTATTCAATGTGTGTGAATGGATGATTTATAAAGAATTGGTTTCTTCTAGTCATTCTTGTTAACCTCTTTTCATTGTTTTTTTTTTTATATAAGCGTTTCACCCCGAGCAAGGCATGTGACTGCCACTACTGTGCAGGGGGCTACGTAGAGTGGAGGAAAGGCTGATTAAATATAGGAAATGACAGAGGGTGGGTGATAGGCGGGTAGGGGATACCGAGAATGAGGGTTGGGTAGATGAGAGTGTTGTGAGAATAGTTGGGAGTTAGTGTGATAGGAGGTGTCTATTGACCCTACATTTAAACACCTGGAGATTGTAACTGTCGGGAAAGCAGACTTGTGGAAGGGAGTTCCACAGGCGGGAAGCGCGAGAAAAGAAGCTGTTGGAGTAGAATTTACGGTTACATCTTATTTGTTTAACTGTAAAAGGGTGGGACCTAGTTGCTAATCTAGTATCTCGTGTAAATTCGTGCTTAGGCGGCACCAGTGATCTAAGCTCATCGGAGCAGAAGCCATCAAAGTACTTGTAGAAGAGACACAGGGAAGCCACATCACGCCGGGGTGAGAGCGGCTGCAGCCGGTCTGCCAAGTCAGTATCAACCACGTTACAGATCCTCCTTTGTATTTTGTCAAGAAGCCCAAGGAGAGCAGCAGGGGCACCCGACCAGATATGGCAGCAATATTCAATACACGGGCGGATGGTAGATTTGTATATGTGCAGAATAGATTCAGGTGGGAAAAATTTCCGGGCCCTGCACAGGGAGCCCACTTTCATAGCAGTAGATTTGGCAATGGATTCAATATAGTCATTCCATTTGAGGTCCGCCGAGAGTGTAAGGCTAGGAAGGCGTAGTATTTTACTCTCTGGGAGGCTAGCCTGTCCCATGCTAATGGGAGGTAGATGCGATTGTCTATGGTGATTAGTTGATTGGGTTGATATTTTTCCTGAAGATACAAACAATGAACAGAAATTAATCGCCTGCACAAAAAAAAGGAAGAAAAAAAACAAGAAAATCAACTACCTACAAATAATACAACATTATAAAAAGAAAATACAACATAAGCAATCAAAAACAATTAAACACACATAGAAGAACCGACATACCAAATATTAAGTTATGCTAAGTTTTATATAAATAAGAAACAAACCGGGACACAACAATATTTTGAAATTAGGTTCTGACGAGGGAAAGAAACATAACGTCGCCTTCGAAGTCGACAAGACTTTGTTCAGATAAGTGAAAAAACTCTCCACATTAATCATATTAACGCTCTATCCCTATCACAATATCGAGCACTTTACGACAAAAAGCAAGCTGGCAAATATACCAATTATCAAAAAACACTGAAAAACAGAATTCATGGCAGTAAGTGTTATCACAATGCAACACACACACAGACACACAGACAGACAGACAGACAGACAGACACATAGACACACACACACACACAGACACAGACACACACACACACACACACACACACACACACACACACATATATATATATATATGTATAAATAAATTATTTAAAATGTATAAAAATGCCTAGATTTAAATAACTTACAAAAGATTGATAAGCTGTTTAAATTATCCAATCAGGATATACTGAATTTGCTAAAATGCATAAAAGGATTTCATATATTTCGATATTTAAACACACACACACACTCACACACACATACACATATATGGGCGTATATAATGATAATATACACGCTAAAATGTCTGCCTCCTTCTACCGAGAGCCCGTAGCTCAGAGGTAGAATCGCTGACTGACGCCAATCCGGTCGGGTTTCAATCCTGGGTAAAAACAATCGGCTTTCTAACTGAACTGATGGGCTGTGATACAGTGAAACATATCTATCTGTGGATGACTATATATATATATATATATATATATATATATATATATATATATACTGATAGCCAAAATCTCAAATTTAATGAATATAAAGAAACAATACACTTTATGCATTGTTAGACGCATTCATGCAATCATATACTTGAATAGAGCTTCAAAACTATGAAAAAAGGGAATGAAATCTGAAAAACTATCGAAGATAAGAAAAATGATTTGATGATCGTCTGGTGTCATGACAGACAAACTGTCGAAGCCTCTTACTCAACACTGGCGAAATTATTTTCTTGGACGACCATTTGATATTCTCATCCTGTACGCTTCAGAAACCTTTTTAAAATTTGTAACAGCATTTTTATCACATTCAATTTCACCAACGCTGAGAAAGACCTTGCATTTGCAGCTATCAATTTTGTCAAGTTTAAATTTTAATCTTTTTCATGATTTTATCTAATGTAATACAGCAGATCAGGGAGCAGTGTTGAATAAAAATCACAAAATTTCGTTACGAGTTTAACAATAGAACTTATTTAAATACACATCGAGATCTTTGCGGACCTATCTGTAATGTAATTGTTGATAATACATACATAATAGCATAATGCAAAGGTAGATTAAAAATAATGTAGACATTACTAATAAAAAAGCGAAATCTTACACTTAATAACGTCAAATACGAACATGTTAACAATGTGTTTACAGTGTTCGGAACTTAACATGTACAAGACACTATATACATATATTTAAATATGTTTATTTACAAGTAAAACATAATTAATTCTTGATAATGGGTAGAAGTATAGCCGGAAGCGTTCAAAGGTACAAAACCTTTAGCCAATAATTATATATTTGAGTTCTGAAAAAAAATCTTAAGAACACAGGAAAAATTATATAAAAATCTTAATGTTAATACTTTTTTATCGGTGATTTTTGATGATATCTGCATAAAATGTTGCCCAAATACACAATATAGGTGAGTGTATATTTTCGTGTATGCAGCTCATCAGAGTGGTTAGACATCCACTTGCTTCTGGCCGGAATCGAAACCCAACTGACTGTTTTGTATCAGTCAGAGTCGCTAACCCCTAAGCCATCGAAGTATGCAATCAAAGATGGGAAATTTTAGCGTGTTGTATATAAGCGGTGTATACACACGCTAGTCACCGAAAGAACTCATTAGAAAGAATTCATTACTAACGAGTAATGCATATATATATATATATATATATATATATATATATATTATGTACCTCATACTTTCGAGTATGTCAGTTTAAAGACATGTCATTGGCTCTAACTTTTTTTTATCTGTAAACTTCTTTTAAACAACTCAGATTCACGTTCAGTACAATTCAAAGAAATTCAGAATAAAAGCAAACAAACGATTATATCATCTTTTGAAAGTTTTTGTTATTCTTGAGCCACATGTTGAGCCACATGTAAGCTATGCTTTGTAATTTACTGTATAATATAGATTTTCCCGTAGTCTGAGATGCATGATGTTACAGGGGCTCTCTTCTAGAACCGACGAGCTCCTAGTCAGGCTAGCAGTTTATGTCTAAAGAGAATAGGTTTGCCCTCTTATTTAATCTGTACCTAGCAGGTAGCGAAGAGGTAGATTCTTAACTTTTCCAACGTTCATTTTATTTAATTGGTTAGTTATTTTTAATTTCCGTTGTTTATGATCGAATGTCAGCAAGTTTATTAATAGGAATGTGCATTCTTCTCCATGAATGTATCATTAAACTTTACTTATTTATCAATGGCTATATATATATATATATATGTGTGTGTGTATGTGTGTGTGAGAGTATTTATATAATTTCCGCGATTTTATTTTATGCCTTTTTGCTAAATCTTTTATCGCAAATAAAATAATAGCCAATTTTCTCTATTTTCAAATATATCATTTTGTTTCCGCTAACGCGTAATCGATTCATTTTTCTGTTCTTGACAATTATAGTGATCGCGTGCCCCGCAGAAAAGAAAAGAAATTAATATGGAAAGTATGAATCACGTCAGATCATTCAAGTTCTGGACCCTTAAACAAGACCGCTTAATAAATAACATGGCCAAATCTCATAGAACAGTTTTAGCAAATCAATATCCCAAATTATCTTAGGATATCAGATATTTTTATACTTAGCGTTTAATATAGCCCCTGTAAGGGAAATAATTTTGGAAATATATATTTGTGCATATACGCACGAAAACATATTCTAATAATACTAAGAACTCAATAAACTATGTCATCTCTCGTTTTGACGAAGTAGGCAAACTGTTATATAGATAATAAAAATCTAAATATTTTCTCATCACACACATATGCACACACACACAAGCATATATATATATATATATATATATATATGTGTGTGTGTGTGTGTGTGTGTGTGTGTGTGTGCTTGTGTGTGTGTCTGTGCATGAGTGTGCGATTGATTGGTTCATATTTTTTCGTCGTACCAACTTTTTGCAGTTTATTTAAAGCCAGAAAACGCTTTTAGATTGTGAGAATATTTTAGAGATAATAATACTTCTTCATTGATAAAACTTCTAGTGATTAACCTATGGCTGGGGAGAGAGGACGTGGATTCATACCTTTCCCAAAGGTATTTGCGCAAAAATAAATATAACCCTCGACTTTTCCATTTCCAATTTCAAGCCGTTTTCCATTACACCGTCCGTACATACAGGCTTACAGAGATGTGGTCACGTATCTAAGCACTGACTAGGTTCGACGTTGCTTAACTACTTTGATCGTACTGTAATAAGTGTAGATAACGATTCGAAACTGTCAATTGGAGAGCCGCCGTTCAATTCCAGTATTGTTATATTCACTAACACTTGTATTCCCTTTAGCTAGATAATATAAGTATCAAACTTATCGCCCACATTAATTAGTAAGACTTATATCACTAAATAATTATTATCTCAGAAATATATATATATATATATATATATATATATATGTATATATATATATAAAAGAAAAATTAAGTCAGACACGTTATTTGATGGTGAATCAGAATTTTTTTTATAGTCCTATTTCAGGCGAACCATCGTCAGCTTTCCTCTTGATTTTACAAAGGATTATACACGAATGAAATTCAAAAAGACCTAAAAAAACGAATAAAAATAACGGTCGCTCCCTTAAAAGAGAAAACATGAGAAAACATACATCGTTTTTAACGTGTCTGTCTTAATTTTTCTAATATCTACACTATATGTATTTATATGCATATATGCTTAGAGCTCTCTTAGAGAGTTATCCTACCACGATATATATATATATATATATATATAATCTAAAAATATTTCTGGTTTGAAATAAACTACATAAGGTTGATAAACCGTATAAAATGATCCAATCAGAATATTCTGAATTTGCTAAAATACATAAAAGAAACCGACATATTTCGATTTTTCAAGGTTTCAGTATTTCACATCAAAAGCACCTGACGAAGTTTTATGTAGTGTGGTTCAATTGTAGATCAAAGAATGTTGGCTAATAACGAGTTATTGAATGACGTTGAACACTTTCATTAAAATATATTTGTAAGACAAAAATAAATCCAATGGAGCCCAGCAAACAACCAAATATTAACTAAAACCTAATTTCAAGAGCATCCAAGACGTTTGTAAATATGCACAAATAAAGTAAAAGAAAGAAAGAACAACAGAAACTACATAAATTTGAATAAAATATTTAGAAACTCATTTCTACACTCTAAAACTTTTCCGTGTGCTAACTGTGAAAGTAAACATGTTTCATAATTTTAATAAAAAAAGGTTTCATGAATTTCAGTCAGTAAAAGTTCGATCGTTGATTTCCGAATATTCCCTCCTCTTTGGTCGTTTCATAGTGGAATTATTAAAAATGTACAGTATTATGGGAGAATTAAAAGCCTTGCCAAAATTCGCCATTGGCACCCACAATCTCAACAATATATGATACGAGGATAAAACGGTGCTGATGGCAGACACGTAAAGGAAAGTGCAGGACTTTCAACAGAAGATAGGAAAAGAAAGCGAGAAGAAAAGACTAAGCATAAACTTAAAGAAAACTGAATGTATAGTCATCAGCAAAAAGAAGAGCCCGATATGCCAACTACAAGTCAGAGAAACTAATACAAAATAAGTAAAGAAATTTATATACCTGGAAAGTGTTTAATAGAGAATAGAAAGTGCGACATGGAGATCCAAAGACGTATTGGACTGACCAAGGACTTATTTCAGAAGCTAACCAGAGTATTCAAAGACAGGAAAATTTCATTAGAAACAAAGAAAAGACTGCTGGATTGCTATTTGATCTCTCTCTTTCTATATATTGAATGTTAGATGTTCTCATTAAGGATGAAGTGGAGGCATGAGGCAGCAGAAATGTGGTCTTACAAAAAGATGCTGACGATACCATGGACTGAGCATGTAAGAAACGATGAGGTATGGGAGAGGATGCAAACGAGAAGAAAATATACTTAAAATCAGAAAAAGACAGATGAGATTTCTGGGCTGTGTAATGAGGAATGAGGATCTGGAGAATTTTATACTCACAGGACGAATAGAAGAAATGAGAGAAAGGGGAAAGCAGCGTGGGAACCTACTTGATATGTCTGAGCAAATGGATCACGGAGCGGAGTTTGTGAGAGATACCGAGCGATAAGAGGCAGTGCGAAATAAAAGTCCATGATCACCTACGTCTTGATAGAACAGGGCACATAAGAAGAAGTATTAAGAAATAAAGGTAAAAGATGAGAATGTGATTTGAACTCAGCCCTCCGATTGCATTTTCTGATTCAGTAACCCTTATTTTATCTGTAAAACCAAGTTAATAATAGGTTTTCGTTTCAAGTGAAATAAGTGTGATAAAAAAGTTTTTTTTAAATATATATTAAACTTCGTAACCTAAAGGTTAATGTTTAATTAGTCTGGCAAATACTACTGTGCCAAATTTTAATTAGCGTACTTGAAAGAAAAATGTGCGTTGTGGTACAGTGGATATCGGCTCGGAATGAGAAACCGGAGAGCCGAGTTCGAATTCCAGTTGAATCCATTGTATTCACTTACGCGCAAATACCCTTGAGAAAGGTATTAATCCGTCTATTCCTTCCAGTTATGGGTTAAATAGCAGGACAGATTGGGTTCTATAGCCTTGGTTGGCAACTAGTCTACCGCAGAAAGCAATGGCAACCTACTGCGGGATAATGTTCTGCCCAGTCAGTCATGTCTCTTTCGAGACATGATCGCCCAAGCGTGTATCACGTATGGCACTTAACTGACTGACTGAAAGAAAAATTGTTTTACAGTATACTAGCTTTTATCCTTGACACGAGCAGAACATATCCAAGTATATAAGATACGAATCTTGTCGAGAGGCTGATTATAATAAGAAAGAATAACAAAAACTTACAAAAGATCATATAATCGTTTGTTTGCTTTTATTCTGAATTTCTTTGAATTGTACTGAACGTGAATCTGAGTTGTTTAAAAGAAGTTTACAGGTAAAAAAAGTTAGAGCCAATGACATGTCTTTAAACTGAATTATTCACAAATTGCACAAAGCACAAGTAAGAATATAATTTATGACAATCCACGAGATAATACCATTTGTTTGTGCTATTTTGGGCCTTATTGTTATCTTTAGAGTAGCACATGGTACACACACACACACACACACACACACACACACACACACACACACACACACGAGCGTGCGCGCGCACACACACACACACATATATATATATATATAAAGAGAGAGAGAAAGAGAGGCAAACAGACAGACAGACGTGGGGTGAAGATATGCAGAAAAAGGTAAAGGTTTTCAATTCAAAGAATTCAACTTATGATTAATTCTGTTTAATATAATTAGCACAGGTACATTGGATGGACGCATAAATCTTTTTCTTGATATGGCTTAAATAATAGAGTAGCCATGACTCTATATGCTTGATAAAGCAATCTTCTATTAGAACCACTGAAAACAGACTAGATAAGTCAGTCTATCTTGACATAGACTCAAACACTAAGGCTACAGCCGGAACACTTCTCATTCACTCACGACGGTAATTCTTTACGGGACTCATATATATATATATATATATATATATATACATATATATACAAACAATGGTATAAATTTTTTGTCACAATTAAATTTTAATGATCGTCAATTCTGAACTACAAATAATTCCTTCTCAAGCAAGGGCGATACTCCGTCAAGAATTTTCTTAAGTTTATTTCGGAAGAAAAAGTAAAAGAAAATTCGTGCAATCTTTCGACATACTTAAGACATCATCAGGGAAAGTAAAGACAAATTTGTGAGTTTAATAGAAATTAAAAATAGTGTACAATTAAAAAAACAACTGTTCACGGTTAAATATTAGAAGTCATGATCATCTGAGGAACGTCGAAGCGTACAACGGCCAAAACGGCCTGAATATAGGCAACAAAGATGTAGACAACAGTAAGAACAATGCAAATAGTGAAATAATTACAATATCTCATCCCAGAAATAATAACAAATATTTAAAATGATTGTATATATTATTTGCTAAATAGTTTAATATTTATGTTATTTAAGTTTGGTATCAATTCATGTATTATATTTAATAAATTTAATGTACTATATGTAATAAATTTAATTAGAGTTACGAATTTAGTCGTTTTCTTTTAATATTTTAATATTTTTATATAGTCATGTGACGTGCGTTGTGATGCAATAGATATCGGTTTGGAATGAGAAATTGGAGAGCTGAGTTTTGAGTCCAATTGAATTCTTTGCATTCATTCAGTTATATATCCTTGAAGGTTTGAATCCATCTCTTTTCCCTCCAGTGTTAAATAGCAAGACGGACGAAGTTCCATAAAATTAGCTAGTAACCAGTCTGCCGCAGAAAAAAATGGCAACCTACTGCGGCAATATCTTCTGATTACTCAGGCATGTCTCGAAAGATACAGGATCGCCTTTGGGTGTATCACTTATGACACTTAACTGACTGACTAATGTTGTTTTAGGAAAGAGGTATTTCTTTTAAGAGAAAGCATATATTTGAAGACATCCTGGATGCAGATTTATATTTTGATAAAATTCGATCAAAAGATATTTTCCGTATAAGGAAGCTACTTCGTTTTTTTAATAAGTATGGCAGTCATTAGATCGAAGTTGTGATTGAATTTATTTCTCTGTGTGAATACTGCATTTGATAAATTTTTGTTCATAGATACGATTTATTCTAAATTTCTGAGTTTCCCAATATCAAAAATTTAAATAAAACGACTAAATTCATAATCTTCCATTATTGAAAACAATATACTACATTAATTTCTTATTTATATGATAATTTAATTTATTTCACTTGTCATCCTCCATAATTTATTTCACTTGTCATCCTCCATAATTTATTTCACTTGGCATCCTCCATAATTTATTTCACTTGTCATCCTCCATAATTTATTTCACTTGGCATCCTCCATAATTTATTCACTTGGCATCCTCCATAATTTATTTCACTTGGCATCCTCCATAATTTATTTCACTTGGCATCCTCCATAATTTATTTCACTTGTCATCCTCCATAATTTATTTCACTTGTCATCCTCCATAATTTATTTCACTTGGCATCCTCCATAATTTATTTCACTTGGCATCCTCCATAATTTATTTCACTTGTCATCCTCCATAATTTATTTCACTTGGCATCCTCCATAATTTATTTCACTTGGCATCCTCCATAATTTATTTCACTTGTCATCCTCCATAATTTATTTCACATGGCATCCTCCATAATTTATTTCACTTGTCATCCTCCATAATTTATTTCACTTGGCATCCTCCATAACTTATTTCACTTGTCATCCTCCATAATTTATTTCACTTGGCATCCTCCATAATTTATTTCACTTGGCATCCTCCATAATTTATTTCACTTGTCATCCTCCATAATTTATTTCACTTATCATCCTCCAAGTAATTTATTTCACTTGGCATCCTCCATAATTTATTTCACTTGTCATCCTCCATAATTTATTTCACTTGTCATCCTCCATAATTTATTTCACTTGTCATCCTCCATAATTTATTTCACTTGGCATCCTCCATAATTTATTTCACTTGCCATCTCCATAATTTATTTCACTTTGGCATCCTCCATAATTTATTTCACTTGTCATCCTCCATAATTTATTTCACTTGGCATCCTCCATAATTTATTTCACTCGTCATCCTCCATAATTTATTTCACTTGTCATCCTCCATAATTTATTTCACTTGGCATCCTCCATAATTTATTTCACTTGTCATCCTCCATAATTTATTTCACTTGGCATCCTCCATAATTTATTTCACTTGTCATCCTCCATAATTTATTTCACTTGTCATCTCATAATTTATTTCACTTGGCATATCTCCATAATTTATTTCACTTGTCATCCTCCATAATTTATTTCACTTGTCATCCTCCATAATTTATTTCACTTGGCATCCTCCATAATGTATTTCACTTGTCATCTCATAATTTATTTCACTTGGCATCCTCCATAATTTATTTCACCTGTCATCCTCCATAAATTATTTCACTTGGCATCCTCCATATAATTTATTTCACTTGGCATCCTCCATAATTTATTTCACTTGTCATCCTCCATAATTTATTTCACTTGTCATCCTCCATAATTTATTTCACTTGGCATCCTCCATAATTTATTTCACTTGGCATCCTCCATAATTTATTTCTTATTTCACTTGTCATCCTCCATAATTTATTTCACTTGGCATCCTCCATAATTTATTTCACTTGTCATCCTCCATAATTTATTTCACTTGGCATCCTCCATAATTTATTTCACAGGTCATCCTCCATAATTTATTTCACTTGGCATCTCCTCCATAATTTATTTCACCTGTCATCCTCCATAATTTATTTTCATTTCTGGCATCCTCCATAATTTATTTCCACTTGGCATCCTCCATAATTTATTTCACTTGTCATCCTCCATAATTCCTTCCACTTGTCATCCTCCATAATTTATTTCACTTGGCATCCTCCATAATTTATTTCACTTGGCATCCTCCATAATTTATTTCACTCTTGTCATCCTCCATAATTTATTTCACTTGTCATCCTCCATAATTTATTTCACTTGGCATCCTCCATAATTTATTTCACTTTGTCATCCTCCAATTTATTTCACTTGTCATCCTCCATAATTTATTTCACTTGTCATCCTCCATAATTTATTTCACTTGTCATCCTCCATAATTTATTTCACTTGCATCCTCCACACTTATTTCACTTGTCATCCTCTATAATTTATTTCACTTGGCATCCTCCATAATTTATTTCACTTGTCATCCTCCATAATTTATTTTCACTTGGCATCCTCCATAATTTATTTCACCTGAACACAGTTTTATTTACTGGCATCCCATAATTTATTTCCACTTGGCATCCTCCATACCCTTATTTTACTCTGTCACCCTCCATAATTTATTTCACTTGTCATCCTCCATAATTTATTTCACTTGGGCATCCTCCATAATTTATTTCACTTGCATCCTCCATAATTTATTTCACTCTTGTCATCCTCCATAATTTATTTCACTTGTCATCCTCCACAATTTATTTCACTTGTCATCCTCCATAATTTATTTCACTTGGCATCCTCCATAATTTATTTCACTTGTCATCCTCCATAATTTATTTCACTTGTCATCCTCCATAATTTAATTCACTTGGCATCCTCCATAATTTAATTCACTTGTCATCCTCCATAATTTATTTCACTTGTCATCCTCCATAATTTATTTCACTTGGCATCCTCCATAATTTATTTCAATTGGCATCCTCCATAATTTATTTCACTTGTCATCCTCCATAATTTATTTCACTTGGCATCCTCCATAATTTATTTCACTTGGCCACCTCCATAATTTATTTCACTTGGCATCCTCCATAATTTATTTCACTTGGCATCCTCCATAATTTATTTCACTTGTCATCCTCCATAATTTATTTCAATTGGCATCCTCCATAATTTATTTCACTTGTCATCCTCCATAATTTATTTCACTTGGCATCCTCCATAATTTATTTCACTTGGCATCCTCCATAATTTATTTCACTTGTCATCCTCCATAATTTATTTCACTTGTCATCCTCCATAATTTATTTCACTTGGCATCCTCCATAATTTATTTCACTTGTCATCCTTCATAATTTATTTCACTTGGCATCCTCCATAATTTATTTCACTTGTCATCCTCCATAATTTATTTCACTTGTCATCCTCCATAATTTATTTCACTTGGCATCCTCCATAATTTATTTCACTTGTCATCCTCCATAATTTATTTCACTTGGCATCCTCCATAATTTATTTCACTTGTCATCCTCCATAATTTATTTCACTTGGCATCCTCCATAATTTATTTCACTTGTCATCCTCCATAATTTATTTCACTTGTCATCCTCCATAATTTATTTCACTTGTCATCCTCCATAATTTATTTCACTTGGCATCCTCCATAATTCATTTCACTTGTCATCCTCCATAATTTAGCCAGACTTTTCAGTTAATCTCATCTATATTTATGAATGTTCTTAAGTTTAAACATTTTGAAAATCTAAAGTTTTCGCTTTATTGTTTATAAATACATGTTGCAAAATAAATCCTTACATTTGCCTTGATAAAATTCATCAGAAAAGGAAACCTGTCGGCTACGATAAGGGTTTTTTCCTTTATATATTTATATATATATATATATATATATATATATATATATATATATATATATATATATTGCAGAAAAAACAAAATATTTTTCTTTCATTAAACTTTGTTTAAATTCGATGTGACAATTCTTTTATTCAGTTTTGATGTTTTACGAAATGTATAAATAAATTGTTTTTATCTTAGCCAGTAGAGTGTTTATCAGACTTAAATCGAAAAAGATCTTCTTTTTTTTTCCTCTCCAATTTATGTTCGGATTTACCCTCTATCTAGTTTTGGATTTTTAGCTATCCAGTGAATCTTACTATTGTTTCTAAAATGGTGATATTTAACAGTAATATTCGTGTTAAATCATTGGATAAGCTTCCTTGTTCTTCCTTATCTATCTAGTTTTAAAAAATGGCTTCGCCCTTTAGTCCTTATCATCAGTGAACAAAGACATTTGAAACAGCTAGAGAGGTTTTCTTATATGAGGGCAAATCCGTAAAAGCTAGAGTTACTCTTCAGCCACCGTTTTCACAGAAGCACGATCATATTTTTTACAAAAAAAGAATTAAAAGCTAAAATATATAGAAATACTTTGCCTCCATTTTTTGTCTCTTGGTTATATACAGATTACGGTACAGTCGAATATTGTGTATTTTAGAGTGGTTTTCATTCGATTATTTTCAAAATCCAAAATCGATAAAATGTAACTTACACGTATCTTATATTTTATGGCCTCTGTCACATTGTTTTTTTTTTTTGTTAAAAAATGTTCTGCTGATATTCGTATCAGATAAGAAAATAATTTTGTAAAAACCACATGAAAATAATATTGCTAAATATTTCTATACCTTGTTTTTCTTAGGACTTCGAATAGCAGTGGGCTCTTTGGATTCACTTACGTACATACACCCTTTGGAAGGATATGAATCCGTCTACTCTCGCACGGTACAAGTTAAACAGTAGAATTTGTATATGAATAAGTTATTGGTTTTCTCGAAAAATTGTAATGTAATATTGACTCGCAAAAAGTATTATCTTTACGTTACGTATGATGTTTCGGTGCTACATAACCTACAAATTTGTGATAACCCATGGAAAACAAATCAATCAAGCACTGAATCTTTTAAGTGCTTTTTATATGTTTTTCTCGTTTTAACTTGTCCTTCTCCCTTTTGTTATATATATATATATATATATATATATATATATATACATATATGAAATGATTTGTTTGAACACTATTTTTGATCGATACTCATATTTAAGTAGATATTCTGTTTTTAATTAAACAGTATTATATATTTGTATCTATCGGCCAGATTATTTGCGATGAATTTTTATTACAAAAATGTGTGTCATTCTCCAGGATTCGAACCTGCGACCCCTATCCGTATAGAGGAAGCTAACATGTGATATGGCACGTCTTAGTTTCGTTAATCTTTGTTAATTTCCGTAATATGTTTACATTTTCTGACATTACGATACATATAAAAGCAGATATTATTATTGCAATGAATCGAAAATTGTGTTATATAGGCTTGAGTAAAACCTCGTTTAGACTGAAGGTCATTCGTGACCGAGAGGTCTAAGACGTGCCAGATCACATTTTAGCTTCTTCTATGTAGATAGGGGTTGCAGGTTCGAAATATTTATCCTAAATAATCAGGCCGGTAGATATAAACATATAATACTGTTTAATTAAAAACTGAATATCTACTTAAATATGAGTATTGATCAAAAATAATGTTCAAACAGGTCATTTTAAATTGTCGGTTATTTATAACTAAGTTTCGTTAATTTCCGTAATATATATATATATATATATATATATATATATATATATATTTATATATAGATATTAAACGTTATCATTTAATGCAAGGCAGTAAAGCTACTAAGACTCCTGCTCACAAATCTTTGAGCCTCCCTCAGTTGGTGACCAAAAAAAAAAAAAAACTCGCCGTAATGGAACAACTTCAAAATTTACCTGATCTTACTTCGTGTTACTATTCTTTTCTACAAGTCCAATAGATCATCAAGGGGGATCCATTTTTAAGGCGAAGAGGTGATAAATTTGAGACGATGGGCATCCAAGAATCCAAGAATAATCATTTCTACAGTGCATAGAAACGTGGCACAGAAAGATGGAAATGTGCAATAAACTTGAAGGGTTTAGAATTGGTGTTTGGAATTGAAATAAATTCTTTGCGAAACCAGTCAGGTTACATTTAAGACAATCCCGTATGATATTGCATTTTTGTTTCTATAGACAACTTCATATCTCTCCCCGAAAGTTTCTAAGACATTGTTCAACCCTTACTAACATTTTGGAAGAATTTATATTACAAATCAAAATATTTTCTCATAATTTAATACTTATTTTCATTTTAGAAAACATATTTTGCTCTTCCTATCAGCCTATTGATTTATTTTGTCATCGTCAACTACCGGTAATAGTAAAATTTACTAATGCCCATGATACTTGTTTAAAAAGATGAAACAGCACAGTCAGAAAAAATGGACAAATGAAACGATAGGTGAGAGAGTTCTGGTCAGAGTATATAACCTTAAAGTAAACAGGTAAAATTTTAATTCACGAGATATAAAAAAAATCTAAGAAATACTTCACTATAATATAGGTACCTTCATTTTCCGCTAACAAACATCATCGCATGATAAGAAAGCCCCAAAGTTTTTTTTTTATCATCAACATGTTTGCTATTAAGAGGATAAACCAAAGTACTTTTTTATTATTTTTAAAACTTTTTTCATCCTTTCTAGGGCGACCAAATGCTGTTTTTGTTTACTAGTGTGTCAATATCTCAAGAATGATCGATTTTAATTATTTATTTGAAAACACCCCAAAACGTTGCAATTAAAATCAATATAATTTCCAATGAAAATATACCATGTATATTTCTTAGTGGAAATAGTAAATTTAACAATTTAGCTTTCTATTAAAGCTAAAATTGGAAGGTTCAAGAAAGCTTTTCCTTTTATCAAAAGTCATTTTAAAACTTAAGTATCGAAAATCTGTGGAGGTACCTACTCAACTAGATATAAAATACTAAAGGCTCTAATTAACTGCAAACTGGTTTAGCGTTTCACTTATCATGCTCTTCTATCAGATAAACAATGTCTTCTTTTATGCGCAGTATCCCTTCAGGATGTAAACGATCATAGCCTTCCCCATCTCTCTGCCATCTTCTATGTTCCCTGTCCCTTCAGGACGAAGGCGATCATGGCTTTCCACGTTTCCCTATCCCTGGTGGCTCTGGGCACAGCTTCTTCTGTTACACCAAGCAATCCTCGTTCCGTCATCCACCTGATTAGGTCCTTCAAATATGTTATCCGTTGCTTTCCCCTGTCTCTCTTTCCCTTTATCTGGCCTGTTAGTATCAGATTCTTCAATCCCTCCTTTCTCATTGCGTGTCCCAGGAACTTTAGCTGTCTCTTCTTGATACTCAGTATTAATTTCCTTTTGTTTCCATCATTTCCAAGACCTCATCATTGTTCACATGCTCGAGCCATGATATTCGAAGCATTCTTCTGTAGAACCACATTTCAGTTGCTTCAAGTTTTTTCTTCATCTTTGATGGTATTGTCCAGCATTCACTTTCATTAGGCTATGTATTAATTTACGGATTCTATATATTAGAGTTTGTAGAATTATCAAAAATCATCAAACCATCATCTCTATATAACCCACTGTCAGCTATATCAACATCACGATGTGCAGTTTGAGTGTAAAAAATGAATAGTCTTACAAGATTCGACCCTTCTACAGAATCTAGAAGATAGACCAGAAGACAGAGTGTGCAGACCGGAGAGACACGGCATATACCTGGCACATATGAAGATTAAACTGCGGGCTCAGCTAGCGTTCATCGCGCTCGAGTCTTGGGCGACCATCTTCTGCTAGAGAGATTTAAGAGACCCGACCAGAGAGACCAGACTGGAGACACAGAACGGATACATGAGATTCGACGGCAAACTTGAGTGAACGCAGTCAAGAAACAGACTGCTACATACTAGAGGACAGACGCAGAACAGAGAAGAGAGACAAGACAACCGCTTTTCCTGATATAATGTGATTTGCCGCCCTGAAAAAAACTCTGACATAAAACCTTTTTCAGAATCCACATTTTAAACTAAGACCACAAACACTGTGTCCCGATAACTGGGAATGGTCGATAGTTATTGCAAGGAGAATATAGACATCTTTGTGCTATTAATAACTTTACTAAAACTTTGTATCAAGGAATTGCATATAAATACTTTTCTTTTATCCCAATTTTTTTTTTGTTTTTTTTTTTTGCGTGTGACCAGACCAAACCAAGTCATGGGTTCCAGTCGACCATTCTAATCAACACAACGTGGGGCAAGACAAGATTTGAGTGAAAGCGATCAACTCCACGATCAGCTGAGGGGACAGAGTTTGAGTATAGATGGACCGCCGAATATACGTTATATTTGGTACTTTAATCAACGATCGACTCGAGAGTGACAATGACCTGTCCTAAAGAAATAAACAGAGTGAAATAGAACCAAGAGACTTTTGGTTAATTGTTTTGACCATGCAAGTTTTATTGATCTCCATTTTGAAAAAAAAATAAAGAAACCAATCTAAATTCAGTGAGGACCGAAAATTTGGTCTGTCTTGTTTTCGTAAAAGTAATCAGGAACTACTCCGCCATACAGACCCAGTTAATTAACCTGTATGTGGAAGCGCTGCATAACAACGCATCAGGTCTGATGTGATAAAAGGAACCACAACCAAACCCTCAGTGTCGATTGCCTTAGCAAAAGATAGCTAGATGATCTGGGAATAGGTTAGGAAGAAGGGAGCAATAGCAGAGAGTCGAGTAGAAAGGAAGCAATCAACACCACGATCAACCAAACGGACCAAGCTTGAGCACATACCAGCCGCTCAATGGACGTCATGCGCGCTAGTGCAAACGCTTGTAGACTTTTCAAATACGGATATCCACTGAAAATAACGTTTAAACTAATAAAAATATGTAAGATTTAATAATTGTTTATTACATATACATAAGTGTTTTTTTTACCAAGGTGCTTTCTTATCTACACGCTTCAACCTTATACTTGGGGGCATGTCTGTGATAAGAGTTTCCAACAAAATATTTTTGCAAACGGGGACATGAAACCAATTTATTCATCATTTAATTTATGTTTAAGTGAAGGCAGGGAACCTGAACCGATTCTTTGTTTCCAATTATGGCAGTAATGCTATTTCGTGTCCCCATATGTGATGAATATATGACAAATATACATTATTTGATATTTGCTTTTTGTTAAGTTGTTTACTTTTTTACGGTATGAAGAGGTGGTTTACAAAAACTCGCTAACTGCTTAAAAACATAAGTGTAGATTTTCATTGTCTCCAAGCAATCATCAAACATTCTTACGTTTTGCATCTGGTAATATGACATTTTGTTGTACGAAAGTAGGCTTCCTAAATGTCGTATATTCCCTACTTATTCTTTATTCAATCCTTGTTTGTTACTAAAAGTTGTAGTGGTCGTTCTGTTTGTGCTTGGGCTTGTCTTTCAAGATGGAGTAAAAAGGTTGATTTCGGTTGATATTTGGAATGGAGATATGACTTTGTCTATTGGCCCAACAAAAAACTTTAACTTCGTCCATCGGTTCTTCATTTATTCTTATACTCCAGAACGCCGGGTCAGATGATAAATGGAGTATTATATATATATATATATATATATATATATATATATATATATATATATATATGCAGGTTTCATTGAATAATATAGACAAGTTTTGTCTATTAATTTTGTGTAGGATCCGTTCATACCGTCTGATATATTTGATGGTGATGTCGTTGAAAGACAACAAAAAATCATTGTTTGAATACAATCAATTTTGATATTTCCAATAACGTACTCAAATGCCTGTAATCAGACCAGGGACCACAGCGCCACTATTTTGTCACTGTCTTCGGCCATCCGTCACGGTAGGGATGGACTTATATTTTCAATTCAATTCTCTTTATTGTTAATAACTTAAATGTTCTATGTTTACTGTGTGTTAATATTTACTCTTTGATAATGGCTTATGTGAGCCGAAAGCTTAGACCCGATAAAAAAATTAACAATTACTGTGATTTTTTGTTGTCTTTCAACGACATCACCATCAAATATATCAGACGGTATGAACGGATCCTACACAAAATTAATAGACAAAACTTGTCTATATTATTCAATGAAACCTGCATTAATGAAAAAATGCTGCCAAAATACACAATATATATATATATATATCTGTACTGCAAAATCATTTACGCTGTCATATAGATGATTCTTTTCCTGTCTTGCACACAATTTCCACAACTTTTAAGCCTCTCGCTACTCTAGTTGTTTCCATTGCAAATGATTTAACGAGCTAAATTCCCTAGTCACACCGAAACAGCCTTTTCCGCTCAGACTTACTACGTGATATATTTAGAGGCGAATCTTAGTCATCTCTTTCGTATCTCATTTGGGTAGCTTCTTTCTAAGAGCTGTTGTTTAGTAGAACAGACATTAGAAATGATACTTTCCCGAACATTACGATCTTAACGTCTTCAAGTCTAGGGTTCACCAGCGAGTATCTATGCTACATATTCTTAAAATTGACAATTCTCCCGTTCATAAAACATTTCAGAGTTATCCTTCTATCAATATTATTGCCAGCCAACGCGAGATAATCCATCCTATCCAATTGATAGGAGAGGGTACGTGCCTATCTCAAGAACATTTTTGCAAATCTAAAGGTATGAGATGAGTCTGGATCTTGAACTATATCAATATCTGTTACATTAGGGACACACGAGATTTTCGATATAAGTTTGACTGACTGGGCAGAAAATTTTCCCGCTGCAGATTGCCACTACTTTCTGCGGTAGAGTGGTTTCCAAACCCGATTTGTTCTGTTATTTAACCCATAACTGGAAGGAAGACACGGATTAACATCTTTTCTCAAGCGTACTTTGCGTGTAAGTGATTGCAACAAACTCAACTGAAATTTGAACACGGCTCTCTGCTTTCACGTTCCGAGCCGATATACACTGCGCCACAACGCACAAAACTAACAAATTGGCCCATCAAACAATTTCTCCTATTCGATGTTTGGTAAAAATTATTTAGACTTATTAAATATCAATTATGAAATTAGATTTTTCTTTATATAATCAACAGTTGTTAAATCGCCCAAACAGTCAAGACTAATGGAGTGTTTCACTACAACAAGGATTTTTAACTGTATTTTCTGAATGATAAAATCCGCATTTATGTATTTGTATCAGTTTCATTCTATGAGAACTCTTCGCTAAGTGACATTAACACTTCGTTAGACACTCGATAAATTTCATCATTTGCACAATGTTTTGACTTGAATATTAGAGCGCATTTAATTGATTTTATTTCGTTCAGACTGCTGAATAAAGTTAATAATTTACGCCTCCTCTGAATGAATGGACTAAAATCCAATTAGACCTTATTCACGAGTCGGTGTTTGGGGAAGAATTTAAATCAGGATTGTATTTCATTTTGTATTTTTAAAAGGTAGGTGACTGCTACCCTCTGCGTTGGGGAAATGTATTCTTCCCTTTATTTTTTATTTCATGAAGCTGCTTAAATTTTAAAATGAGAATCATTTTTAAAAAATACTGAAGTTAACAGTATCACCCTTTTTTAAAGAATGATATCATTATTAACATTACAATAATGTACTCGTTTACCAGCTGCCTAAGATTGCTGTTCATTTCATAATTAACCTTATTAACTGATGGTTTTTAAAGTTAATTCCTTGATATCTTGCCCATTCAGAGCATGTACAGTTATGACTTTCCACAACTTCCTATCATTTGTAGTTCAAATGTACTATCCGTCTGCCACCCTGTTCTGCCATTCTTTTACAGACGTTTCTTAGGTAAGTTACTCCCTGTTCCCCTCAATCACTCTGGCGTTGTTACGGTCAAAATAGCCAGACTTTCTCTTCTTATTACGTGTCCCAGAGATTTTAACTGTTGTCTTTCAGATTTTAGAATCTGCCTGCGGATGACTATGCTCTCACACCCAGACAAATGGTAGACTTTGAAAAAACAGTAGCTACTCTATCATATACGCATTGCTCATTCAGTAATGAATTAGAGCAGTCTGGCAACTGGCAACTGGCGTATGATAATTCATACTCTAAAAGATTTGCCTCTTTCTACCAAGCGCCAGTATATCCAGGTTTATATTATAACGAGCGCCCATAGCTCAGAGGTTGGGTTTCAATCCTGGTTTGAAACCAATCGGATGTCTAACCGTACTGATGAGCTGTGATACAGCGAAACAGATATGTCTGCGGTTGACTATACATATACCGTTTTTTGTTTCCACTTTTTAAACGTCCTTGTTGCGCCCATCATCTGTACATAGTATTCTCAGTATCCGTCTCTATGTTTACATTTGTTCTGCCTCAAACCACTGATTTATCTCTGAGAAAATGTTCAGCGCATTCTCTAACATAAGAGAATTGATATTACGCAGCCTTTCAGCACTCTTATCTCGTCTATTCTCTCCATAAACCTATTCACAATTTTATGGTTGTTCTACTTGAATGAAATGGTTAGGCATTTATTAGTAGTACCTGAGTTCCAGTTTAGATAAAAGCCATGTTAATTTATAGTTTTCTATGCAGGTATTTTTTCTCAATGGAAAATTCATTATGCACTTCGCTTATGCTATCCTTAGCATCTTTCTACTGAATATTATCTCTGCTGCCTCAAGACACCTCTTCATAAGGGATGACACATCTACTCATTTGTTCAAATAAACTTCACAGGAGAAATCATTATGACGTAATAAGTAACGGAGGAGTATAGGTGTGGTATGGTAACGAAAGAAGTTGTAGGATGTGTCCAGAAAAGTTTGATCTATCATAACTGTTCAGGCCATAAAGCTTGGTAGCTATGTTATATATCGACAAACAACAAACACGCATATATATAAAAATATAAAGTTATATTTTTATTAATGACGATGAACCGTGTAGCATAGGGAACAGAGAATTGAGAGAGCGCGCTTCTAATGGGTTGACGAGAGTGTAGTCTTATCTGTTGTGTCTCTCTCTTCACCGGCCGATCTCTGTTGCTCCTCTACTGGCGAATCCGTGTGCCGAGGTCTTTTTATAATCTTCCAGAACCGGGACTTTTTCTTCCGGTTTTGCCTCGCCCACGCACGCCACGTAATTCTCAGAGACACCTGTTCTGTTTGCCTCTGTAGTTATTTCCGCTGCTGCCGGAAATAAGGTCAAACGACATCCGTTCCTTTCAACGACCGGAAACACCCTCGCTTGCATCAGCCTTCCTCGGGCGGGGCCAGATTGTTATATTACAGCTATATCTTTAGTGACATATGTTCTAAGCCTTTCACGGACCGCAGTGACAAAGGGTACCACTAATATGGGAATAACGAATATATGAGAAATACATTCACTTACACACAAATTGCATTGGGAAAGATATGAACCCATAACCTCAAGAGAGATTTAATAGAGATTTGTTGAGAAAAAGCATTGTTATTTTAAAAAAATTATCCTATATTCACTCATAAAAAGAACAATTTTTAGGATCTAAAATATATTTTAGTTTTAAAAACCCATTATTTATCAATTTAAAACAGTTAATCAGACAGATCAAGCTCGCAAGTCGCTAACAAGAATGAATAGCACACCAAAAAAATTAAAGGCATATCGGCGCAATACAATGGTCAGGAAGCGTGTCTCACTAAAACCTGTTACAAATGAGTAGTGAGTTCAATCCTCACCGAGTTCCCCTTACATTCGGTTTGTGCCACATCTAAGCTGCGCTCAGAAAATCACCACTAGCAAAAGTAAAATTGCACCAGAAAACATTGTTAAACGATCAGGCCGCTCAACACATACCAAAGAGCAACCCAAAGCATAACTATTCCAAGATGTCTTATAATCTTTGACTAAAATGTGAAAATTAATTGACCACTCTGATACTACTGCTCCTATTCTGAATTCCTATTCTGAATATGAAAACGTCACCATTGTTCCTTGGGTGGTTGCCCTTTATTAATACTAACCTATATTAGTTCTATATGAATATCAACGCTTTATTAACCCTATTTTCACTATTAAAACGAGCTAGTCTTCTAGCTCTTATCGTTTGTTCCATTTCAAGTAAAACATGAACTTGAAAACTAAATGCTTTTTTTCAATATCCTCGGTAGATCGACATTTTCAAACTGATGTCATGCATGGCGCCAAACCCATTCAGAACGCTTCCTGAAATCAATGGTGAAAAAGAGCTTTGAATCTGTGTTAATCTTGAGGAGCTTTACGAAAGTAATCCTTCTTTGAAAATGAGGACTGGCGCTATAGAATTACAAAGTTCTCTTCTAAATAACAGAAATCACATCATTTGAAGATTACCAAGCACAGCAGCAACCAAAATAGGTATCACATATAACTTGAAGAGAAAATAATGACAAAAGCTTAACCGTCCACACCATTTTAAATATAATGTTAGAAAAGAAATTCCCATCAAGAGCAATAGCAGCTACTGGACTCGTTTTTTTTCTTGAAGATTTTTTTAACAAACAGATTTTAGAATTTACAATGGACTGCAGTACCCGCTGCTCAGTCAGTGAATGTCAAAAGTTTCCTCATAAGGAAACGACTAATAATATAAACGTTACGATTACCATTAATAAATCAAGTTTTAGACAATGTTGAACTTGGACAAAACACATTGCCATTAACACCTGTCTGTATAGATACATCCATACAAAAACGAAAGCGAGGATTTCTCTATGGGTTATTAGTTATCTGCATATATTCTGTAATTTTAAATTAGTTTATTTGCATGACTGTGAGTGTATTAAAACAGGATTTCTGAAAATTTAACCTCTTCTTCTCAAATCTGATCTTGATGTACACAAAGTTTTGTAGAATATAGAAATACACTGGAATACTTTTAATTAAATCATTGCAACTTGAATATATTAAATAATAATGATTTTCAGGCGAATAAATTTCTGATTTTACCAATAAAGATCTGTTTTTCACAAACGGGTCTCCATAGGTATATTCAGAAATTTATTTACATGAAGAGCGTCAACCTTGAACTCGGAACACGTATAGCGATACGAATAACATTAATGTATTATACAAAAGATAATAATAATAATAATAATAATAATAATAATAATAATAATAATAATAATAATAATAATATGGATCCAAAATGCAGGTTTTGTGATAAACACCAAGAAACAATAGACCACCTAATCTCAGGCTGTTCTGTGCTTGCCCCAAACGAATATAAAAATCGCCACGATAGAGTTGGGCAATATTTACATTGGGCAATGTGCAAACATTATGGAAAAGCTGTAAACAAACACTGGTATGAACATCATCCAGCACCGGTTACAGAAATAGAAGATGTAACCATTCTATTACACCATCTACACAGACGGAAAAATTGAAGAAAACAGGCCAGACATTATTGTTAAAAACCAAAAGGAGAAAACTTGTCTATTAATTGATATGGCTTGTCCAGCGGATTGTAACATAGCAATCAAGGAATTTGAAAAACTGTCAAAATATAAAGACCTGGAAATTGAAATAGAAAAAATGTGGAAATTGAAAACAAGAGTTGTGCCAGTGATAGTAGGTGCACTTGGAATGATAAAAAATGGAACAAAACAACACATTGAAAGAATCCCTGGAAACCCCAGCTTAAGAGATATACAAAAAATTGTCTTATTAAGTACAGCCCACACACTAAGGAAAACTTTATCTATGTAATGCTGGGGATGATAGGGAAGATAGAAAAACATGAAATGAAGCCATAACAACACGCCACTACCTGCCTTAGGTCTCCCCGCAGACTTGGTTGGTAGTGAGACCAAAGCAGAAATCGAAATATGATGGAAAATGACATAATAATATTTAGGTGTAAATGAGAGTGAAAATATTCACCAATAAAACAAAAGAAATAGTGCGTAAAGAGTACTATAGAAGGCTACGACTGATATTAAAAATTGAATTGAATTCTCAGAACAGAATTATGGCCATTAATAACCTTGCAATCCCAGTTGTCTAATATAGTTTCAACATCTTAATTTAACTCTAAACGACATCAAGCGAATGGATTCTAAAGCAAGAAAGCTTCTTTCTAAGCATAAGATGCATCATCCAAAGGCTAATGTAGACCGTCTATACATATCCCGTAGAGAAGGTGGAAGAGGTCTTATTCAGCTAAAATTGTCATACGAGACAACTACTGGCTTATTAACATACATAGACACAACAAAGGACTGGATGATACAATTAGTCAAACATGAAAACAAAAAGAAAAAATATTCAATAATAAAAGAAGGCAGTAAATACAAACAATATTTACAGTCAGTAGATTCTGTAGAAAAGAAAAACAGAAGCCAAGAACCAATTATTGCGGCAAAAATATGAAAATGAAATCCAAGGATAAAGCTCTTGAACAGATGAAACAACGTTTGCAAGACAAACCTCTGCATGGCTAATATCCAGAAAGTGCCAATAAATTCAATGCTGATACTCATCGGTGGTTACGTGCATCTGGATTAAAGTCTGAGACTGAAGGCTTTATTCTTGCAGCGGAAGACCAAAGTCTTTTTACTAGGAACTTTCAGGCAAACATAATACATAATAATGTGGATCCAAAATGCAGGTTCTGGGATAAATATCAAGAAACAATAGACCATCTAATCTTAGGATTTTCTGTACTTGCCCCAAATCAATATAAAAATCGTCACGATAGAGCGGGGCAATATTTACATTGGACATTGTGCAAACACTATGGAAAATATATAAACAAACACTGGTATCAACATTACCCAGCATCGGTTACAGAAATAGAAAATGTCACCATTCCATAGGTTTATACAATCTACACAGACAGAAAAATTGAAGCAAATAGGCCGGACATTATTTTTAAAAACCAGAAAGAAAAAACTTGCCTATTAATTGATATAGCTTGTCCAACGGATTGTAACATCGCAATCAAGGAATAACTGCCAAAATATAAAGACCTGAAAATTGAAATAGGAAAAATGTGGGAATTGAAAACAAGAATCGTGCCAGTTATAGTTGGTGCACATGGAATGATAAAAAAAGGAACAAAACAACACATTGAAAGAATCCCTGGGAACCCCAGCTTAAGAGACATACAAAAAATTGTCTTGTTAAGTACAGCCCACGCACTAAGGAGAACTTTGTCTATGTAACGCTAAGAATGATAGGGGAGATATAAAAAAACATGAAATGGAGCCAAAACAACACACCACGACCTGCATTAGTTCTTCCCGCAAACTTAGTTGGTAGCGCGACTATAGCAGAAATCGAAAAATAGAGAAAAATGACAACATAATAATAAACCTACATTTTAAACAAAACACTCACCGCTTCTCGCAGGTTTTCTCCAATATATATATATATATATATATATATATATATATATATATATATATATTGTCATCCGCAGACAGGTCTGATTCGCTGTACCACAGCTCATCAGTACAGTTAGACTCCGATTGCTTTCAACCTAGGATTGAAACCAGAGCGAATTGGCATCAGTCGGCGATTCTATCTCTGAGCTATGGGCGTTCAGTAGAAGAAGGCAGACTTTTAGCATGTATATTGTCATTATACACGCCCAATAGCCAGAGAGGTCTAATTCATTAGTGAATGAGCGATGCGTGTATCCGAGAGTAGCTACTGTTTTCAAAGTCTACCATTCTTCCAGAGTGCTCAATCAGGGTGTGAGAGCGTATATATATATGAATGCAAATTTGTCAGCTAAGGCCAGTTTTTAAATTTCGATATAATTCCGTAATGTTGTCTTCAGTGGATTTTTTTAAATTTTGATAAAATCTATGCAGATATTAATCGTTCGAGAAAAGGAATGAAAAGAATAACTATATAAAGATTAAACTGAATCTTGTTTACCAGGAATCTTTTGTGGGTCGATTTGTAAGACACGTCTGATCTAAAGACGGCATCTCCTCAAGTTTGAGAGTATGCTTGTTCTATTCCTGTCGGAAAAGAAATATTTTCTAATCGATTTCTGAACCTATTAAGGCCAGTGGAAATTTGAATGTACTGTTTAACCGTATATATATATATATATATATATATATATATTATTTTATTAAATTTCTTTAATCCGAAACGGAAAAGTAGGAAGATAAATTCCAAGAACCTGATGCTAATTAATATTAAAAATTTTAATATTAAAAAATGATACAGAAGGAGAGCTCAATGTAATTAAAACTACAGAGCCAATATAATCTGACTGTTGCTATAAACTGACTGTTGCTGAGAAGGCGTGAGATCTCTCTTAGGGATTTCATGCTGAAATGTTCATTCAACATTTTTTAATTTTGAAAATTTATTTTAATTTAATTTTTAATTCATACATATATATATATATATATATATATATATATATAATACACAGACTTTCTACTCGAATACGATTATCCGTTAATAAAATCATAATGTTAAACAATATATATATATATATATATATATATATATATATATATATATATATATATAAACAGGAACTTGAACTTACAAAAATAACAAAAAGACTTAAATAAAGTGGACGTAATCATGTAGACCTTAGGATTCCGTCAGACAACACATTATCAAAAGTGTTCGTTGGCGTTAATGTTAATAATATATAGGGCACGAAAATTACTTACAGAAAGGAAAGTTGGATCACGTTGTAAACACACAGTTCCATAAAAGTGGTAAAATGGAAAAAGAATATCTCGAAAAATCATAAGGAGCGAATGAAATGTTCTTCCCGTCTACACAGGATAGGCTGATGGATCTTCAAATAAACAGCCTCTAAAACACGTAGATGTTGGGCCGAGCGGAAACTTTGCAAGACAGAAAGCCAAAATAAAAAAGAGAAATCCTACACTTACTAATAACAATCTCTGTGTCTCTTTCACTAACATACGCAGTATTCGCACTAACTTTATAGCGTAGAAGCATTCCTCCAAACTAACTCACCTGATATCTTAGCCCTATGTGAAACTAACCTTGACCCGTCTATCCCCTCCTCTGAATTCTATGTTCCTGGTTACCTTCCCCTCTTCAGGAAGGACTCCAACGTCCATATGCATGGGCTTGGTGTATATATCAGTGAACACCTCCCCCTAGCTAGAGTAACATCTCTCGAATGCCTGCACCAGTCTTTCATGTGCTCCGTCTTTCACTTCTAAGCTCTGTTAGCTATCTTATCTTCCTTTACCGATCCCCCTTCTCCTCTGACTGTTCGGTACTTGACAGCATCTCTGACAATATCGACAAGGCCATTTCTTCGCACCCATCTGCCGATATTTTCGTGTTTGGCGCCCACCACACTAAGTGGCTGGAAAACTCTGTAACCGACCCTGCTGGTGTCCACACCTTTAATTTTTCAATCTCCCAATCCCTTACGCATTTCTCCAATAGCCCTAACGGAAGGGACTCGCTACTAGACCTCTGCTTCACTTCCACCCCAAATTCTTGCTCCACCAGACAGCTCTGCCCTCTCGGAAATTCTGACCACGCCGTAGTTTCTGTCAACATCTAGTTCCACTCCACCCCTACCCAAGAAACCCAGGCCAACAGAATATCCTACTGCTATCAAAGAGCAGACTGGGATTCATTTCGTGACTTCCTCTGCGACGTCCCTTGGAACAATGTTTTTAGTCTTCCCATCGAAGACTGTGCATCAGAGGTCTCCTCCTGGGTTAAGGCTGGCATCGATGCATCCATCCCTGCCAGGAAATTTCAGCTTAAATCCCATTCGTCTCCTTGGTTCTCGCCTGCTTGCTCGGCCGCCATTGCCCACTGGAATCACTTCTTCCGGCTTTATCGTAGCCACGTGTCGGACCAAAACAGGCGCCTTTTCGCCTCAGCTCGTAATAAGTGTAAAAAGATACTTAACGAAGCTAAGGTGCTGTTTGCTGCCAGGATGAAGCAGCGCATAGTATCCTCCACGTTCGGTACCGAAAACTACTGGCGCCTCTGCAAACGCGTGCTTAGCAAGGGTAAGTCCTCAATACCTCCACTAATAAATGAGTTTGAGGTCCTCACCTCCTCAGCGGACAAGGCTGAATGCTTTACCCACAGATTCTCGACCAATTCGACTCTGGATTTGTCTGGAATCCATACACCCGATTTCCCATCTAGAGCTGAGGCCCAATTGAATGACGTCCACATCACGCCCTCGCTGATTTCTAGCATAATCTCAAAACTGGACCCTCATAAAACGAGTGGTGGGGATGGAATCCCAATCATAGTTTTGAAGAATTGTGCCCTTGAACTCTGCTCTATCCTTTCTAAGCTGTAGAACCTCCTGCTTTTCTGCCTGTTGGAAGTCATCTTCTGTGGTTCCAATATTCAAGAACACTGGTGAACCATCGGGACCCGCAAATTACCGCCCCCTCAGCCGTCTCCCGATCTTCGGCAAAGTGTTCGAAGCCATTATCAATGCCGAGGTCGTTCATCATCTGACAGCTCACGAACTCCTCTCGGACAAACAGTATGGCTTCCGCTTCACCAGGTCCACTGCTGATATGCTAACGACCATCACCGAGTATATATACCAGGCTCTCGACAAGAATGGTGAAGCCCGAAACGTCGCCTTGGATATCTCTAAAGCATTCGACAGAGTATGGCATGCCGGCCTTCTACGGAAACTGCGAAGCTATGGCATAACTGGATTTTGTTGGACTTAATCCGGTCATTCCTCTTTAACCGCTTGGTGGTATTAAACGGACATGCCTACCAGAACTACCCTACAAACGCGGCGTGTATCCAAGGGTCTATCCTAGGTCCTACGCTCTTTCTAATCTCTATCAATGATCTCCCCGATGCCATAAGATCACAAGTAGGCATGTACGCCGATGATACCACAGTTTACTCTCGCCTCGATCAAAAATCTGGTGTTGGTGAAAAGGCGAACCTCGCTGCCGAGCTTGTGAAGGACCTCCAATCCGTGGTGGATTGGGGTAAGAAATGGCTCGTAAAATTCAATTCTTCCAAAACGAAGCTGCTGTCAATTAACCACCACAGACAACCGCACCTCCCTCCCATTAGCATGGAACAGGCTTGCCTCCCAGAGAGTAAATCACTACGCCTGCTTGGCCTGACACTCTCAGCGGACCTCAAGTGGAAAGACTACGTCGAAACCATTGCTAAATCCGCAGCTATGAAAGTCGGCTCTCTGTGCAGGGCCCGGAAATTCTTTCCGCCTGAATCTATCCTGCAATTATATAAATCCACCATCCGCCCGTGTATTGAGTACTGCTGCCACAAAATACAGCGAAGAATCTGTAATGTGATTGATACCGACTTGGCTGACCGCCTGCAGTATCTCTCTTACCGGCGTGACGTGGCTTCCCTGTGCCTCTTCTATAAATACTTTCATGGCTTCTGCTCTGACGAACTTAAATCACTGGTGCCCTCTAGATGTGAATTTGTACGAGATACTAGATTGGCAACTAGGTCACACCATTTTACAATGAAACCGATGAAATGTAACCGCAATTTCTACTCCAACAGCTTCTTTCCTCGCACTTTCTGCCTGTGGAATTCCCTACCGCATGCTTGCTCTGGAAGAAAGGTAGATATTTAAAACAGTAGCTACTCTGGCATCTACGCACCGTTCATTCAGCAATGAATTAGAACACTCTCAGCTATTGGGCGTGTATAATGATAATATACACGCTAAAATGTCTGCCTTCTACTGATCTACCGATCACCCGTAGCTCATAGGTAGAATCGCCGACTGACGCCAATTCGGTCGCGTTTCAATCCTGGGTAAAAAGCAATGGGCTGTCTAACCGTACTGATGAGCTGTGATACAGCGGATCACTATATATATATATATATATATATATGGGACTAAATTGTTATATTCAGCCGAAATTTAACCTTTTTAACACAAGACTTAAAATGAAATTTCAAATTCTACACCAGACATTTTGATAAATGTCAAATTAATAAAACTCCACGCAACACATCTCAGAGCTGAATGTCAAAATATAAAAACATGGAAATTGAAATAGAAAAAATGTGGGAATTGATAACAAGAATCGTGCTAGTGATCCACACAATATCCACAATCACATCCTAACAAATCTCGCAAATGCCGCTAAAAACTAAAAATCAAACATAACATCGTCATTCGAAGAGCAGATAAATCAAACACTTATGTAATTTTGGATAAATCAAATTACCACACAAAATTGCATCACTTCATTGATAACCAATCCAAATTCAAAAAATTAAATAGAAACCCCATTGAAGCTCTTAAAACTTACGCTAATAGACTTATAACATCTAACAATGCTGTTAAAGGTTCCATGAAAATCAACAAAACCTTTGGTGATTATCAACCAAGATACTTATACACTAAAATGAAAATACATAAACCTGGTTACCCTTTACGGCGTATAATTTCTCAGATTTCAACACCTGTATATAAATTATAAAAAGTCCTTAATGATATTATCACACTTTAATTTCCTACCAATTATAGTATTAAGTCAACACACGAATTTATTGAAATCTACTGCACTAAACAATGGCGCTCCCGCTTCGCTTGATGTCGAAAATCTATTTAGTAATGCACCTGTTGCTGAAACTCTTGATATAATAATTATCTCTGTATGTAAACATAATTCACCCACCCTCATCTATCAATTCCAAAATCCTTTAAAGTCTCTTACGTGCCTGCACTACTAATGTACCTTTTACGATAATCTTGGCAATATATACACCTACACTAACGGTCTAAGAGAAACCCTCTTGGTCCTAGCTTCTCAAACTTTTATATGTCCAAAGTTAAGAACGTAGTTTTTAAAATAAGTTACTGAACCACAAATATATGTTCAATACGTTGATGATATTTTCTTTTTAGCTGACAACAAAAACGAAATTGATCATCCTAAAACTATATTTGAAACAGAATTCTATTCTCAGCTTCACATATGAACTTAGCAAAAAAAGACAAATTCCCCTTCATGGATGTTCTTGTAGATTCTAGTAATAATACTTTCACAACTTCAGTATATAAAAAAACACCGAGAAAAAGTCTTGTCACTTTAATTTTATTAGTGAATGTCTTCTTCGATAAAAAAATTGGCTTTATCAAAACTTTCCTTACGAGAGCGTACGAGAATTTTTATTCCCGCCAACTTTTTTAAAAGAAATACACAAATTGAAACAAACCCTTATCAACAACGGCTTTCCAAATTATTTGCTAGATTACCATATTAAATTTTTTTTCGTAACGTAACTAATGGCAACCACAAACACGCAGACAAAAACAACAACGTGATTATATTTTACAAAAGTCAAATGCACAAAAACTACATACAGGATGAACCTTTACTTCGCGGTATCATCCGATATTATGTAACACCAACCAATTCAAACAATAAAATTAAATTAGTTATCAATTATAAAAAAAAATTAAAACTGCCAACCTCATTATCTGAACTTATTTATAAATGGAACTTTGTCTCTGTGTGTGTGTGTCTGTGTGTGCGTGTATCCGTTACCTATAGACTCCAAAACGGCTGAACCGATTTTCTTGAAAATTTACACAGTTGTACTATAAGCGTCTGCAAGTGTTCTTTGATTGGTTTTGTATCGAGATACCCTCCATAAAAATCGAAAATCGATAATCGAAAAAATCGGGTTATAGAAGGAGTGGTTCGATTTTAATCAAATTTGATACGCTCATAGACAAAGACATAAGAAACGATATTCAGATTTTTCAAGGTTGCAGTTCTTAACAATACTGCAGAAAACCGATAATATATATATATGAAAGGCAAGATGTTTGCGTATGTGTCTGTTTATCTTCCTGTATGCCTGTATTTTTGTCAGCCCGTTTTATTTTAGTTTTTGCTTCGGGTTTGGCTCTAAGTAGGTATAATTGTAGTTCTTAGTCTCAGCCATGATACCATTTACGCAGGGGACTTATTTAGACTTCAAAATTCATTTTACGACAAAAAACTTATTTGATATCGATACCAGGAAATCAAAATTTGACTTACATCCATTCATTTTTCTTTCAGTCTACGGTTTCGCTTTAACTGGAAACAACTATTGCTTTTTAGTCTTTCGTGCCAACGTCCAAAGAGTCTGAGCTCCAGGACCACGGATTAGTTTTAAAGCTTTCATTACACTCGAGCAACGCCGGGTTATACTACTAGTCAATAATAAAAATCCATTGGCAAAATCTAAACTGCACAGAACCAGTGTTGTTTACGAATTTTCATGTCCCTTGAAGAACTGTGTTACTCAGCTATGCGAATCGGTAAAAATGACGATGGCTATACCACCACAAAATTGACGAGAAGATTCACATTACACCTTTCCCACAATAGTTCCATTCTATCTCATTTAAACACACATCCAGATCTTCCAGGACCTACCAGTGATATCCTCGTTGATAATGCATACATAATAGCATCATCCACAGGCAAAACGAGATTATAAGAATTATGGAGGCATTACGAATGAAAATAATAATAGCATCAATTATGAACGCGGTGACAATGTGCATGCCGTGTTCGAAACCTACCATACACAAGACTCTTTATGTATGAATTTACATATGTTTATTTACAAGGAAAATAAAATTAATTCTTGATAATGGCTAAAAGTAAAGCCGAAAGCGCACGAAAGTAGAAAACTTTTAGAAAATTCTCATATAATTTGAGTTCCAAAAAGAGAAATATCATAAAAGCCCATGAAAAATTATATAAAAACTTAATGATAATCCCTTCCCTGCCATTTTCAATGAAACCTGTATAAAAGTGATATTTTTGCCAAAGTACACTACATATATATATATATATATATATATATATATACTGCATTATATATATATATATATATATATATCCATATTATATATATATATATATATATATATATATATATATAATATGGATAATATTTGTCACTTAGCTCACTAGTGTCATTTCAGATATGACGACTTTAAAGTTTTGTGAAGGCATTATTGTGATGTCTACTCACTTCCAGATTTTTCTTTTTTTCTGGAGTCGCACAAGTAACCTGCTTGCCTAAAATGCTTTTCTACCACTAAACCCCTGAAAAAAAAACAGCCATCACTCCCTCTTAACATTATATATATATATATATGTTTGCGTGCGTGTGCTAAAAAATTAAAAGAAAACGATTCAATCCATAACCTCATCTCATTCAACCTTAAACCGAATTTAAATACTAATTTTTATATATATATATATATATATGTGTGTGTGTGTGTGTGTGTGTGTGTGTGTGTGTGTGTGTGTGTGTGTCCTTGTGTATGTGTTCACATGCACAATAAAAATATCTTGATAATGATTTGAAAAGAAATGACGTGTATTTTTTAGTACTAAGCGTTCATATCCTCACTTTCATTTGACTATGACTTTTATTAATATTAATTGTAGCCGTCAGCAAACTTTATTACTATTAAGCGACAAAGTGTTCGATCAGTGAGATTAAACGCTATTTTCCTTAGGGCTATGTTTTGATTGGAAGCCAATTAGCTTTTCTAGGTCCATTTAAATATACTTGTTTCCCACTTGCTGAAGTTTAGATTTACAGTAAATATTGATGTTTATATTATATTTAACAACCATACAATGTTTCTCAACTAAACAAAATTAATAAAAAATCTAGTGAGAAGATATTTTATTTTTTTAATTTTGCACTGCTTGTCCCAAATGTGTGTTGTTATTGTGTTGGCTGTATGTTTCTTTTATTATAATACGCTAGCATTGTTTTCGGCTTAACGTTGCGATAGTTTAGAAACCAGAAATATCCGGCGATTCGTTAGGTTTGTTTGGCTTGGCTAGTGGTTGGTTTTACGACCTGTCTGGGTTATTCAATGCTGAAATCTTAAGTTCTGTACGGATTTTAAGTATTTATTTATTGAGATAATCATGGTTTTAGTTCTACAAATTTTACTAATTAACCCATAGTTGTGGGAGACTGAGATTCATACCTTTCTCAAGTTTATTCGAGTCTAAGTGAATATAATGAACACATCTGGAATTTGAACTCAGTTCACCGATTATAAAAGAATTCGAGCCATTAAACCCAGGCGCATATCTAAGCTTATGGCACCCGGTGGAGATTGCTGTTTATTATATTAAGTAACTCAACTGCAATCTCCGTCATTTTTTCTTAATAGTTTCTCAATTCATTATATTTAGTCAACTAAGTAGATCTGCCTGGTCTTTGGCGACTAGAATCGTTGTCCCGTAGTGGTACGAGTCTATTATGTTACTCTATTAGTATACACGGTTGTCACGCCGTCTGCGTTCCTTACGAAAAATAAAGTGATCCCAATTTTAACAGCAATAATTATTTTGTATTAATACTACAGCGCAAATTGTCTGAATTTTCTACTTTTATTGCCCTCAGTTGAGAAATTTTGTCAACTACCATGGAGACTACTGGATGTTTGTTTTGGTACAGGGCATATCGGCTCAGAACGTAAATCGAAGTTGGAATTCTAATTGAATTCCTTGCTTTTACTTACGCGTTAAATACTCTTGGGAAAGATATTAATTTGTCGCTTCTCCCTCCAGCTATGGGTTAAATAACATAAATTGATTTTATAGTCTTTGTTTGCAACCAGTCTACCGCAATCTACTGCGGGAAAATCTGTTGTCCAGTCAGCCATGAGCGTATATCACGTATGGCACTTAACTGACTGACTATGGAGAAGGTAGGAGTGACTAAGAGGAAATCTCTAATCATGGCATTGCTTACTTATATCTTACGGGGCGAATATTCTCATTTTTACGTTAGATGTTTTTTCGTCAATTGACAGGCCAATGAAAAGGCAGCGCTATATTTACTTTTATGCGGAATTTGTGACCATCAACAAACCTTACCACATATATATTTCAACCTGGGTTTTTTTTATGTTTTTCATAGAAAATCTTTTTATTGTTATTAATTTACTTATTCTCATCTAATTTAAACCCACAAATTTACAATAGTTTTGATAAATGTTCACAATCTTCTTCTTCTATGTGACCTGTCCTTTCAGGACGTAGGCGATGATGGCTCTCCACATCTCCCTATCTCTGGTGGCTTTTAGCACGCTTTCTCCTGTTACACCACGCAACTCTTGTTCCGTCATCCACCTGATCAGGTCCTTCAAATATTTTATCCGCTGCTTTCCCCTGTCTCTGTTTCCCTCTATCAGACCCTCTAGTATCAGGTTCTCCAAGACCTCCTTCTTCATTGCATGTCCCAGGAACTTTAGTTGTCTCTTCCTGATGCTCAGTATTAATTTCCTTTTCGTTTCCATCTTTTCCAAAACCACATCATTGCCCAAAGCATCCTTCTGGAGAACCACATTTCAATTGCTTCAAATTTTTCCTTTATCTTCGATGATATTGTCCATCATTCACTGCCAATATTGAAGAACTGACTCACATAGCAATCCAGTACTCTTTTCTTTATTTCTAGCGAAATTTTCCCATCTCTTAATACTCTACTCAAATTTTGAAATGTTTCCTTCGCCATGCCATTTCGCGTTTGGATCTCTGTGTCGCACTTTCCGTCTTCTGTTAGAACATTTCCCAGGTATTTAAATTTTTGTACCTGCTTGATTTTAGTTTCCCTTACCTGGACTTGGCATTTTGGGCTGCCCTTTTTGCTGATGACCATGCATTCGGTTTTCTAGCAGTTTAATTGTAGTCCTTTCTTGTCAGTCTCTTTAGCTACCTGATGTATGAGGTCTTGTAGTTATCTTCCCGTGTCTGCTATCAGCACTGTATCATCTGCCTAAATGTTCCCAATACAATACTCGAAATCCAGTCAGTGTAAAGCCTTACATTCAACAAAACTCCAATGAGTTATGAAGTATGCATAAAAGAAAAAAATGTAGGAAATAATTATTATAAGAATATGACGTACGATTGACACTTAGGTTGAAGAGGAAAATATTGAAGAATTCACGCGAGAATCTGTTGCAGAAAGTTTGAATTACAGTTGATTTCATTACATTCACTTACGCACAAATACCCTTGGGAAAAGGTTTTAATCCAGCTCTTATCCCTCCAGCTCTAGGTTAAATAGCAGAACAGATTGGGTTCTAGAGATTAGTTGGCAACCGGTCTACAGCAGAATGCAATAGTAACCTACTACGAGAAAATATTCTGCCCAGTGAGTTATGTCTCTTTCGAGACATGATCGCCCGAGCATGTATCACGTGTGGTACTTACGTGACTGACCCTCAGAAAGGTTGCGACTATGGCTCTTCACACCTTGATGCCGTTTCTTTATACGTTTTTCGTATTGTTTTCGCTACTTCCCTTTTTCTAGGATAAGAGTCTCGTTTAGTATATATATACTCTTACATAGAAGCAAGACGTCAGTCATCGTCAGATAACGTTTAGACATTGTCAAACATCGAGAGATGCGTGACATAATGTCAGATCCGAGAGATATTGAAAGATACCGAGAGATACAGCGTCAGTAATTCATAGTAACCCTGAGCTCCATGCAGCAGAATATTATAATACAACACCCGTCAGCTTCCCAAGTGGACATATTAATTAGACTACGGCTTCACCTCAGAGACATTGTATATATCCGTCTTACTAACTGTATTCCTGGATTACTAACCTGCGTTCAAGTTTTTATTCTTTACTTTTAATATACTTATTTTTCTATCTCTAATTCTGTTTGCTGTTCCTTTATTTTGCTGTTCTTTTATTTCAGGGATGCCACAACACCTTCTAAACTATGTTCTGAGATCAAGTTGCACTAAGTAGGTTTTTTCGCCGTTTTCTTCTGTCTCTTTTGATTTGAATCTGTTTTGTGAGTAATTTTCCAAACCTTTCCTCATTATGTTCCCTAAAATTTCAACTCACTTTTTCGGATGTTAAGTATAAATGTCCTTTCTTCTTTCCATTTATCTGAATCTTCGGCCCATTGTATACCCAGCATCCTGTGTATGTACTGAACAGAGAACTTAAATTAAATGTCTTAACATTATGTCAGGAACCAGCATAACGTAGCAACAAATTTATCAATACAACTAAAATCTGATCCCATGTTGATCTTTTTCTATGTGCCGTGTCTCTTCAGGATTTATGCGAGCACGGCTCTTCGCAATTTCCTCTTCTTTGTAGTACTTAATCAATTTTGTCTTTTATATCTTTCCTGAACTTTATTCAACCATCCATTTACTGAATATCACTAAATATGTTATGTACTGTTTTCTTCTATCCCTCTTGCCTTTAATCTGTCTTGTGATAATCAGATTTTCTGGGGAGCTCTTTCATAATGTGCCCTAGAAATTTAGACTGTTGATGTTAAGTTTACTTTTCTATTTTGTTTTCATTTTTTATAAAATTTCGTCGTTGCTCCCATTTCCGGTCTATATTATTCTCAGCATCTTTCTGCATAAGGACATTTCTCTTCTTCATCCGTGAAAAGATTTGCCATAAAGGAGAAATGATATCACGTAATGGTTCAGTAGTCTTTTCTTTGTCTCTAACGATTTTTTTCGGATTTTTAAGACTCTGCTTAGCTTTTAGGATGTATCTTTGGTTATCCCAATGTGTGTTCGGATTTCACTGTCGCCATTTTCATCTGTCTGTTAAAAATCTTCCGGTTAGCTAAAATTATTTGATTTGTTTGATTTTGATGTCTCCAATTTATCATTTGCATGTTGGGATTTTTCTGATGTTAATAACTATGCATTCAGTCTTCTTATAATTGATGTTTAGTTCTTTCATATCACTTTTTCTTAGTTTAATTAGCATGTAACTTTACTACAAGTCATTTTGATACAAGAGTTCCTTTAAGACAAACTGAAGACCAAACCAACATAGAATTTTACATGTAAAATGGTAATATTTAATGAGAGCGTGATCAAAATGTGAGCAGAACATTTTCCAACATTTCTGCAGTAGATTCAAAATAGGCGTTCTACTTCGGGCCAGGAGTTTTCTTGAGACCCAACAGCCGTTCAAAGCTCAATAGAATATTTTCAGCTCTCTTAGAAATTACTGTTTTATGAAACTAACTGTCTCATTCTTTGTGTGGAGATAAACGATCTTCAAGTTGATGTCAAACGAGAATGAAATACAATATTACAAATTATCTGAAGTAGAACATTTCTTTCCAGTAAATTAATTTCTAGAAAAGAGCCACTTTCTTATGCGAATAGTTGCGTTCAAGAATCTTTAAAATAAGTTGGGAAAACATTGACATTTCTATTTAAAATCTTATTATATTTACAGCAAAGTAATGCCACCTCAGGGCTTTCAAATATTCATCGGTTTTTTTGTTGGCAATGATCGCTTTTAACAAATTTACTTGTTAAATTAATTGAAATTTATCGCTAACAAACACCGACTTCATACATTTGCAAAATTTTAAAATAAAGAATGCAAAAATGAAAACCTAAAACGATTTCATTACCAGTGTAAAACGCGTGAATTTTCGGTTTCAAAATAATAAATGCAATCATTCCCAACTGATACCTCTTTGAAAAAAGATGTAAAGAAAAATCTGCGATATTATTAATCCTGATCTGTCAGCTCGGGTTCTGTGACTTTCCCACTGCCACAAGGTTACCCCCTTGTTTGTCTTTTCTATAAATAGTTTCATGGAAATTGTTCAAATGAGCTATTTGCTGTGGTACCTTATACTTTATGATTTTAAGTGTAGTACTATACTAGTTCGAAGTCCAGCTGAATCCATTATATTCACTTACGCGCAAATACCCTTGAGAAAAGTATTAATCCGTCTCTTCCTTCCAGTTATGGGTTAAATAGCAGGACAGATTGGGTTCTATAGCCTTGGTCGGCAACCAGTCTACCGCAGAAAGCAATGGCAACCTACTGCGGGATAATCTTCTGCCCGTCAGTCATGTCTCTTTCGAGACATGATCGCCCAAGCGTGTATCACGTATGGCACCTAAACTGACTGACTATACCGGATGTGCCTTGTGGTTTAATGGAATGAGGAATCGAAGACCCGAGTTCGATTCCCAACTGAATTCTTTGCATTCACTTAGAAACAAATACAATTGGAAAAGGTTAAATAGCAGAACAGATTAGGTTCTACAGCCGTGATTGTCAACCAGCCTACTAGAGAAAGATATGGCAACCTACTGTAGTAACATCTTCTACTTAGTCAGTCATGGAACGAAGGAGACATTATCGCCTAAACGTGCAACAGATATGGCATTTAACTATAACAGTGACTAGGCTTAATCGTACCTGCTATGGCAACAGATTCGTTTCTCCACTTCTCGCTTGTGGAATTTATTCCCGTGTCTACGCTTGTCTAGTCAAATCTATTCTTCAAAAAACGAAATTCAATTTTTGTCAATTGATATTTACTGTCCTCCTGATTACTCTTTCCTTTCTTCATTCATTATTAATGTTCCTTTTTATAATTCTTCTATAACCAGTAACCCTATATGTTCTGATAGCTTTACTGCCTTGCATTGGGTGAAATTGAAACTGAAAGATACCGAGAGATACAGCGTCAGCATAGTAACTGAGCTCCACGCAGCTTTCTTTACTCCTATAAAGCAGCTCTTTTTTGTCTTATCTACGGACTATTAATTATTAACAATATGAAAGTTTGATTTTTAATCTCAGGAGATAAATGCATTGAAAAAAGAGTAAGAAATTGATGGAAAGATCTAAATTAATATTTAATGACAACAGAAAACTTTCGTAAGGTAAAGTAACGAGATACTTCAATTAAAGTCAGAGTTCAAAATTTTAAATTTTTCCAATGACGCATCTGCGAGGTTCGAATGACACATTTTTTTAATTGAGCATCAATTGATGATATGAAATGGATCATTTATGACAATTTTAATAGATCAGCTCAACAATTTGTTCATGACATAGGACCCAAACACTTTCTAAAATCGAAATTGCACCAGCAGAAGATTAAGGTGACTGTTTGTTGGTCTGCCATTGGCATCATTCATTACAACTTTCCGGTATTTAGCCATAACATCACTGACGAAGTTTACTACTAGCAGTTTTGAAGAACTGCATATTAAATTAATGAAAATGTGACCGGCACTAGTTAATCGACAAGGTTCAATTCTGCTTTATGATAACGGGCAGCCACATGTTTCCAGGAAGGAACTACAGAAGCTACCTACTTGGGATCCGAAAAATTGCCACAGGGACCATATTCTACTCATCTCTCACCCATGAGGTTCATCTTTTTATGACACGACACATTAGCCTCCATGCTACTGCCTGGTTAAGTTCATATACTCGGGACACCAGGGGAAAATGCTCGTCTTTGTAGCTGCCATAAAAATAACTGTAGAAAAGATAAAAGGAAACCACGTCTCGTCAGGGAGCAAGAGACTGAAGTTTAAATGCCAGTTCGGAATTGATTACATTATAGACCGTGCTTTCAATTTTGTCAAGAATATTTACCTGTACAATAGAAACACCAGAGCAGATATGGAAGTAGTATTCAATGCACGGAAGATTGCTAGATTTGTAAATGTGAAAAATGAATGTTGACGAGAAAACATTTCTGATATAACACTATGTGACACTGATAGACTTAAAGGAGGTTAATGTAAATTGTCACCTCAAAATTTGCAAGGCGAGGAAGGGAAATGGAGATCTTTTCTATCTCTTTCTTTCATTTTCCTGTCGAGAGTCTGGCATACAGGAATAACGAACTTTGGAAATGAATATCTGTTTGGGGAGTAAAAAGCAGAATTGAGAAAGATGAATTCTGCCCATCAATAAAACTGGTACTGACGATTAGTAGGCCAATAGGCCTTCTAGAATACAATTTTGTAAATGTAAACAAATCAAGAAATAATATTTTATCTGTCGTTTAACAATTGAAATGAGAAACAAAATTGTAAGTGTCGTCAGTACAGTAAACCGAAGGTTATCGAAACAAAACTTACTAATGACCGGTTAATAAAATAGATGGCTGATGTCCATGTGAACAAACAAGACCTGAAACAGAGAAATTATATTGTTATTGAAAACCGAGAGTGTTAAAAATAAGTAATTAAAAGATCCTGTCACTGCCCCCAGTAGGGTGAGTGGCTCCCGAATTTTGGAAGCGTGATTAAAAATGCAAAAATTGCGGAATTGGCGAACCCCCACAAAAAAATGGTGGCTCCACGCAAATTTTGAGTCGGAATCCATATAAGCAGAACAAGATACGAATTGTGGACGAGAAACTAACAAAAGCCACGTGACCTATTGCCACGAAATATCCTAAATTTTACCCCGTTCCAATATTTAGAAGAAGCAAACTCTCACAATAATAATGTCAGAGGTCAGATTTGATTTTATTAACAAGATATATATAAATCTATTTAAGATTAACCCACAAAGTCTTCAGTTTTTGTTTCTGCCAGTGAAAACATTTTTTCTTTCCTATTCATCATATAGCTTTGCTCTGGATCAAACCAATGTTTCGTAAGCTGACAATATTCGAGCTTCACTCCTCTGCTCAAAAACACAATGTGGGCAGAGTTAGGAGTAGATTCGAACCTCCAAAATCCAAATACCAGATTGACAAACGTCAGCATTGGCCAGCGCAGGGTTTTCTCTTTTGTTAATTCGTCAATCCTAGCAACTGGAAAATCGGACGGCTAGGCTGGTTACATCCTCGGATATAGGTGCCGTGTGGCAGGTGTATATTATCTGGTTACAGGTGATCAGGTTTTGACCCAGGATAAACCAGGGAGAATTGTACTGGCACGACACGATGATGCAACTTTCCTTTCCAGTAGATGCAGCTATTGAACTTCATGTTAGGGAAAATCGTAATGCGAAGAAGGCACAGTGTGCTGCTCTCCTAGATTTTAGCGTCAGGCATCCTAGGGAAGGTTTTCTTCTTCAAGCAGCGAGTAAATAGTTTCATAAAAGACGAGGATAATTCAAGGTTAATATTCTCAAAGGCTGGCATTATATTTAGCTGGTAACCTTTTTAAAGTCAAGTCATTTGATAAGTTTTGAGATTTCCGGGGTAATCTAAAAGATTATCTAATATGTAACAGGAGATGTAGAGAAGGTGATCACCTTTGTCATCTAACGTGGGGCTAGAGGCAAAAGTCGTAGTGAAAAGTTTTGCCTCATCTGACGAGGATGAGATAAACGCAAGCATATTTATGATAGTAGCACTGACTCTTTTTTTCCAGAATTCTGCAGATCCAAATTGTTTGATCATGACCTGGCCTGTAATGCTTGTGCGTAGCATTGCATTGCATTTTCTAGAACTCTCTTGTAATGATTGCGTGCAGTGCAGAATGCAGCAAATATCTTATGACACCGTTTCTTCTGATAGACATGGTAGTAGTATTTACGGTGATCTATGACTGCAGTATATACGGGTGTAAACCAGAGATATCCGTTCGTCTTTTGCTGAAATTTTACCTGTTTATAAATATCTCTATTCCAGGAAGGGTTCATTTTGAGATGGGTGTGGCTGTTTTGAGACTATATGCTTAAAGAGGTCTGAGAGTGAAGCTTCAGCCATATAAGATATCAAGCTTGCCGGTCTACATTCGTGTAGCGAAAGATCGCTATGTGGAACATCTCATTTGTTTGAAATCGGCTAGTGAGTAAAATGGAGTGTTCATGCTGGGAGTAAATCGTCAGCAAGACATTATTCAGGGCAGGATGTGAAGAAGAGGTCAAGCCAATTCTGCTGATATTCAGTTGTATCTGAAAACACCAATAGTGTCTTCAATAATCTGTGTTATTTCGTCGGCAAAAAATTCTCAGCAGTATCTGCCTTCATCATCGGTTTTGTTCTAGTGAACCAACAACACTTTACAATGAATACTGAAGTCACCGCAAATATGACAGCTAACTAATATTGATCAATTTCATTGATATAAAGTCAGTAAGGATATTATAAATTGTTTTAGCCATTCTGCGTAAGCACTTATATGGAATATCAGGTCTTCTTTTTCGTGGGTCGCTACCACATGGAAACCCGTCCTTTAAATCGGCGCTGAGTCCGTGGCTGTGGCGGGCTTGTTAGTCATGTTTTACTCATATGGACGAGTAGTCAGGAGTTGCATGTTCTTTCACTCTAATAAAATTGATCAATACCAGTATCAGACAGAAATAAGAGATCAAGTTTGCCGTTCAATTTATACAAAGATGGAGAATATGCCTCTCAGAAGATAAAATGAATCTGGGGCCAAATATTATTTTTATAGAACTAGGTTGCATATTTTTTCAATTTAGTAAAGATGGGGGACACCCTGATTTAAAGGGGAAGATAATAATGTATCGTCTCCCTTTCTGATATAGATTAGTTTGTTTAAATGAACATGTACATTGTTTTCGATATATTTTTGTGCATTTTCGGTTAAACAGGAAAAACCCTTGTTAATTTCTAATAGATAAACCAAAAGCCCTCGAATCAACATATCATGTAAATAGTTTTTACACACTCTGATAATCTACAACAAGCATCAAGTCCTCTGATCGGAAGATTGCAGGGTATGAGGAGAATGGAACCACAACTTAACTGCTGACCCGGGATGGTAGCAACATTTAGTGTCTCTGATACGGGCTAAGAATTAATCTCAAATAAAAAGTGAGCCTAGCTTTTTATAATAAAATGAGCAAAAATATTTTTATAGCCAAATTACAATCAATTCAACACTAGGAGATTTTTCAGTAAATTTACCACTATTTCATGCTCAACAATATATCTAAAAAACACTTTTATCCCGAAATTATAAAATGTTGTATTCAATATTTTGAAAAGCATCAAATTATGTACAATATATTTAGATTTCGCCATTAAATAATCCATAGAGTTTGATATGTCTGTAAACAAAATTAATAAAGCAATCTACTTCTTCGAAGCAAATATTAATGAAAACCTTAATCATAATGATTTCTAAGTTGCCTTCAATGTAAGTTGTATGTGTGTTTAAATAAATAAACTAGGTAAATAAGAAATAAACTAACAAAACAGACCCATTAAAAGAACCATTATAATAATATAATAGACTCCCCAGATTGTCTCACTGATTTTCATAAATAAAATTTGAAGAAAAACACAACGCACATAACGAGTGCGTTTAGCATGAAGCAGACTGACACCCTTGGGTGTTAATTTCAATGTTCACTTTTATAATCTTTATTACTTTCTATCCCTCTGATATTGAGCACTTTAACGCATAAATATAGCATACTTTAAAACTATATTTTATCGTTCATAATCAGGTTGAACGCAGTTAACTAAATCTAGTGCTATGAGGAAGTAGTATTGCCTCAGGGTAAAAGGGTGGCTGCAGGAAAACTTTGTGATGTGTAATAAAATTGTGCATCATGCCACTCAAGAAAGAGAACCCTGTAATGGCTGCTAGACATCTTCCTCGACCAAACCACTCTCTCACATTTGGCCACCTAACTCCCCAAACTCTAACAACGTTGATTATATCGTGTTGAGCAAGAAAACAAACAAAACACAATGCAACACCAAAGATGAACTGAAGGCAAGGATTTTCAACAAATTAAGAAAAAATATACCATCCAAAAGAGTTTCAGATGATTCCGAAGACGTCCGGAGACCGTAGTTGAAGCGAATATTGAATGGTATATTTTTGTGCTATTTTGGGGGAATATATCTGTTAAAATTAGTCTTCAGTGTCATCCAGTATATATATATTATCGTAACTGTTTTTCTGTCGACAACCTTCTTTAAAAACCTAAAGGTAATTCATCACATGGGTATTTTATTCCGAGATCTATTACAGTTCTTTTTTCAACGATAATGTTTTCTGTTTCTTTCAATGCTTCTGTCGCCACGCGCCGGGATTATCGTATACTTTGGGGATGAATTATATATATATATATATATATATATATATATATATATATATATATTAATTGTATCATCCCGAGCAAGGCAGTAACGCCACTGATGTGCTAGTCAGCTCTTTGGTAGCAGTAGAAGGTCTTATAAGTAGAAGGCTCCTGGGGGGTAGTGAGAGTGGAGAGAAATATTAAGAGAGACAACAGCATGGTCGGAGTTGCCGAGACGGCAAAGCTGCGAGACCTAGCAGAAGTCAGGTGCAGAGGTAAAGCATATATCTACTAGAGAGGCGTGTCCAGCGGGAGTGCTTGGAAAGCGTGTGGTGAAGTTCTCTGCTGGTATAAGGAATTGGGAAATGGCAAAGTTCATGACGTGGATATCTACTGAATCAGTAACAGAGTCTTTAAGCCACTCAGCATGATGGGTGTTAAGATCTCCGAACACAAATATGTGAGCGAATGGGTGGTAGTAAGTAGCCTTATCTATATTGTCAGAAATGCTGTCTAGAAAGGAAGCAGTCGGGAGAAGAGGGGGAACAGTAAAGGGAGAGAAGGTAGCCAACCGAACTGAGAAGTGACGGAGACATACATATTGATGGGCAGTAGATTCGAGTAATATCCCCCAAGCTACAGGGAGGTGATCACTATATATGTATATTTTAAATCCTGTATTGACTAAGGTGTTCAATAAAAACACTGGAAAACTTAGTTACATTTGCACGTGTAACTTTGAAAATATTATTAAGATCCGCAATGCTAAAGTTTTTAAGATTGAAAGAGGTGACGGTAAAAACAAGAGAAAATGTAACTGCAGAAAAAGGAACAATTGTCCATTGGATTAAGAGTGCGGTGCAGAAAGCATTATTTACACTGCAGAGGCCTATGATGAAAATAGTAATTTCAATAAAATATAAATTGGATATACTGAAGGCCATGTTAAAAAGTGAATTTACAGCCATAATTCGTTTTTTAGATTAAATAATCATAGAAGTGCTGCCAAGATTGATGATTGTTTCTGGAAGTACAGAGAGATGTATGTCAAGGAGAGCCAAAATTATCAGTATTGGTTGGTAACTGTTAGCCAGTGGAACTTATCCTGATAGAAGCTTCTTGCTGAATGAGATGAAGGAAGATCATTTTGGGTACCTATGAGCCCCGATGACCTTAATATTTTTAGAGGAGAAGGAAGGAGAAGAAAAATCTTTATAGGTGGATGAAAAAAATTTTCCCCTCCTCCTTTTACTCTTACATTTACCCTCTTACCTCCAATCTTCTAGTACATTAGATAATCTTTTTAGCTTTGCTTTCCCTTTCACTTGCCTAAGTAGACCTCATTGTTGAAACTCGGGTAGCGGTGTTGATTGGCATTTTGTTTTTTTTGGGCTTTTTGTCAAGTATATATATACATATATATATATGTGTGTGTGTGTGTGTGTGTGTGTGTGTGTGTGTGTGTGTGCAGATTTTTTAGTGCCTTCTAGTAATTTCATAAACCATAAGGCAATTATATATATAATCTTTTTATTCACTCGGGTTTTATGAAATGGTTCATAACCATCATTTTTGCAGGCCAATTCTTTATTGAAATGGAATAAATGTACGAGCTTTCTCCTCTAAAAATATGAGAGGGCTTATATACTTAAAAGTGAAACTGATTTTATAAGCCAGTTTTATTACTTATCTAGTCATAAACAGTCTTACAGCCTTTGACCTTCTCCTTTGAAACGAGCCTTTGCCATTTTTCAGGAAAATGCATACAAGCATTAACTTGTTTATACCTGAGCGTTTACGTCATTATCTCTATTTTTGTCGATTTCTCTTGAACTCTTTCCAGACCAATATCCTTATTTGTAGCCAAAAAGAGGCTAATGCACAGAAAACCTATTCACATAGAAGCAAATTGTCATAACTAAAATAACTTTACGTATTTTTATGCTCGTAGAAATGGAAAAGGTAAATAAACGGTTATATTGTATAACAGAAACAATGGACAACCGATGAGTAGAACTTTTATGTACACTTCTCAACTAGGGAAGCATGGAGATTGATTCAGTTTTTTGACCACGTTATTATGTCAGTACTTTGTCCATTTTTTTAAGCCATGCTCTTTCAGAAGGTATGCGATCAAGAAAGTTTACAATTGAATCTTTTTTTAACTGTCTCCCAAAGATATTCCAGTATACCCTGCTGTTTAATCAATTACTGAAAAGAGTAGATGAATTTAGTCAGTTTCCAGTGAAGGAAAATGAATACAATACACTCGAACGTAATTTCAGTTCGGCTAACCGATTTCTTGTTTTGCAGAGAGAATCTCGCATCACTCTATTCAAATCTTCACATTCTTTATTTCTGATCTTACCTTTGTGTTCATTCTTCATGAAAAACAGTTCAAAAGAATATGATTATTTATGCGTCTCAAGATTGATGAAATTTTATCCTCCACAAAGAAGTTGAACTTTGTTGACGTTCCTTTGAGAACTGTAAAATGATAAATTCGTCCAGTAATTTATTAGAACACCCTCAGTGGCTGGCGTGTGTTTACATGATATATCACACGCTAAAATATGCTTTCTTCTACCGAGCGCCCATAGCTCAGAAGTAGAATCGCCGACTGATGTAAATTCGGTCGGGTTTCAATCCTGGCTAAAAAAAAAACTGGATGTCTGACTGTACTGATACAGCGAAACATATCTGTCTGTGGATGGCTAATATATATATATATATATATATATATATATATATATGTGTGTGTGTGTATGTGTGTGTGTGTGTGTGTGTGTGTGTGTGTGTGTGTGTGTTCCATTCATTTTATCTTGATGACATATCACATGTAGCATAAAAAATTTCCATAACTAACACTTACTTCTACTCAAAATATATACTCACTGTCTCTATCCCTCATGTTCTACATATATATCACACAGATACAGACACAGGAACACAATCACACACACACACATCTACACCCAACATATATTAATAAATATACGTATTCTCCTACGTCGATTGCACGACTCGGAATCTCATGCGTTATGCAATCATAAGGTGCATTTTTCAAACTGACTGTGTAATAAATTTAAATTTATGTTTGCTCGATGTTTACAGGATTTAAATCTTATAGAATTAAGTCACTGCTTTTTTAATAACAAGATAAAACATTTCAATATTCTAAGATTACTTGTAGATAAAAAAATTAAATTGGAATATAAAATTAAAAAAATATTAAAATACAGGTACATTAAACTAAAGAAGCGTAAATCATAATTTTTAATAGTAATATCTGTGCGGGAAAGAAAATGTTGGGGAAGTAAGGGGTGAAAAAAAAGGGATGAAATAAAGAGGGAAAAATATATAGGAATCTATATCAATCGGGGTCGAAGAATTTAAGTAAGTATTTTTTTATCTTACCTGTTTCTTTCTTCCTTTCTTTGTTTGTTTGTTTCTTTCTTTCTTTCTTTCTCGCGCAAATTCATAATTATGAATTACGCCTCTTTGATTTCATCTCTCTGCATTTTAATATTTTTAACATTTCTTAGATTTAAATTTAAATTCATTTCAAATTTTAATTTAGATTGTTTATCTTTATGTAATCTTAGAATATTCAAATTTTTATACTTGTATTATCAAAGCAGTAACATAACGTTATAAGATTTAATTCCTATAAACACCGAGTGTGCTTAAATTCAAATCTATTAAACTGTCAGTTTGAAAAATACATCTGATGAATGCATCACGCATAAATTTTCGAAGCGTGCCATCGACGTGGAACAATATATATATATATATATATATATATATATATCAGGGCCGTAGCTAATGCTAAAAAAACACCGGGCTCAGAGAAAATTGCCCGGATTTATTAGTTGACAATGTGATGACGTCATCAGTGTCATCCGTTTCCAGAAACTGTGATTTTTGCGATTTTTTTCGGCTATTCCAATGGAAATTAGGCACAGAACGTGAACGAAAGCAGGAAATCATGTTCGGACTTTCTGAGTATAACCAGTCTTTTCTCCCAAAATTAATAAATAAACAGATTTTTACTGCGTTCATTCGGATATTTTCTTCGTTTTTCTTTCTTTCTTTCTCAGTTTGATTTCTGACGAAGACATTTTTCCTTGCCCGGATTTTCACTATGATTGCACGGATCGGCCCGGACCCGTGCCCGTTTTACCCGGTAGTCAGATGCGGACATGTGTATATATATATATATATATATATAGCCATCCGCATATATATATATATATATATATATATATATTACGGTAATCCTGAAGAGTAACGAAATGGTTTTAAAAAAACCGACCTATTTAATTTATTTGTTTGTACATTATTTTTAATCGATACTAGTATTTGAGCATATATATAGTTTTAATCAAACAGTATATTTAGATATTTATTTCTACCGGTATGATTATTTACAATAAATTTTGTGACAAAAATGTGTGTTATTCGGCAGGAATATCGATTAAAAACAATGTTCAAACAAATAAATTAAATATATATGTATATATATAATTAGCCAGAATCAAGTGAGGCTACTATAGATTTGTATTATAAAGTTACAAAATATATAAAATGTAGAGCCTTTAAATATTTTAATTCGTAAGCCAGCTTCCTTCCTTTGAAACTTTCGATATTTCAGATGATTTATATTAAGTGATCATCCAACGCTTTTTCGAACGCATAACAGGAACCTTCAGAACGCGTAAATGAAAGTTTAAAATAAGGAATGAACTAATGAAGAAGTGTAAACATTTTCATACGGGTTTGTACAATCCTAAATAATATTTTCTGAAGTTTACATCCGGATGTTACTTCAGACCTTTTATTTAGCAATATTTCTTCGTTCTGAAAATGATACTTGTTGTGTTGCTTCGTTTTGTTATAATTAGAAGATAACACAAACTTGAATTAATGACGTTTATTTTTGGTATAAAACTTTGCGTTTTTACATCAAGTTACAACCTTTAAATTTTTTGTGGATACAGGAGCAGACTAGCTAAATTCTCTTCACTGTGGGATGCTACTAGTAAACGAGCCTATCCCTTCTGGACTCTAGTGGTCAACTGACTAGCGTCTTCTCCTTTTCCAATTTCCTACACAAAAACTACTATCCTTAACTCCTACTTCTTATTCCTACTCTTACTCCTACTCCTACCAAAAGAAACGGTTCCTTATTTTGCCGCCCCATTTTGAATTCTTGGCATCAGTGTGTCTATCTTTTTCTATTTTTAGTACACTCACCATTTTATAAACCATAACAATACTATTGCAAATAACTATTCCTGGAACAATTTACAGACAACACGACTGTTATAAGATTTGATATTTTTAATTTGCACTAAGTTACATAAGCGTCTTTGACATTTTATATTTTAATTTCCATACACGGTTGGCTAGTTTGGTACATTTTTAAAGGCTTTCTTCATTTAATATAGGTTTTAAAAAACGTTGGTACAATCCAAAATTTATTTTTGTTCCACGGAGTTTTTCATCGGGAGTGGCGGCATCAACAGATGAAGCAAGTCCAGTACACTCAAAGCTTCGAGCATGACGACTTATGATATCGAGCTAACACAACTATCGACGGCTCCCAAAAACTTCCGCCTGCCCAAATTTCACTCACAATGTGTATGTCCACACGTGTAATGCTTTTCATTGTTTGCCTAGAAAAATGTATATATGATATAAAAAGAATATAAACCTACATATATATATATATGCAACAAGATCAAATAAGGCCAGTACAATCAAAGGTTCTGGCACGACAACTAACTGGTGACATCGTGCTCAAACACACACACACACACACACACATATATATATATATATATATACATGTGTGTGTGTGTGTGTGTGTGTGTGTGTGTGTGTGTGTGTGTGTGTGTGTGTGTGGGTTTATATTCTACCGAGCGCTCATAGCTCAGAGGTAGAATTGCCGAATGACATTAATTTGGTCGGGTTTCAATCCTGTGTTAGAAGCAATCGGATGTCTAACCTTACTGATGAACTGTAATACAGCTAAACAGATCTGCCTGCGGATGATTATATATATATATATATATATATATATATATATATATATACAAGGTATATATATATATATATATATATATATATATATATATTTATTGGTGAATGATTATCCAGGGAGTGGAAGAAGGGGTAATCGGTTGGGGCAAGGTCAGATGAATAAGGTGGCTACCACCCAAGTTGCTGTATGGTATCCCTGATCATTCACGTGACATTCGGCCTGGCGTTGTCATAGAGGAAATTCACACCTTTGCGATTCACCAGTGTTGGCTTCTTCTGTCGCAATGCCTGTTGCACACGTTTCAATTGCTGCGAGTATAGGTCTCCATTGACCGTTTGGCCCGATGGTAGCAGTTCGTAATGAACCACTTATTTACCTGTCCACCAGACACAAAGCATAATCTTGCGTGGTTGCATAGGCGGTCTTGCGATGTGAGGGACAGTCTCCTGAGGAGACAGCCAATGTCTGGAATGCTTCGGAGTTTCGTACATAACCCACATTTCATCACTGTTAGACATTCCATTGAATAAGGATGTGGTGAGGTGGCGAGAATGCAGCGATACGCAAACTGCCACTCGTTGTCCATTGTGGACCTCCAACAGCGTTTGCGGAAACCCACTTGCTCAGTCTTGCCTAGGCGGTGCAGGTGAAGTCTGTTTCATCGGAAACGTTGAACTCTCTTGTAAGTTCACCACATGTTAGACTACTCTCTTCTTCAATGGCCACCTTCAGAACTCCGTCATTCAAGACCTGTGGTCGTCCACTGCTAGGCTCATCACGGATAGTCAAATCTTTTGGAAACCAACGTCTTGCAGTACGTTTATTCACAGCATTATCCCCAAACGCTTGACATATGCGGAGACGATGCAGCTGCTGATAAGCCCACTTTGAAGTCGTAAAGCAAACAGCCCCGAACGAGATCTTTAGACACTTCCATTCTTCTCACAGCTGTCCGACTTATAACTGATGGCCGGGCACTGTTCGCGTGTTTTTTATAACGTCTGATGTTCCTACTTCCGGGTGTCAGAATTTGAAAACAATTGCTACTTTCGTATATATTTCAATTTCATTCAATGACTAATCAAAAACTGGACAGAACTTTTTTGGTTAGTTTGTTTGAAGAGAGAAGTGGTAAACTATATTATACATGATCTGTAATTATTTTCCTGCTCTTTATAAAAACTCACCATCACAACGAAATGCAGATTTTATCTCAGTTGCAATAAATTTTTCTTTGTAATTTATTCCGAAAGACGATCTTGGAGAAGATCAAATGCACATGACTTAACAAAAACTACTGCATCTTCCTTGATAAATGTCATTTTAACATCAAGAATCTGATTAGACAATAGGAAAGGCTCACTATAAAAATAAGTAGACACAATAGGCGTATATTATTCAATGAAACATGTTTAATGAAGATATGCTGCGTAAATATATTTACTGTACTTACAGCAGACATGTAAAGAAGAATGCAGGACTTCCTACAGACAGTAGGAAAAGAAAGCGAGGAGCATGAACTAAGAATAAACTTCAAGAAAACTGAATGTATGGTATCAGCAAAAAGAAGACCCAAAAATGCCAACTACAGGTCGGAGAAATGAAAATAAAACAAGTAAAGAAATTTAAATACCTGTGAAGCTTGCCGATAGAGGATGGTAAGTTGAGATCCAAAGATGCATTTAAATGACCAAATAAGCATTTCAAAAGCTAACCATAGCACTGAAAGACAGGAAAATCTCATTGGAAACAAAGAAGGGAGTGCTGGATAACTATGTGTTATCTGTCTTTCTGTTTGGCAGTGAATGTTGAATGATCTCCTCAAGGATGAAGGAGAAGCTTGATGCAGCGGAAATGTGGTTTTACTGAAGGATACTGAGGATACCATGGCCGGAGCAGGTGACTAACGACGAGGTGCTGGAAAGAATAGAAAAGAGGATAAAACTCATACTTAATATAAGGAAGAGAGAGATGCGGTTTCTGGGACATGTAATGAGGAAGAAGAGCCTGGAAAATCTAAACCTCACAGGAAAGATAGAGGGAACGAGAAAATGGGGAAGGCAGCTCGAGACCTGCGTGACAGGCCTGAGAAAATGGATGGCAGAGCGGGGTTTGTTGAAGATACCAATAGAAAAATGTTGAGAGCAACAAGAGACATAACCAAGTAGACGTCCATAATCGCCTACGTCCCGGAAAGACACGGCACGCACACACAGACTCTCTCTCACACACACACACACACACACACACACACACACACACATATATATATATATATATATATATATATATATATATATATATATATACAAGAAATCTAGAAGTGAGCCACTACCTGAAGAACCGTTGTGTGAAACCGCGGTAGGTGGTGACTGACTGCTAGATTTCTTGTATTATTTTCTCGCTCTATTTTCGTACTTTCGTATCGGGCACTTTATCGTTAAGGTTTCGTCTTGGGTTTTTTTTTCTTTCCAACGGGAACTAGACGTATTGTTCTTGTGCGCTGTTTGTTTCTTTTTTTCTCCCCCATTATTTAGCCCACGAGATAGTTATCGCCGGGTTACAAGACGGTTTAAATTACTGTTAAGTTAGCACTATTTTCGGAAGTTCCGTTTCTGCTATTATTAGTGTTGCCTTGCTGTATTTGAGTTCATATTATATATATATATATATATATATATATATATATATATATATATATATATATACACAGTCATCACTCGTTAAATGTGCCTTTATAAAAGGATGGGAGAAAATTCTTACGCTTACCATGTAGCTGAGGTCGGACAGTAATATTTTCTCATCATATAGATATATACTCATATACATGTTTGTATCTTTCTCTCTGTATTCCTCCCACCCTCCCCTTTTTCTCTTTTCTCCTTCTCTCTCTGTCACTCTGTCTGTCTGTCTGTCTGTCTGTCTCTCTCTCGCTCTCTCTCTCTCTCTCTCTCTCTCGTTATATATATATATATATATATATATATATATATAGTTTATAAAGAAAAACTCAACACGTCATAATAGTATCGCTCTGGTTAATACCCAGTGAGCTCTCTATATGGATTTACCTATTAATATTTTATATTAAGCAAATCTTGTTGGATTATCCTCACAGTTTACGGACTGACAACTATATATATATATATATATATATTTCAGCAACCTAGGTTTCAACGTTTTGGTATCTTCAGGTGATTTAAAGTAACTGATTTTATCGTTTTTTAAACGTTCGAATAGGTATATTTTATGAACTCTTGACAGAAATGTTCAAACAACCGAAAGTTTTAAAAACTAGAGAGGAGTTATTTGAGAATCTTACTATACTTTCATCCATGTTTGCAAGATTCTAGTATGTCTTTATAGGTATGATTATATCTGGACGTAATTTCTGATCTTTTATTTAGTCATTCTTTCGTTCTAGGAAGAACATAATAGGTAATTTTTTTCCTCCTGGCCCAATCTGCATACATTGTATGGCTTGGCAATTTTCACTATACTCCAATTATATCAGGGTCTTTTTCATTTTTCAGTTTTAATTTCCACATATATTATTGTAATATAATTAAGTTAAAATTTTCCTGACACAGAAAATTTCCATGTTTCAGAATCATATTTTTACTATGACTTAAAGCTATCATTTTTGTGTTGACTAACGGAATTTTGTTTTCTAAAAGATTTTTGAAAAACATTTTATTAGTTATACCTAAAAATGATCGCATGAAATTGTAGTATATGTAAAATTATGATTCGGAGACATGAGAAATTCTGTGACGCGAAAATGTTCACTTAATTATATTACAACATTATTTAACTCTACTTTTGTTTTGAGTACTGTAAAATTAAAAAATAAACGTTAAGGAACAGTAAAATTCTTATTGTCCTTTGTTCACATTGTTAGATAGATAGATAGATAGATAGATAGATAGATAGATAGATAGATAGATAGATAGATAAGATGAACAGACTGCGATAGATAGATAGATAGATAGATAGATAGATAGATAGATAGATAGATAGATAATGAACAGACTGCGATAGATAGATAGATAGATAGATAGATAGATAGATAGATAGATAGATAGATAGAGAACAGAATGGGATCGATAGATAGATAGATAGATAGATAGATAGATAGATAGATAGATAGATAATGAACAGACTAAGACAGATAGATAGATAGATAGATAGATAGATAATGAACAGACTGCGATAGATAGATAGATAGATAGATAGATAGATAGATAGATAGATAGATAATGAACAGACTGCGATAGATAGATAGATAGATAGATAGATAGATAGATAGATAATGAACAGACTAAGACAGATAGATAGATAGATAGATAGATAGATAGATAGATAGATAATGAACGTACTGCGATAGATAGATAGATAGATAGATAGATAGATAGATAGATAGATAGATAGATAGATAGATAATGAACAGACTAAGATAGATAGATAGATAGATAGATAGATAGATAGATAGATAGATAATGAACGTACTGCGATAGATAGATAGATAGATAGATAGATAGATAGATAGATAGATAGATAGATAATGAACGTACTGCGATAGATAGATAGATAGATAGATAGATAGATAGATAGATAGATAGATAGATAGATAGATAGAATGATTGATTTCTTTTTCCACTTCACGATTGGGAGGTGCCAATGTATCTGAGAGCCATTCTCCAGATATTTACTATCTGCCCAGTGGGGCTGTAGCCAGATGCATTTTAGCAGAAAGAGGGAATCTCGTCTCCTGGTCGTTCGATTTGGCGATATTTTTTCCTCTTGGACTGTTATTTGAGTGCCAGACATTTGCCAAAGTGTTCACCAAAATATGATAAAACTGAAAGTGAACTGGAAGTGGAGAAAAACTCCCTGATTATTTTTATGGACACCTGTTAGGCGGATTGAACGGTAAAGATAAGGCCGGGTGGAAGGCGACTAACTTGCAAGTAGTCAGCTCGACGTTCTTTATCAATAAGAAATAACCTACTTGTCGTTTATCAGTCGTTCCTTATGGCGCTGACTTCTTACTTTTTCTTCAGTCCTAGCATTGATTCTTATTTCCTCTTTCTCTTAACGTTTTTATTTAATTCTCTTAACATAATGTTTCATCGCTATTTTAGCATAGGTTTCGCTTTACATTTTATTTAATTTTTCCCTTTCTGGTTTTCTTTTCTATCTAAATTCGCTTTTTGCCTTGTTTTTATGCAATATATTTTTATTTTTATTTTTTTTTATTTTTCTCCTTGTTTTATTCTTTCTTCTTCTTCTAGTGATCATTCTTATTGATAATCTACTTCTTTACTTCGTTTTTCTGCTTCTTCTTTATCCCTGTCATATTCCGTTCATATCTCTATTTTCTTCTTCATCTTCATCTCGTTCTCATCTTCATTCTAATCATTTGTCGATTTCTTTTTTCTTCTTTAATTTGTCTTTCCTCATTTTAATCTTCTATTCATTCTTCGTTCTTTTTATCTTCAATTTTGATTTTCTTTTCATTATCCCTCTTCTTTCTTCTTCTTCATGATTTTTATCTTCACTTAATCATTCTTCTTCTTCTTCTTCTCCTCTTACTCCTTCTTCTTCAACTCCTTCTTCAGTTTAATCTTCTATTCAGTCTTGTTTTATCACCTTCTCCTTCGCTTCGTGCATCTTCTCTTTATTAATCTTCTATTTCTTCTTTACTTTTTCTTCATCTTTACCTCGTTCTTATCATTTTCATTTCCATTCGTCTTCATTCTCTTTCTCCCCCACTTCTTACATTATCTTAAAAATTAAACTCTCTCTTTTTCTTTTTTAACTCGCACCTCTTCAGTTTTTTCTACATTATTCTTCTACCTCTTTTTATTCAATTTTTTCTTCATTTTAATGTTATACTCAGTCGTCTCCGTCTTCTTCTTATTCTTTTCATTTTAATTTTCTCTCTGAATTCTTCTTCTTTTTCAACTCGTAGCACTTCAGTTTTTTCTTCTCTACATTCTTTATCTTCAATTCGTTCTTATTCTTCATTTTAATGTTATACTCAGTCTTCTTCGTTTTCTTCCCTCATTCGTATTCTTTTTCATTTTAATTTTCTCTTTCTTCTTCTTCTTCTTCTTCTTCTTCTTCTTCTTTTTCTTCATTACCTTGTTCTTCTTCATTTCAATTGTCTCTTCATTCCCATTCATCATTCTTCTTCCTTTCATCAATTTCTCTCTCTCTCTCTCTCTCTCTCTATATATATATATATATATATATATATATATATATATATGTAACATAGCACACTTGGTACACAATCCAGATAGTGACGAGCCGCAATAATAACATCATGACGCGGTGAAATATGTATTACCCTTTGTAATAATCTAAAATATTATATATATACACATATATATATATATATATATATATATATATATATATATCGTTTAATGTCATGATTCTTTCTACATAGAGTATGACAAATTTGATTAAAAAAAAATTAATGCTCCTAAGTGACATCATTTCAAAGAAAAATGGATATACAAGGAAAAACGAATTGGATCATAAATGAGGTTTCGATATGATGCAAAGAAGATAATAACAATGCCAAAACATGGAACGGAATACAATAAACTACACGAGGAAAATAAGGAACAAATGTAGAAAGGCAATAGAAGGATATCTCAACAAGATATATGCAAGAATAAAGATATTCAGTATCACAGATAAAAGAAATATACATAAGAATTAAAAGGACAAATAGAAGAAAAACTATACTCATCAACTAGATGCATAAAATCCAAGGAAGGAAAGCTCATATTAGAAAAAGAAAAATACTTCAGCGATAGAACAAATATTTGGAAGATCTCTTCCACAACGAAAAAGAACAAGAAGCAAGAAACTGATATGCTGACGAACCGGAAACATTAAAGTCCGAAATGGAAGGTTCACTGGACAAATTGAAGAGATTAAAAACAGTAGGGCCTGACAAACATCTAAGAAATAGGCTGGCAGGATCAAACGATTTTGGTATAGAAATAAAAAGTGAAATCTAAAATTGTTTTGATATTCCGGTAGAAGTAAACAGATCAATTTTCATAGCACTCCCTAAGAAAACAGGTGCAAACGAATGTGAACTTTACAAAACAATCAGCTTCATGAGCCACATAACACAACTGATCAAATTTTGATGAATAGAGCGAAAAGCAGAATCAGGTCCGAGATAGTCAAAGAAAAGTGTCATATCTAATCTGAATGTTATCAGAAATAACAATACAAATGTTGCAGGACGTTTTTATAGACTAAGCAAAAGCGTTCGACAAAATACGCCACAGGATTTATTAGTGCTACTCAGTAACCGTAACATATTCAGGAACGATAAAGTAATCAATAAACTATACTGGCAGTAAACAGCTTACATACGGACAGAAGTTCAACAGATATATAAAAACAGAAAGAGGTGTAAGACAAGGATGTGTCTTCTCACCAGATCTATTCAAACTTTTAACGCGGAGCAATTCTGAGAGAACTAGAAATTCTGCCAAGATTTATTTTTTGCAGCCACAATCTTAATAATATGAAATATGTAGATGATACAGTGCCAATTGCAGACACTGAAAGAAACCTACAAAACGTCTTACAAAATATAGCGAGACGAAAGAACTGATCATAAATTACAAGAAGACTGAACGCATGGACATCAGTACAAAAAAAAAAGAAAAAGAAAACCAAAATCCAAATTACAGGTCACAAATACTAAAACCAAGCAGGTACAGAAATTTAAATACCTATTTAAATTCTCTCCAACTCTCCCCCTATGTACATCCTAACTCGTCTATCGCCCTGTGTAACCCCCTGCGCTATAGTGGCAGTGGAATGCCTTGTTTGGGGTGACATGATTAAAAAAAAGTGTCTTAACAGAGGGTGGATGTTATGATACTGCGATCCGAAGACGTATTGGGATGGCTAAAATTATATCCTAAAAGATAAGTAGAGCATTATCAGACAGAAAAGAGTAATGAGCTGTTACATAATATCTATCGTTTAGTATGTTAGCGAATGCTAGACAATATCCTTCAAGATCAAGATGAGACACGAAGCAACGGAAATGTGGCTCTATAGAAGGATACAGGGGATACCATCGGCAGAACATGTGAGAAATGACGAGGTTTTTTAGAGAATGAACACAAAAGGGAATCTTAAACTTAACATGAGTAAGAGAAGGTTAAAATTTCAGGGACAGGTACTAAGAAAGATGGGCTTGTAGAATCTGATACTCACAGAAAGGATAGAGGTGGGAAATGGAGAGAGGAAAGCAGCGCGTTTTTTTTACTCGATTGTTTGGCAGAACAAGGTCCGGCAGAAATAGCAGAAAATCCAAACTTGTTAAAGGCTACAATACACAGAAAGATACACATGGCGACTACCGCCTAAAACTTCAAGAAACAGAGCTTATAAAAGAAAATAAATAAATTGATACCAACATCGCCTGCTTAAAACAATCATTTAACACAGTGAACTTTTTTCTGTTTTCTTTTTTATAACGTCTCCTTTATTCATTTTTTTTTTCAAATTCTTTTTATTTTTCTGGTAATTTTCTTCCCTTTTAAATACTTTCATATTTTTTTATTTTTATTCTCTACTGCATTTCTTTTCCCTCTCTTCATTTCTCTTTGTCTTTTTCATTTTCTATGTTCTTTCCTTTTATTCATTTCTCTTTCTTTTTTCACCGCTTGTCTATTTTTTGTACGCATTTGTACTGTTTTACTGTCAATTTCTTTACTCCGTCTTTCTTGTCCCTCTACCCATTCTTCCTCACCATTTTTGTGATATTTTTCATTTCTTTTTGCTTATCTTCATTCAATTTCGTTTTTTTTATTTGTATTTTAGGCTTCCTAATTCCGACATTTTTCATTTGCTTGCTAATGTTTTTTCTTTTCAGGTTCATTTATTTTTCCCTGATCACAATTTATCTGTTTTCATTTTTCTGATATTCGTTTCTTGTATAAAAAAAAACAAACTTCTCCTTATTATTTTTCTGTTCTCTTTTCTTTTATGTTTATTTGTTGTGAATCTCTTGAAGAATTTAATTCTTCATCCTTTCTCTATCTATTTCGATTTTTAATATATTTTTCTTCGCCTGTTATCAATATTTTTTTCAGTTATCTTCCTTTTTTTTCTTGTTTTACTCTGTTTATTTTTTTCTTGTAATTTCCCTTTTCATTCTCATTTTACTTTTTATTTTGTTTTTCACCCTTGTCTGGAATCAGTTTCCAGAAATAGTCTGTATCAACCAATGTTGATTTATGCCAAACATGACCTAAAGCATTCTTAACCGAGTCTTCAACAATTCTTTTCTGGTTTGATTTAAGGAATTCTCCTTCTTCCACACAGACACTTCGACTCCTATTTTGCAGATTAGGATTTTTTTTATTTCTCCATTATTAATATTTTTAGTATTTGTAATATTAATTATTCCTATTTTGTTTCACATTTTATCCCAAGTTTAAATTTCTATGGTTAGGATAGAGAACATGTAATATTACACATCTCTAGAACTCTAGCACTTTTCTCGGTTTGTCTTACTAATTTGAATACAGTCTTCTTTTAGATCTTCTATATCTGTCAGTTTTATTTAGTTAGACGCATTCTAAGCATTGGGAAATTATTTGTACTATAGTTACATTTCACTACTTTGTTAGTTAACACACAAAGGGATATTTGTAATTATCGTGTTGTTATAGTTGCACATTTATATATTCATTAGAAAGTATCTTCTTGAGGTTGCTAAAAAGATTGTTTACAACTCAAGGGCTTGTTGGCATGGTGAAGGAAGCATTCCAGAATTTGATTAAAGTATTAAGAAACAGGACAATTTCGCTAGAAACAAAGAAAAGAGTACTGGATTGCGATGTGATGTCAGTTCTTCAATATGGCAGTGAATGCTGGACAATATCTTCAAAGATTAAATAAAAACTTGCAGCAACTAAAATGTGGTTCTAGAGAAGAATGTTGCGAATATCATGGATCGAGCACGTGAGAAATGATGAAGTTTTGAAAAGGATGGAAACCAAAAGAAAATTAATACTGAACATCGGAAGAGACAACTGAAGTTCCTGGGACATGCAATGAGGAAAGAGGGCTTGGAGAACCTGATAAAACAGGCCAGATAGATCGAAAGAGAGACAGGGGAAAGCAGCGGATAACATATTTGAAGGACCTAATCAGGTGGATAATGGAACGAGTGTTGCATGGTGTAACAGGAGAAGGCGTGCTAAGAGCCACCAGAGATACGGAAACGTGGAAAGCCATGATTGCCTACGTCCTGAAAAGACATATAGATTCTTTTTAGCTCTTAACTAAATTCTTTCAATTTTTCGACTCTTTGATATTTGTTCTGATATCATATAGAACTGTAAAGCAAATAATTTGACATTTGCTGCTCTCATTATTCATAACAGTAAGATTGCGTTTCCGTGTTTCAATGATATGGTCTGTCTGAAATGAAAAATCTAATAATATCTTATGACTGTCATTTCCTACCACTAACTCTGTGTGATGTCCATACCACTTCTCTGCCACCTGTTCGTCTGTAAGACAAGAAAAGGCAAGCTTAGATATACTAAAACAAGTTTAGACATGCTAAGTTAATCTTTGTACCCAATTACCGCTTAAGCTGGGACTGGGCAGCTGTCAGAAGCAATTAATGAAAACTCTTAACATAATTATCCAATCCTAGAACAGAGAATGACACTAAAACTTTGACACACTGAACATCACTATTTTCTTTGCCTGTCCAGCTTTATTTTATTATAAGTGTTTGGATTCACAAGTCTTAGGTGTTGTGGGGTCTTCTCTTTTTCTATTTTAATGTACTCGACTTGAGCATACATATAGTCCTACCATAGTGAGAAACGTTATAACCTGAGAGTCCGACAGATAACTAGAGTTATCGTGAGAGTCCGACAGATACCATTATATCCCGAGGTTTCACGGAGAATACAGTGTCATGAGTTCATAGTAGCACTGAGCTTCACTCAGGCAATAGATTACGACGCAGCACCTATCAGCTTCCGACGTGGACATACTAATTCTACTACAGGTTTACTTCAAAGACTTGTATGTATATTTCTTACTAATCGTATAACTTACCTGCGTTCAAGTTTGTATCCTTTAGGTTTAATATACTTATTTTTCTATCTCAAATATCTTCTTTGTTGTTCATTATTTTGGGCGGTTCCAATTTCCGGGATGCATTACATTATGTATATTCATTAACCCACGCTTTGTAATATTCATCTTCTCTTATTATGTATTCATTCCAATCCAAGAATGCTGCAGAATAGCGGAGCGGCGAATTGCCCAAATATTAATTCCTTTGATGATATTTACACTATTTACTTTTGCTTCAAGAATTTTCTTTAAACATCTGACATATTTTCCTTTTAACAGTGTCTTTCATTGCAGTATGCTTTACCTCGTTGTCCTGTAGAACGCCAAGACAGTTCTAGTTTCCACCCGTATTTCAAAGATATCCTGACCTCTCCATTCGGCAACTGTGCTCCTTCGAACTGAGCCATATTTTCCTGTCGTAATACTTAGTATGGCACATCTATCCGAGCGAAATGCTATCAGCATCCTCGCTGAACACATCATCTGACTCAATCAAAGAATCTAAAGACTTTTCCTTTTCAGTATAAAATTTCAAGTTGTCTACGAACAGCAAGTTTTCCATATTTTCTATAGTTTTATTTTATTTTCTATGGCGTTCTATAATTTCACCTCAAACAAGGCAATAAACCCACAAAAACAATAGGATTACTGAGTTTGAAAATATAAATCGTTATTTAAAATAAAGAACAATAAAAGGCCGAGAATTAAGTAAAAAGAAAGTAACGGTTGATATTGCACTTAAATTTTGGGTGATCTTTTTTCTCTAAGAGAAAGCTTTACGAACGAGAAGTGTAAGTGAACAAACTTTTAGCATGGAATATACTGTTACATTTAATAATTTCAACTTCAAAATTATAAATCCTCGTCAACAATCTAGTACTGTACTTAAATTCATAAATTCTAAATACCACAGAGGAAAGCTCATCGGAACAATTCTCATGAAAGTATTTATAGAAAAGGCAAAAAAGATACATTCGAACGATGTAAAAGTGAGTTAAGTTGAGATGACAGGTCAGGACAAGTAACGTTGCAGATTCGTCTTTGGATTTTATTAAGAATATATGAATAAAAAGCAGTAGCACCAGATAAGTTGTTGCAGAAATATTTCAAGGCAAGATCGAATGGTAAACTTATAATTGTATAAGACAGATTCTGACAGAGAATCCGTCTGAAACGACACAGTGAACAAAACCATCTAGCAATTGATTCAATATAATGTTTCTACTTAAAGTCAGCAGAAACCGAAATCTGAGAAGTTTCAATGAGTTACTCTCCTGGGGGTCAATAGTTAAAAGTGGTTGATTTTTTCCATTATTAACAAATTCCTAATCACCTTCATTATCACGTGGGTGCGTCAGTGAGATGTTACGCTTAATAAACATATAGGATAAAAGTAATTTTTACTTAGAAAGCACTTTTTCGATGACATGTCAATTTTACTCCCCATGATTGCATTCTATCTTCCAATAACAACCTGATTCAATTTGAAATGTCCAGAAAGTAAATGCACTTAAGAAAATCTGGAATATCACACGATTCTACAGGCTTTCTTGTAGTCTATTCATGCAATGGGGAAATTTTTCCTTCATATTTTTGTTTTACGCAATATTACTTTATCAGTGAATAAAATATCATTACCAGCACTTCAGTTCTCCTTGCTATTTTTTTAACTTCATCAACTAAAGACTGAGTCATTAAAAATCTTAAATCTAGTCTGCTGTGACATCCTTCTTCAACTTGCAAACTAATAATAGACATAGATAGTAATTTGATAACCTTCATTTAGACTTGTCTTTCTGCATTAGGACCGCTAGATCAAGAAACATCCACTATGGAATGTTATCATTATTCACACAATAGTGTAAGTTCTGTCTGCGATGTTCATGCAAAGTTTGAAAACCAACATCACTGTACATAATTTTCAGATTCGTATATTCCTCATGACTTTCATCATATTTTCATTTCTGATAACAGTTCTGTTTTTCTTTCATTCTTGAGGTGATTCCATGCCATTTGTAGTCACTCTCCAGTGATTATTTTCCTTTTTCCCAATTGTTCTTAAAAATGCCTTCGCTTTGTTTAGATCGGATGTTTCAAATTCCTCAGTAGGTCTACCATTTTTTAATTCTTTGAAAATCTTTTCTTCTTTGTTGATAAATTTGATGGAACTGACTGATGCTTTGCTGAAATTTTGCCCAGCTTTACTTCTTTTTATGTCTTTTACTTCCCGGCAAATGCAATATGAACAGAACTAAGAATACTATTTTCTCATCTATGACAACGCAAATTCGAATACAGCAAGAATTACAGCGAAAGCGATATGCCTGTTCTTTCTCACTCGATATATTCTCTTGAACTTTCACCAATCGATTATTACTTTTTGGTCGCAGAAAGATATTCTCAAGTGAAAAACCATGTTGAAGAGTTCCTCGAAAGTTTTACCAAATCAAATCTTGTAGAATTTTACTAAAAAAGTATCGGCAAGTAGACTGATAAGTGAAAATAAGACAGTGTACGTAAAGGTGAATATATATTTGAATAAAATGTAGATCTATTTAATATAAATATAATTTGAAACCATCCATATATTAGAGGTGTTTGAATCATTGTCTCATATTCGTAAATTGCTACTATTCCTTATATTTTTTATATTTAATATACTATTACATTAAGTGTTTAAAGAAAGCTTAACAGAGTTTATTGCGAAAGATTAAAAATTAACTATAATTACAATATGATCAAAAAACATTACATCCGGCTGCAAAAAGAGTCGATAAGTGCACTTGTTCAACAGGATTCACACCCACATACCTTGTCATTTCTATGCAACTTATAAAAATATTAAAGCTTTCAAATTATTCATGACATCCCAACAAACCGATTTGTACAGCTCAATGATTTCTTTAATATAAATGATAATTTATTTTATAGTTTCCTCTTAAATAATAAATCGCGATAGAAGAAATTATTTACGAAAAAAATGTTTTTTTAATTATTTTATCACAAATAAAAGCCTGTGTAGAGGTTGACAAAATAAATTGCTAATTATATATAATAGTCTTTTATGAGTGTGTGACACATTGATTGGTGAACAAGTTATTTTCCTACCATGTGACTCAGTTTGCGCCATCTTTTGAAAGTCCTTAAAAGCCATACTACAGGTTAACCTAACTCATTGTAAATGAATAGACGGAATTGGATAAGAATCCGTGCATAGTTATGATAGCATGAATTCACAAATCATCTGATTGTGTTAGCCTTGTTTAAATTGCTGGTTACACCAGATTATGTGCTCTTTCCAAAAAGCTGTACCAAAGCTATAACAATTGTCCGCTCAGTATAGTTACTCTACAGTCTACTGTCTGTCTCTGTGGGTGCAAAACAGACATAATTTTGTTTAGACAGGTGACTGTACCAGCCTACGTAGAAGACGAATGAGTTCGGGTAACGATTAACCGTCTATTAATAGTTGAATTCAAGAAATAAGCTTCGCATTAATCATAACAAATCACAATAGTTTTTTTCATTCTAGATAATTTAAAAAATGAACATTTTAATTAAAACAAATTTGATTCTCATCAAAAGATTTTTTGTTTCTAGAAGCGGACTAGCAATAATGTCAGTAGTGGCCACTCAGAATAAATGGAGGTTTAAATAAGGGCATTGGATACTAAGAAATTTAAGGCACAATCTTCCTCATCTAGCAATATTAATATTATGTTTATTTTAATGGCATGTCTCCTTGGTACATATCCTAGGTATGACGGTAAACTGCATCCGGCAGCAAGGCCTCTGATTGGGAGGTTGTGATGAGCAGGGAACCACCGCTTAATTGTTGCTGTTCGCAGGTCCACCCTGACCCAATGTTGTAGCACCTGTTAGGGTCCCCGTTAACCCCCAAACTAGGGTCAAAACACTATGAAAGTATAAAAAATACTTTTATAGAAATATATTCATAGAAATTGACTTTTATACAAAAATATACATTTTTGAAGGAAAGAAAGTATTACCAGCAATACATCTTTGAATACAAAACTGGAAGAAATCTTCAATTTTCAAAAATAGAAACAATTTTTATCACAATCTGACTAAATCAATTTTCTCACTATAACTGAACATTAAAAAATGCTTTCAAACCCTACATTTTGGCATTAAATAACCCACAGAGGTTGATATGCCCTTAAACAAAACTCAAACTCAAACTCCTTGGTACATAGTCGAGCTTTGCTCAATAAAACATCTATTTTCTAATAACTGCAAATTGCAATGAAATCTTGAAATGGTTAATGGATTCTTTTCCTGTTCACCACTGGGCAGTTTCAAATTCAGAGTGTTCCTTCTTTTAAACCGATGAAAATCCAAATTACACTGTCATTTAACCCATAATTTGGAAGAAGACATAAGAAAAAAGACTTTCCGAGGCGTACTATTTCGAAAAGATGCACATCAGACAAGTCCGAAATTTGATCTCGTTTTAACAATTTCTCTGGTGACACCAATATTCGTTATATTGTCCGCTTATCTTAAATTTATGTTTACGTAGTAAATAGAGGAAATGAAAAATGTAATGAAATTACTTTCTTAACATAAATATGTAGTGTTTATTGTTTTTGAGAACGAAGAAAAAATGTTAATTACTCTGGAGGCAATATAATTATTTTCTGTTCGACCCCCACCAAAAAAAAAATAAAATGAAGTGAAGTAGTTTTTAGCCAATGTTCCAATATTTTCCTTGATACAAATACTTTCTTTTTCTCTCTCATCAATGCTGAAACGAAAACACATATATAACGTTGTATATTATATTTTGCTTTCCTTAATATGAAATGTAACAGTAATTTCTTACGAAAATTACTTGAATGATGATAGAATTTATTACCGTTATTCAATATCGGAACAGGCAAAGATCAATGAATTTATATTATGTCAAGAAATCCTGGCAGGAAATGACAGCATGAATCGAGTTTCAGCAAATTGTATAAATCATTGCTATGTAATGAATTGTCGGAAATGTTAGTGAAGGGGACGGATTTAAAGTGTTAGTGTAATTTAGATAAGAGTCTATAAATGCGTTTACCTTGGTCATATGGCTCCTAATCGATTTGTCTTTGTTTCAATAAGCTTTATTAAAGTTGAAATAATTCAGTAAATATTTAATAAAACTAATTTAAGTCTTATATATGTGATTTAGTAGAAATTTCGGAGCCATCTTTTAAGGAATATTCGTGGTGTAAATGGTCGGTAGCACAAGGATTACGAGAAATAGCAAAAAAGAAAAAAATGCTAAGAATTACAAAGGACAAGATGTGGTAAGTCATGATATTCTACGTCCTTAAAGAACAAGGCACTTAGAAGAAGTATAATTTTAAAGGTCTCTTTAACGTTTCCTTTTTTTTAGTATATAGACTTTTTGTTGCGTATAGACAAAACACGACAAAACATATAGACAAAACACGACATATATGTGATTGTGGTATCAAGACCAATTAATTTTGACAGAGTGGAATTAATATCCCTATTCATAAATGATATTTAATAATGAATTCTCATTCCCCTAGGCTTGCCGCCATTCAAGGCTAAATAGCCCAGCCTTCTGCCATTGTGGATGAAGAATCTGAATCATAACTTTCGCAAAACAGGTTTAATTTAATGCAACAGCCACAGTCGGAATTTAAATTTGGCTGGCACATTGAAATTTACCAGCTGATAACTTTACACTTACGTGGATATTTCTAAACGTGTTATTTTTTTTTCAATTACTGATGTCTAGTGCATCGTGTACAAACGTTATGAAATATATTCGAAGGAAGAAAAATGAACTCATTATAAACATAGTATTCTATGATGCCAATATACAGTGGTATCATTTACTACTGCCTTCATTTTACAATGCTGTTCTAATTTAAAAATAGACAAGAATTAGGAATGCCGTAGTTAGAAAGAATACCAAATAAAGAAGACTAGGTAGAAGAAACAAAGAAGTTGTTGTTTATTAAATACTCGTAAACAGAACAGAATAAGGACACGTGTCCGAGTGGATATAGACGTCGGTTAGTTCCAGTGCCTTGACCCAAAGAGTTGTGAGTACCAATCTACAGTTGTGGTGAACAATTAACTTACATAGTTAGAGTGAGATAACTCATGACTTCCAGAAGAGGAAGTACTACGCAAGAAATGGAGTTCATATACCCCAGTGATTGCAATACAAGGTTCGGTTTGAAATTTCTAGCATTTGAAGAAGGCCGAAGTGTACAACGACCGAAACTTCGTAAAAATGGCAACAAAGATGAGGACACTAGTCAGAATAATGTAAATACTGCAGAACGGAATAACTTGAGAAAATCATATCCTACTCTAATGTGGCTACTTGGTATATGTATAAGTCCATTTTCGCAATAGTGAGGACGAAAGGAAGTACGCTGCGCCCGACTTCTCAACAATATAAATACAGCTAAAACTCGAATTTTTGTGCATCAATGTATCGTGATAAACCCAAAATAAAATACACATGCTATAGACAATTTTTTATCCTAATCCATCGTGCACATTTATAGATCTACCATTAGTCAATGAACTGAATATTGCTGCAATATCTGGTCTGGTGCCCGAGCTATATATCTCGAGATTCACGCCAAAATGAAATGAACAATTTGCAATGTTATCGGTCCTGTCATGGCATCTTGACTTCCTTCATTTCGTCGTGATGTCGTCTTTCCTATAAAAATGTCCTTGGTCATTGTTTGGTATTATTTTAGGCGTATTACCTGATGCGCGTTGTGATGCGGCTGAGAAATCGGGGAGCCGAGTTCGAATTCCAGTTGAATTCATTGCATTCACTTACGCGCAAATACCCATGGGAAAGGTATTAATCTATCTCTTCCTTCTAGTTATGGGTTAAATAACAGGATAAATTGGGTTCTATAGCATTGGCTGGCAACTAGTCTATCGTAGAAAGCAATGGCAACCTACTACGGGATAATCTTCTTCCCAGTCAGTCATATCTCATTCGAGACATAATTGCCGAAAGCGTGTATCACGTATGACACTTAACTGACTGTCTAGTTTTACAGTTATGTCTAATCGTTTTAATGTTGAAATAGCTAAATGTAACCGCAAGTTCTATTCTAATAGTTTTTTTTTTCTAGCTTGTGGAATTCTCTTTCGATTTCTTTCTTCTCTGTCATGCCTATTAAAAGGATTCAAAAGCAACGCCAATCTCCATATTCTGTCTTTCTAAATCTTCTATTTATTGTTCTTTCTTCTCACTAAAATATTGTCATTCTCTTTCACTTTCACTATTTCAGTAATCCATCAGTAACATCGTCCGATTGGATAAAATGATTACAAATAAAAAAGCAAACAATATTCCTCATCTAAATCTAAGTGGAATTTAATAACGAAAATATTTTTAGTGTTTGTTTCGTTTTAATAATTAATGTCCAATACAAAGCTCAAGGACCATTAAATAATGTGAATGATATGAATGTAAGACTAAGAAAAGGGGAATTATGTTTATGAAGATATAGGAGAGATCTAAGGATTGACGCTTGACATGTAGAGGTTAAGATTTTAACCATCTTGTGGTACAGTGGATATCGGCTCGGAACGAGAAACCGGGGAGCGAGTTCGAATTCCGGTAGAATCCATTGTATTCACTTACGCGCAAATACCCTTGGGAAAGGTATTAATCCGTCTATTCCTTCCAGTTATGGGTTAAATAGCAGGACAGATTGGGTTCTATAACCTTGGTCGGCAAGCAGTCTACCGTAGAAAGCAATGGCAACCTACTGCGGGATAATCTTCTGCCCAGTCAGTCATGCCACTTTTGAGACATGATCGCCCAAGCGTGTATCACGTATGGCACTTAACTGACTGACTGACTGCACGAAAGCCTTAAAACACCGATTTTGGGGAGAAAAAGTCTTTCTAAGATTCCTTCTAAAAATACAGGGGAATAAGTGCTTTACATCTATGGACATATCCTGGCGGGTTTTAGTTGAAAAGAATTCAACTAGTGGCAGTCCAGAATGAAATTTCTCATGGAAATAACAATTGGGTAATGACAGTCTTGCGGCTGTGCGTCTACAGGAATGAGATTATTCTGTAAAATATGTTATCTTCTATGAATTTTACGAGCAGTATAGCCCGGCTTTGCTCGGGTGTAATGAAAGCTTTAAAACTAATCCATGGTTCTGGAGCTCAGACTCTTTGGACGTAAGCACGAAAGACTAAAAAATAATAGTTCTTTCCAGTTAAAGCGAAACCGTAGACTGAAAGAAAAATGGATGTGAGTCAAATTTTGATTTCCTGGTATCGATATCAAATTTTCTGCACTATTGTGAGAACTGCAACCTTGAAACTTCTGAATATCGTTTCTTATGTCTTTGTCTATGAGTGTATCAAATTTGATGAAAATCGGACCACTCCTTCTATAACCCGATCTTTTCGATTATCGATTTTCGATATTTATCGGGGGTACCTCAGCACAAAACCTAGCTATGAACACTCGCATACGTTTATAGTACAACTGTGTGAATTTTCAAGAAAATTAGTTCAGCCGTTTCGGCGACTATAGGTAACGGACACACACACACACACACACTCACACACACACAGACCAAGTTCCATTTATAAATAAGTTTATATTTGAAAGCTATCAATTTTGAACAATGAAGATAGGACCTCTCCTGCCATATATGACAGCAATTTCCGTCCCATTGTTTTTATTATCTCACACTCAGCAAGGTAATAAAGCCACTAAGATGCCATATATTGTCGTGTGTGAAAATATATGAACAAATTACTGAACAGAGAGGACAATAAATGTGACAGGAATTAAGGAGACAGAATATGACGAAATATTTTATTCTTTATTACCAAAGAATTCTTTATTACCAAAGAATAGGAATCATTGAAGAGCCATTTTCGGTAACGTATTGTAGGGCCTATTTCTATTTTGTTAGTCAGATCTACGAGATTTTACAAAAAATGGTTACTTATTTTTTTTGTATATATTCTCACATTAAATAAGGTATTTGGATTGACATATGAGATTGCACTTTCTTCCAACAGCGTTGTCGCGATTATTAGACAACAATATAATTGTATTGAAATAAAAATATAAAATTAAAAATAAAAGGCATTTCTTTTAAAGTAATAACTTCATTGAAGTTACCATAAATATACTATTTAGTTTCATTACTTTTTGCAATATTTTAGGCAAACTCATGAATACATTTTATGAATCATCTTCTTGGAAAATATTTTTCTTGGTGTAAATATTTTTTTTCTTTAAGAGGATTCTGTAACCGCACTATTAACGTTCCCACGAAGTGATGGAAATTCACAATTAATAATGAAATGAGAACTGCAGAGAGGTATACAATAATCGCCTACATTGTAAAGTGACAGAGCATAATTTTAAATGCATACATTAACAGACGTTAACTTTAAAAAATGGAGGGGCAACAAAATCTGCATGAATCCATAAGGCAAATTTGACTTCATATACATTAGCAAGCCTTTTAACTCCTTTCTTAACAGGAGATTTTAATTTGATATACATGTAATGTTTAGAGTGAATTATATATTATATATTTGACGTCCTATTCGTGATATCACGCATTGCGCAATCAAATTTGTAATAATTTCGATTTTCATATAACAAGGTTGTTTTCAATTAATGTCCGTCTCTGATAAATTTCAATACGATGTATCTTTTTCAGTGACAGCCATTTGACAGACTGATAAATCTCTCATGTTGTTCAAAGAATCACATTTATCTTGTAAATTGAAATCCATCTTGCTAGGATTCTAAACAAGTAAATGAAACGTCACGCATTACAACGCAATCTATGTAATTTGAAAATGAATTTTGAGAAATTGAAAATCACCCTATGAGTTATCGTTCAGAAAGTGCAGTCTCATATGTTTGTATCTGATAATTCTCCTGCTTTGTTAAATTAATCACTTCTGTTGTTAGAAACGGAAACAAAACACTGAAAAAAGGTTCAATGCATTTGCTGTCAGATGCTGTTTTGCATATTTTGTCAGGATCAGAGAAAAAAGTCACAATCGCAATGATAAAAGAAATCTATTCAAGAACAGGAAAGATTTCATTAGAAACATAAAATGGTTACTAAAATAGGTCAGTTCTCCACCATGGACAGAGAATATCCTTATGATGGGGAGATTTGAGATCCAAATACAGGTCGGGGATATCAGAATCAAACAGGTACAAAAATTTAAATACCTGGGAAGACGGAAAGACGGAAAGTGCGACACAAAGATCCGAAGGCGAATAGGCATGGCGAAGGAAGCATTCCAGAAGTTGAGTAAAGTTTTAAGAAACAGGTTTATTTCGCTATAAACTAGAAAGAGAGTACTGGATTGCTAGGTAATGTCCGTCCTTCAATATGGCAGTGAATACTTGACAATACCATTAAAGATGAAGAAAAATTTGAAGCAACTGAAATGTGGTTCTAGAGAAGGATGCTGCGAATCTCATGGATCGAGCATGTGAGCAATGATGAGGTCTTGGAAATGACTGAAACAAAAAGGAAATTAATACTGAGCATCAGGAAGAGACAGTTGAAGTTCCTTCGACACGCAGGAAGGAAAGAGGGCCTGGAGAACCTGATAGAGCCAAATAGAGGGTAAAAGAGATAAGGGAAAGCAACGGATAACATATTTGAAGGACCTAATCAGGTGAATGACAGAACGAGGATTGCACGGTGTAACAGAAGGCGTGCTCAGAGCCACCAGAGATAGGGAAAAGTGGAAGGCCATGATCGCCTACGTCCTGAAGGGACAAAGCACATAGAAGAAGAAGAAAAAAAGAAGAAGGAGAAGAGCTGTGTTTCTTGAAAAGGATGCTGAAAACAACGTGAATAACGCGGTAAATATTTCAGGAATATGAAAACAAAAACGGGACTGGCTTTGCATCAGAAAGAGACAATTAACATTCTGCGATGCATAATAATAAAAAAAACACACTTACAACTTGACACTCACAAGGCATACTGAAGTTAAGAAGCTAACAAGAAACTATATTGATTACAGAAGAGTTGGGCGGTATACTTTAACTATAAAAATTTATAAGTGCGACAGATAATACTTATTTGGAAAGAGCTATGATCCGACACATCATGAAGAAACAAGTTCATAGAAGAAAATGAATAGAAAGTAACAACGAACACCATATTGTTATACTAGAGAGTAACAAAAATTTGATAATTACCCAATCCGGAAAGTGCTTTTAACCCTAATCCGTAATCAGAAATATAATACCATATGCCTTACAATTTCTCATTTTTATCCCGAAGCTAATTCGAATAATAGATTAGCAATAGCAGTCAATATTTCATTCTTATTCTATGTATGAATCATAGAAATCAAAATGAATATGTTCTCTGCTTTGAAAGTACTGCTGATATTATTTAATAATTATCCCACTCTTATTTTCCGACAACAAATCCGCTTCTATTTTGTCAATATCCTGAGAAATATAAACTTAGCGTGGTGCGTTACGACACAAATTAAAAAAATGTTGATCACTTAGTTATTACTTAAATACACGCGACATGTCGTCTTTGGGGAACACGATTGCCAAATGATCGTACCGGATAATCCCACCGATCAAAATTTTAAGAAAAATTGCCGTCTATGCTTGAGGTCACAAAAGACAGAAAAAATCATAGAAGCGAAGACATTTGTCAAAATGTTATTATGGTGCGTAATGTGCAGTTAACAAATAAATGAATTCATTTATTTGTAGAAAAAAAAAGATAGTTTTAACAGTTCAAATTAAATATATGTATATATACATATAAATATGTAAAAGTATATTTTGACAGCAATTCCGCTGTAATACATGTTTGTTGACAAGACTGATGGTGTATTTTTGTTTATTTTATAAAATACTTTTACGTATCGAAAAAATATCATTTATATATATATATATATATATATATATATATCTATATATATATATATATTAAATGTCTGATATTTCTCGATTGGGGAGTTATTATTTACATTCGAAATTTATCTTTATTATTGTTGTTCTTATCACAATGTTTCAGCCATTGTAGCGTCTGGCTTTCATCAGATGTATATCGTTCTACGTAATCTACCGAAAATTTCGATGTGTACCTTTTATTTAATTTATGGGGGTGGGCTGTTCCCGTTCTACTATCATGTCTTGGGATATATTATTTTAATTTAGTATTGTCTAGTTATTGAACTAGACAATATCTCTAAACATGACACCTTGGCAGGTAGACTATTGGTCGCACCGATACTTTAGGATTTTGGATATATCGTACCGTGTGTGTGTGTGTGTGTATGTGTGTGTGTGTGGGTGGGTGTGGGTGTGGGTGTGGATGTAGGATGCTAATAAAAAAATCCGGAAGAGAGAAAGAATATATTTTAGCTTTTTTTATCGAGATTGCTTCTTTTATCGTAATTACTTGAAAGTGTATAGCGATTGATATAACTAAAAACAAAACATGGCTTTCAGTAATCAATACTCCATCCACAAACAAGTGTTTTTGATACTTTTGGTAATTTAATATGCGCATCATATTCATAAAATGGAATTTATATTTTGAATGAATGTCATTTTGTTTACGTCCCTGTTTTGTAATTCTGATAAAAAAAAACTCTTGGTTCCAACTAATTCTCTTTCTTCAATTCGTTTCGATATTTTTTGACGGGTGGTAAACTGGTTACAGTGATTTTATTTAATCTCATGTAAATAGACAAGAGAAATGTAACTTTCAATAATCAAATTACTTGGGATTCCTTTTACATAATTTAATCTGGAATGCCGACAAATTTCTCCTCACTGAGTTACCGTCACCTTTTACGCTTTCATATTCTATAAGGATCGAAGCTTTCTTTATAAATATTTTTTATAGACATTGGTCCATTACGTCAGTGAAAACACGTTGGCTACGTAATATTAACATCGCTACGGTATCATTCTGAATATTAATAAATATCAACAAAGAACATTCCCATCTATAAATTTATTAATGATTGCAATTTTATATATATATATATATATATATATATATATATATATATATATATATGCATGTGTGTGTGTGTGTGTTTGTGTTTATATATATATATATATATATATATATATATATATATTATAAATTATGTTTTAGAACATGTACATAATTTTTTCTATATATGTCCTCTCCAATCATATGGTTGTTTCGACGTTGGGTGTCCAACGTCTCATCAGGAGGAATGGCCAAGAATGAAATCATCCGCTGTCTATATTTGGTTCATTGTTGTTGTGGGTTTGGTTTGGGTTATTTATAATGAAGGAAAATATTCACAGCTCTATACATCATATATCGAGCACTGTTTTAAATTAATGTTTTGGACGGTGAAAAACATTCTTTCTTTGTTCTGTACTCACTCGGATATATATATATATATATATATATATATATATATATATATATATATATATATATAATAATAATAATAATAAAATCGACTCTGTACGTATTCAAATCTTAAAATGTTACACAAGTAATTTTTAAAGACCACGAATAACCAGCAGAATCTAACTCCGTTATTGTCCTCGGCCATAAAGCTTTGGACAAAGAGGGGAAAAAAAAGAAAGCTGCGTAGCACCGACAATACATACAGTTCTTCACAGCAAAGAAAAAAAACCCTCCAACGGAACGAACCACAAAGAAAGAAAAGTGCTCGATACTAAACTAACCAAAAAGGGTTAACAAAGAGGCAGTCACGCACACAACGGCTCGTCAGGGCCCTGACGAGCCGTTGTGCGAAACCGCGGTAGGTCTTGGCGATCTTGCGATTTTTTCGTGTGCATATATATATATATATATATATATATATATCTCGTGTGCATATATATATATATATATATATATTGTTCAGCACGAAGCCTGATTAAATTCGGAAGATCAGATGATTACGCTACCATGGTTTCAAACTTTCGCTATCGTCCGGCGTTATATATTAACATTTAATTTGAATATTCACCTCGTCTCCCCACTGAGACGTGGATGTGTCAAAAGGCAGAGGTTTAATGTTGGGAGTCCGAATGCATGCGAAGAGGCAAGGACCAAATATGTCCACTCTCCGCATTAACTCCCAATCTAAACTTATTTATAAATGGAACTTTGTCTGTGTGTGTGTGTGTGTGTGTGTGTCTGTGTGTGTGTGCGTCCGTTACCAATAGACGCCGAAACGGCTGAACCTAATTTTCTTGAAAATTTACACAGTTGTACTATAAGCGTCTGCGAGTGTTCTTAGCTAGGTTTTGTGTCGAGGTACCCCAGATAAATATCGAAAATCGCGAAAAAATCGGGTTATAGAAGGAGTGGTCCCATTTTAATCAAATTTGATACACTCATAGACAAAGTCATAAGAAACGATATTCAGAAGTTTCAAGGTTTCAGTTCTTACAATAGTGCGGAAAATCGATAATATATATACATATACATATATATAAGGCAAGATGTTTGTGTGTGTGTGTGTCTGTTTATCTGTCTGTATATCCTTTATACAAATCCACAATTTTTATCCGATTCTCACCAAAACTTCACACAAATATTCTTTAGGCTGAGTCTGAGCGCCAGGACCATGGATTAGTTTTAAAACTCTCATTACACCCGAGCAACGCTGGGCTATACTGCTAGTATATAATAAATAACGCATGACGAGATCGAAAGTTTTAAACCATGTTACCGTCATTGGATTATTTTCCTATTTTGAATATTTAAAAGATCTACATGTTAATATATTTTCTGTTTTTTTTTTCTTTAAATAAGTATTGACCTCTTTATAATACAGCTGTTTACTGGTTTAATTTGACTGTGACTAATGACTGTTAAAAAGTATATGTATATGCATAACTTTATACAAGTATTTTTCATTGAATAATATAGATATATGATGTCTAATCATTTTTATAAAATTACTTTCTTAAAATCTAAAAATTTCTTCATGAAATTAATTAATGAAGGCGCTGTAATTTTTTTTCTACCCAACTATAAAAATACATGTTTTTTGAAGATTTTATCCAACAATATTTTACTGAAGAACAGCTCGAATATTGTAAATAAAAACATAACGATATAAAGAAATAATAAATATTTTGTATAAACCTGAAAGTGACTGTTAGAAACCAAATCATGAAGTGTAGTTGGGACTTTACACATGGCAAGGAAACAGATTAAAATTCTAAATTGCACCTGAAATATATTTCGATTAAAAACAAAATATACACATATTACTATTAGTTCCATATCTTGGATCTGGCCTCACTTTCCAGACTTGATAAATATCAATGTTATTTTCGGGACCTTCTGGGTGAGGACGCATTTTCCACTCTGTAACTTAATCGGTAAATCTTCGTTTTAAGTCCCGTTGTTTTTCCCCTCCAAATTTATCCAAAATAGCATTATCTCTGTGCAAATGTATATGCTGAACCCAAATCAAGTGTTAGTTATTGAAGAAACTTACCTTTTTTCATCTAAACGTCCATAAAAACGAACTATATCTTGCACTTTCTCTCTCCCGTAACTCTCACGAAGTCATGTAATTAACTGCAGAATGACGGACTGCGCATCTGATCGAATTTTGGCAGATTTTTGTCGATCTTTCTTCGTTTACTGATACTTCCGGCGATGTACTTCTGGGAATTAAAGTAATGCGCTATTGTATTTCTACGCTCATTACTCTCAAAACAGGAAGTACATCGCCGGAAGTTTCAGTAAAGGACGAAATTCGACCAAAATTGCTGCCTACGTAGAACGTCTTTCTCCAGTTAATTACATGAGAGTTACGGGAGAGAAAAAGTGCGAGACATAGTTCGTTTTTTTATGGACTTTCAAAGCAAAAAAGGTAAGTTTCTTCAATAACTAATTGTTGATTTGAGTTCAGCATATACATTTGCACAGAAATAATGCTATTTTGAATAAATTTGAAGAAGGAAAAGCCGTCGGCACCTAAAACGAAAATTTACTACTTAATCCCCATAGACACAACATCTCAAGTTCCATCTCTTTTCTATCGTTATTTTAACAGAAAATATTCACTAGTGATTTATTTATTAGTTCTTCTAGTTCAGAAAATTACATTCGAATAACATTCTTTTCCCGACATTTCAAGATAGAATTTCACTCAAACTGATAGTTTTTTTCCTACATTGTGTAACAAACTGCCACTAGTGTACTGACTAGAGACTGAAATCATAAATTTTCCTCATGAAGAGTCACTCTTTATCTATCCTCATAATCTTTACTTCCTATTGATTTTTCGTTCATTTATAACACACTTCATTTATCATAATCATTTTAGCATAACCCTCTGTCTTACGTGTCTCCCAAACCTTGTCTTGAGTAAACATTGGTATAAACATATAGAGTAACTCTTGATAATTTGACGACTAGACTTTTATATTGTGCTCCTTCGAAAGACGCAATGCAACAACACAACTCAGTTAAGCAAATTAACTATTTGGTAGAAGGGTTGGAGGTCAAAAATAGGCAGTAGAAATTACAAAAATTCCCCTTAGCTATTAGGCAATAGAACCTCCATTTTAATGCGATTGCATTGTTAATATTTCTTTTGTTTGCTTTCTAAATTCTTTATAGTATATTATGTTACCATCGCCATCTTTCTCGCAAATTATTTTTTCTGCTTACCGCAAAGAAGTCTCCTAAATTCAATTCCATTGAATATAATATCTGCGCTGCGATACCGTTACCATGGAAGCATATGACGTCATTGTCTTTTATCACGTTTCTGAAGAGGCAGGCTCTGATCTGTAATTAGCTCGTTTATAGTTAGATTAACGAGGCAGTGTTGTATCAAATGGAAAAATAAATACTAAACCAAGAATTTTTATCGTTTTCTTCCATATTCATGTAGTTAAATATGAATGGTGAAATTAAAATTAAGAAAAAAAAAATTATACTCTGATAAATAATAATAATAATAATAATAACAACAGTACGGAAAAAAGGAAGGTATGATAAAAATGAAGATATTTTTAATTGTTTTATAGCTGACGAAAAAGGAAAGTAATACTGAATAGAAAAAAAAAGAAAAACATATTTCTAACACTTTATTGTTTCTTGTATTTTTAGTTTTTTTACGATTCTCAGCCGATCCAATTTTTATTTAGTTAACTGAAGAATAGAGAAATCAGAACAAAAAAGCAGACTGCGAAAGAACGAAATTTTGATACCTTGTCTTAGATAAAAGATGTTACTATCAAAAATTACACCATAAAAGCATTCATGGTCAATCTAGTCATCATGTTTATCTCGTTGATAATACATGAAATACTTTCTCCACTATAAGGCTGAAATTGTTGAAAACCTACCTTCACTAATTTCTCAACGGTTGAACCAGAGAATGAAGAGAACTAAGCATGAAAAACACGCTGTAGAAGGCTTCACTCGAAACTATAACAGAGTTAGTTTACTCTGAATTTTGCATACCTCATTGTATCAATCGATACCATCCCCAAAAAAAACAGTAAAGCTACTAAAATGCAATGAGTAACAGGATGTGGAGGAATTATAAAATTATGCCTTATTAGTAAGCAAAAAGAAAAAAGAGTAATCAAAAGAAGAGCAGATAACGATTAATATTGCATTTGAATTTTTGAAAATTAAAGTTGGCTCGAAAGCATGAAGCTGGAAGGGATTTCCTCAGGCGAAAAGTGCGGTAAAAAGTGACTGTTTGCACAAAACTTACGGTTACAGCTCAGCTGTAAAATGATGAGATTTCGACGCCAGTCTGATATTGCGCTTATATTCACAACGTATAGTCAGCAGAGAGAAAACTCATCTGAATACTTTGAACAATTACCATGACCGTACCGTATAAGAGAAATCACATCAATCAAGGACTATACAAATCGGCAAGAAATAACTTCAATAGCACATGAAACCCGAAGAAAAAATAATGATATAATTAAAATGTTACGTTCAACACTGTTTTAAATAAAAGAAGGAAACCCAATCAATAATAGAAAGAACAATAACAGCTAATGGACTCTTTTGCTGAGAAAAAAAATTATTTTATGATAAATATTTTATAAATTTCAAGTGAGAGCAGTACCGGCTGTTCCGTCAACGAAGGCCAAAAATTATTTGTAAAGAAAACGGCTAATATTATTAAGATCATCACTGGCATAGTGAATAAAATCACCCCATAGAGGTTAAATTGCAGCTACACCAAATCAACGAAAACAAATCAAACCAAACTAAAATTAGATTGTCTTTCCAGCTTCAACGTTTGCTTTTGCTAAATACTTTGGAAAAGATATAATTCCTTATGTTTTTTTCAGCGGTTAGGGTCTAATAAAATGGTAAAATGAAGTGACTGTTTTCAGTTTACATCCAGGAGAACAAGGATTCTTAACTTTAAAACCTTTTGTGCTTATAAAATAAAATGTTACTGGCTACAGAATCTAAAATAGCAGCATCTAGCTTGGTGAAGATTGTGACAGTACACTTTATATGGAAGGCTATAACACTTATATAGATCTTAATGTAACGTAGTGAAAACTGCTGAACTAAAATTTCAACCAAGGTTGTCATATTCAATCTCGCGCAAATAGCCCCGTAAATGTATGAAGACATCCCTTATCCCTTCAAAAAATGAATAATAATAAAACAAAATGCGCTCTCTAGGCTTGGTTGGCAAACAGTCTAAGAGAGGTATAAATTTAAACTCAGTACCGCTTTGGCATGGCTCTAGCAACTGTAACTCGTTATAAACTACTTAAGCTACATTAGTAACAGCTAGCGTGGTATGTTTGTGAACACATATAATTTACATGGAAGTCCGTAGCACGGAACGAATGTAGTCGTAGCTTAAAAGTTATCGTCATGAAAGGTGGAGTCAATGTGTAGAGTTCAAATTTCCGTTTTTATTTTAATATTTTAAACAGTGAAATTATCAAACTTATTCACTTATAATTAATTTTAAAACGAATAAAAAATCAATCTTGTCTCAAATCCAAAATTGCATCTTCAGAATCGAGTCCTAACTGTAGTACGCTTTAATCAGTTTGAACACTGAAGTGTTTATAACAGGAAGGTTTATCGTTTGTTAGCACGTTTCTGGTTATGTTAAAAACTGTTATTCTTTTTCCCTTCAATAACAATGAACTTTTTTTTAATTCGCAGGTAAAAAGTTTCCAGTGTTTATTTTTAAAAAAATATTTCAATATGCATTGCGTCTTATCAAAAGAAGTTTAGCCTTTAATAATTCCGTCGGGTATATATTCAGAATCTAATCAGAATAAACAAGGCTCGAACACTCATTTGACATATCATCATTTCTGTTGATTCAGCCATATCAGCAATGGAAATATTGATTGTCAATCATGTATGTCTCTTATCTATTGTCTGATTCAATGGAATCTTGCAACATTTTTCGTTAGTGCGTAGTAAGGTTAGTTGCAATAATAATTTCAACCGGCTAAAGAATGTTCCTAATGTGAAGATTTAAATACCGTTTTAAGGAAGCCAAAATTTTGATATTGGCATCATTAACAAAGAATGGATAAAAATAAGGAAATTTATAAATAACTATAAAAAGGATAATATTGCATTTTTTACTATATAAAAAATTAATATGCACACAAACGAGAAACTGATCAAAAATATAAAATTCTAAGCTACTATAGGACTTGGATTTCAAGACTAAATGCAGGATCTTTACAAGTAAACCTGTCAAGACAATTCAAAACGAAGAAATAAATATATGTTATACATGATAGCGTAACGTAGCATGAAAGAGAAAAACAGCCTCGTTTCGATCCAATGAAACAGAAAACGATTTACACAAATTCCGTGCGCAAAAACTCGTTTTTTTCTTTTAAAATGCTTACTAACTACGCTACATTTGCGTTGGGCGTCCAAAGTTACATCAAAACGACGTGTACTCAGTTGATTCTGTGTTGTGAAATGCTTAAATTCTTAATCATATTTCTACGTTTAATCACTTTATATTAGCGAATATGGTAGGTTTCCCTCAATAATCCCTGCCATATCCGCATTCGTCTAAGACATTTCCAGGAAATTTTACACCTAATTTTTCAGATCACGACAGAGCTTGTGTCTTTTATATTATTCTGCTTGTTACTGGATGTTTAATGACTCAGTTTCAGGCATAAGCACGTTATATATAATGCTTTCTATCAAAATAAATTGAATAATAATTCAAATATCGAAATAAGGAACATAATAAAAGAAATTATGTTAAAATTATAGATATTCTCAAAATTACCAAAGAAAATTCCACGTTGATTTCTATATGAATATTATATAATAATAACGAAAATTATAAAAAAGAGATAATGTCCACCTCTTCTTAATTTTTTAGACTTGAAAATATAATTAGCTTCGTTGCATTTTAATTATCGCAATTATGGTCTCAGTGTTATTTTTCACTAGAATTTCGTTTTTTTATTTTATGTTTTAATTTTAAACTACCACTTTGATCAAATAATTGACGATTTGATTGTTTTTTACCATAATTATTTTTTACGTTTCTTTTAAGAAAATAAAGGTGTGTAAATTAATCCGGTTTAATCAAAACAAGTTTTGATCCAAGTTGTGGGGAACAGAGCGAGTGTTTTATAAAACAAATTAAACATTTCATCTGGCTCATAAATTTTGATATTTCCATTAAATTTCTCACCATGTTCCAGAAATATTACCCGCCTTTATAAATAATATGATGGCTCCAGAGGACGTTGCCGGACAATTAACATCATGGACAACGTAATACTTGAGTAAAAAAAAACACAATACGTTTCTATATATTTTAAAAATATTTAAAACTTTTTAGGAAGAATTAAAACCTGATTTATCAATTTTCGAGATTAAATATTTGCATCAAATCCAATTATCAGCAAAAAAAAAAAGAAAGTACGGTTCATTTTTTTAATGTTATTCAATCTTAAAAAATTCTCTAGGAATTAACTGATTACATGTCGTATTGATGTAGCGTGATCATGTCTGCACGTATTTTAAGCAACATACATTTCATCCCACGCAAGATATCATACCACAAAGAAAGAGCCAAACGGTCATTTTGAGTGAAAAAGAATGAGAAGCATTTAGAGAGGAGAAGTGAGGAGAGAGGACAATAACAGAACAGATTTCGGGAAGAAAGAAAGTGTTTATTCTTCAAAGATTAAAGCAGAATTATACTTTTTATGATGTATAAATATAGATTCACTATCATCTGCAATAATTTATTGCCGCTTATCAAGCATCTCTTTGGTACCTCCTCAGCAAAATTCAGCCTGTTTTGAAAATAAAAATATATATAGAACTCTTGATTCTGCTTTACATTGGAAACCGTTTTGCTACCTTTTTAACCTTTTTACAACGATAGAATGGTATTGTTCAGAGATATGGCATTTCTTTCTAATTTGTGAGTTCAAGGGGCTATTTTTTAAAACATTTATGGACACATTTCTGCTACTGGAGTATAAGTATGCATCTGCATTTCATAGCATTTTATGAACAATGAATGAATAATACGCCCACGATTCATCAAAGATAGAATATTAGTTTTTTCTATAAAACTCAGTTTACGGGGTCAGTGGTTCAGACTCATTCTTGTCAATAAACGGCCTTTTACGCTGATCATTTTTTATGTTAGTAGACATCAAATTTATTCATAATTACTACTCATGATTAGGAGTTAGTTTGCTACATACTTCGTTATAATGAGTCTCACAAAACATTCATTATTTATGACGCAACCGAACATATAATTTGCTAACATTTAGAATTAAAAATGTTATTGTAGATACTTGTGTATCTAGTCAGTAAGTATGGCCTTGTGGGGAACTAAAATAAAAAAGTGCGTGTTTCATAAAGTGAACTGTTCTAATTAGGTTTAGAAATATTAGAGTGGCATTATTAATTACACCTTGGGTCGGATTTCAGTTGGATAATACGTCGTAATCATATTTTTAAAGGTAAGTAAATTTACCCTGACATACGAATGATAGACAATGAAAAGAACCCAAAGCATCGAAATATTTTAATCCGTGCGCATATGCATGGGGGAGAGAGAGGGGGCGTAAAAAGTGGGAAAATCACTTAAAATAAGTCCATGCAATTTTATGTTCGTTTGTCGAACCCGAAGTCATAAGAGTGCGATTTTTTTGTTGTTGCTATTGTTTTGTTTTTTGTTTTTTTCATGTTGCGTCAAATCAATAAAAGATTGAGGAAGAATTTAGGGTGAAGCTATGGAAATTGAGGAGGACCAGGACAGCACATTAGTTGCAATACTGTTGCAGTTTCCTATCTAAATAAGAATGGACTCTTCCATCTTCAATAAATACTAACCTGCGTAATTTCCGGGGAGGCAGTCGAGAGGCAGTCGAGACGCAGTGTAATTTGACAATTCGGGCGGACACTTCTATCTGCTGACTAATAACACCCTTATTTTGTATATATGTTCTGTTATTCAAATACACTGGTTCAACCTACCTTCTTGTTTCCGTGTCTTTCTTCCCTGCCCTAACAGGCCACAACAAATACGACAAACTTCTGAATGACACAAATGTGAAAAATAAATGTGTGGACAGTGTTAAATGCAGGTACAATGAACAAAATGAAAAGGAAAAACTCGAAGTGAGATGAATTAAGAGAAGCTTTAGTAGCATTAGAAATCAGGATTATCAAAAAGAAAACTAAACAAAGCAAAAGAAATCGATGATAGATGAAAATCTCAACATGATGAATAAGATACAAAACAAAGCTGAAGGTAAATCACAGAATATAGGACATTGCACAAAGAAATTCGGAACAAATGGAGATAGAGTAAATAGAAATGGCACAACAAAATTGAACAGAAATAGAAAGAATGTATATCACACATAAAGTATATATGCATAGAAAAAATAATAGAGTTAATAGGACAAAAGACGTGTGTTATATATTCTTCTGCTGTGGTATGGAATTTTGCCTAGAGGGTGTAATTGCACTGAGTGACGAAAGACAATCAAGATTTGAATGAAGGTGATTTTTTTTTTAGTATCAGTGAGTGCAAAAAATCTAGGTGCCTGCTAGATGTTGTTTTGACGAACAGAAAGATCGAGATCAGAATAGATAAGCACTCGAGATATAAACAAAACACGGTGAAAGTGCCACGTGTCGAACGAGGCTCTCCTATTTAATAGATCAGGGAGATCAGACGGAGCTCTACAATAGAAAAGAGAGAAGGAAAGATGAACGCAGCAGCCAACTTTCCATCATGTGCATGCGTGCATATCTCCGCCGAACCACTACTCAACACAAACCAAGTCATCGAAGTAAAAGAATTAAAGTGTAATTGTACATTTTATATGCGGTGTCCGTCGTTCTGTCAGACGAAATCGTCATTTTGGTTTATGGTTTTATTTATTTTCGAAGCAGTATATACTCGAGAAATCGGGGAGCCGAGTTCGAATTCCAGTTGAATTCATTGCATTCACTTACGCGTAAATACCCTTGGGAAAGGTATTAATCCGTCTCTTCCTTCCCGTTATGGGTTAAATAACAGGACAGGCTGGGTTCTATAGCCTTGACTGGCAACCAGTCGACCGCAGAAAGCAATGGCAACCTACTACCGGATAATCTTTTGCCCAGTCACATCATGTCTCTTTTGAGACATGATCGCCCAAGCGTGTATCACGTATGGCACTTAACTGACAGATATACTCGAAGAAAATTATAATGCTTAAAATCCAAGGACGGGACACTGATATTAGAAAAATAAAAAGTATTTAACCGAATACTAGGAAGAACTCTTTCAAGATGAAATGTAACAGCTGGCAATACAGATATAATGAATGACCAGTAAAATTAAAGTATGAGCAGTGGCCTATTTAAACAGAAACAGTGCAACAAGAACAGACGGAATTGTATTAGATATTCTGCCATTTTTCAATGATTTGGGCATTGCCAAGAATAGAGACGTGATAAATTAGATATGCAACAGATCCTAGATAGAACCTCTACTCAACACAAACCAAGTCATCGAAGGAAAAGAATTAAAGTGTAATTGTACATTTTTATATGTGGTGTCCGTCGATCTATCAGACGAAATCGTCATTTTAGTTTCTGGTTTTATATATTGTCGAAGCAGTATATACTCAAAGAAATGTATACAACACTTGCTTATCAACATGATGCATAAAATCCAAGGACTGGACTCTGGTATTATAAAAATAAAAAGTATTTAAGCGAATACATGGAAGAACTCTGTCAATATGAAAGATAACAGCTGGCAATACACATATAATGAATGACCAGTAATATTAAAGTATGAGGTGAAATCAGCAGTGGCCTATTTAAACAGAAACAATGCAACAAAAACAGACAGAATTGTATTAGATATTCTACCATTTTTCCATGATCTGGGCACTGCCAATATTAGAGACGTGATAAATTAGATATGCAACAGATTCTAGGTAGATCCATTTTCCTCACACTCTCAAGAAATCAGGTGAAAACGAATGAGAATGTCATCGAACAAACAGCCTAGTGAATCATATAACAAAACATATGAACCGATTTCTGAACGATTTAGAACGTAAATAAAACAAGAAAAGTGTAAGTTCTTTAAAGATACTGAAAGAAAGAAGACAATATGTATGTTCAGAATTATATAAAAAAGAGCAAAACAAAAGCAAAAAGATATATACCAATGTAACACAGATACAATATACCAAATCTTTTGAATAGTTACATCACAAAGAATTGTTCGGACACTTAAGTAACTTTGATATACGACGAAATGATATTAGAATAATCTAGAACCTCTAATGGCAGCAAATCGCCTGCAAACCGATAAAAAATTAGAATGCAGTAAATATTTTTTTAATCATTTCACCCCAAGCAAGGCATTCCACTGCCACTGTTGCGCAGGGGGTTACATAGGGGAAAGTGATGAGAAAGAGTGGTTAGATATAGACATATCAGAAGGAGGGTGATAGACGGGTAAGGATGCTGAGGATGAGGGTTGTGTAGATGGGAAGAGTGTTTGAGAGAATGGATGCGAGTTAGAGTGTTATTAGAAAGTGGCGTATGGCAACAAGGTGTCTTCTCACTGTGCTTAGAATTAGAAATCTTACCTTCTTCTTCTTCTTCTTCTTCTTCTTCTTCTATGTGATCTGTACTTTCACCTATCCCTGGTGGTTCTTAGTATGTTTTCTCCTGTTACACCACGCAATCCCTGTTCCGTCATACAGCTGCTCAGGCACTTCAAATATGTTATCCGCTGCCTTCCGCTTTCTCTTTTTCCTTCTATCATACCAGAAATCATTGTTGGCAGTCAAAACATTAACAATAAAGGATATGCGGATGGCAGCATTGATAGCAGACAAAGGAAGGAAACTACAGAATGTGGTGAATTAAATTGAGATGAAACGACTAAACATTAATTATAAGAAGATAAAAAGCACGGTTGTTAGTAAAATGGACTTCTCACCATGCAAATTACAAATTAGAGATAACAAAATCTTACAAGCATAAAATTTATAGAACTGAGATGTGTTTTTACAGTTGACTTGAAGTACGAAAACTGGAATCCGAAGGCGCATTGCGATAGCAATATTTGCCTTCCAAAAGCTAATAAATGTATTAAAAACAGGAAAATTTCGATTGAAACAAAGAAAAAAATAATGAACTGTTACGTAATATATGTACTTTTGTATAGCAACGAATGCTCGACAATCTTCTTAGAGATTCAACAGATCTTGAAGTAAACTGTATTTCTACCGAAGGATGTTGAGAATAACATGGACTGAATATGTGAGCATCAATAAAATCTTAAAGAAAAATGGAAACAGAATGGAACATTCAAAATTTCTAGGGCGTATAACGAGGAAAGCGATCTTGGAAAATTTGGCACTCACATAAAAGATTGTCGCCAGATGTTATAGAGTAAAAGAACACATAACCTAAAGAGTGATCCTAAATAAATCGATGTTTCGAACAACATTGAGGAGGGATAACACAAAAAAAAAAGTTTATTAAGAGCTACTAAGGACAGGAAATTGTGGAGAGATATAATAGCCAACCTCTTGAAGCAACACTCTACATTAAAGAATAAATGCTGTAGTGTCACATGACTAAATATCCAAGTGGAATAGGTCTCCATTTTTGTCATTCATGTTGTATTGGTCCACATGTTCCAGGTTTCTATAAAGATTGCGGTAAAAAAAAAGCATTCTGAAACTATTAACATGCAATAAATGAGAGGCCTTTCTTGATTTAATTATAGTTGTCGTCAGGGCTGGAGAAGTATGTGCTTGATGCGTATATATGCCTACGTAACCCAACATCAAAAGTACTTATTGTCACATCCTGCCACAATATGTATCGATATAGTTTTAATGTCTCTTGGAAACTAGATTTTATCATTCAATTATCTGTTATTATTAGTTATTAGTTCTTAAAAATAAAATACAAGAAAATAAGTCTAAATGAAAATATGTTTGTTAATTTACATTGGAGAAATAAGCATTCATATAAATTAGGTACCTCCATTACATCACAAAAATCCAGCATAGTATCATTTAAAAGGGTTCAAAACTTAATAAAACTAACTTTTTCTATCAAAATGTTTATAATATTATTAAGAGGAAAGATCAGAGTAACTCTTATTTATTTTATAAAATTTTTTAATCACTTTTAACATGTTTGAAATTTTGGCAAAGAACTTTGTTTTGATTTGAGTTAGTGCTACAGAAAATCTTACAACTGTTTACAATCGATTACGTAATTTTTTACATCACAAAAATCCAGCATAGTATCATTTAACCCTCTAGGGCCATTCGTATCATATTTGATACAGTATGAAAACAAGCCTTGAAAGAAACATTTTCCTGAAAAATATTTTAAGAGAAATATTTTATAAATTTCAAATGAAAGCAGTACTGACTGCTCAGTCAATGAATACCAAATGTTTCCTTATAGGGAAATACCAAATGTTTCCTTATAGGGAAATACTGTATCAAATATGATACGAATGGCCCTAGAGGGTTAACACGACTAGCAGAACCTATAATGATTTAATACAAATGCAAATTGAAGACACCAAGATCTTTTTACCCCCCCTCCTCCTTTTTAACCCTCTAGGGCCATTCGTATCATATTTGATACAGTATGAAAACAAGCCTTGAAAGAAACATTTTCCTGAAAAATATTTTAAGAGAAATATTTTATAAATTTCAAATGAAAGCAGTACTGACTGCTCAGTCAATGAATACCAAATGTTTCCTTATAGGAAAATACCAAATGTTTCCTTATAGGGAAATACTGTATCAAATATGATACGAATGGCCCTAGAGGGTTAAAAAGGTTCAAAACTTAATAAAACTGACTTTTTCTATCAAAATGTTTATAATATTATTAAGAGGAAAGATCAGAGTAACTCTTATTTATTTTATAAAATTTTTTAATCACTTTTAACATGTTTGAAATTTTGGCAAAGAACTTTGTTTTGATTTGAGTTAGCGTTACAGAAAATCTTACAACTGTTTACAATCGATTACGTAATTTTTTACATAACTCACTTTTTCGGTGACAAAGACATTAATTTGGAAATTCTCGCAAAAATCAGATAATTGTCGGATTTTAATGAAACATACAGTACTCATATACAATTATTTTTGGAATTATTATCTTTTAAAATATTGATGAAAAAATTGTTTTTAACTCTGTAACCCCACTCCACGTAAATTCATGAAATTTTAATAAATTTTAATTTTCTGCGATTTACTTTTTTATTAGTTAAATGCAGAAGTCACCGGGAAATTTATCATTCACTATATGAAAATCTGATCAGAAGAGAAATATAAAAAATGCAATAAAACTTTGATATAATTCAATTTGATAAGCTTTTAATTGCTGAAATAAATAATAAAAATTAAAGACATTGTAATCTGAAGAAAATAAATTTTTGTTTACTAAAAACATTTTAAAAGAATTGTTTTCATTTTTTTATTATAATATGTCATAAAGTTTGAAAATATTTTTAAAATCTTTTAAAGAACTGTATGATTTCTTTTATTAGTTAAGAATTAGTGATTATACTGCCTATCAAAAAACAATTTATAAAAATTTTCTCTTCTTATATTTTTAAAATAATAATAAAAAACATTTTTGTGTGTAAATAAATATGTTCATCTAAGTACGATGTTCCATAGGGGTCATAACAAGTTTTTATAGGAGTCGTATTTATTTTAGAAGTTTACAAGTGTTTTGGATTATTCCCCTTACATAGAAAACGACAGAAACCGCACTTTGATTTTGATTCAAGTCTCTTCAAGACGTTTATAAAATTCAACAGCCTGTTTTGTAGTCATTCCTTAAACATTAAAAGCAACTTTTACATTTTAATTCCTAATTTTCTAATTTTGTTAAAAAAATAATAGTGAAATTCACAATTTGTAGAGGTACCTAAAAATAATATGAAAAATAGATATTAAAAATAATAATTAATAAATACCATAACATTTCATAAATTATTGTTAACTGCCGTTATTTTCATTGTTATTAAATTGTACATCTTTTTAGAAGAAAGTTTTATATTATTTTAATTTGTATTTTTCATAAAACATCTTCAAAAGTAAGCCTACAAGGCTAAACTAACTAAAATTTCATCAAATATTGGATAATAGCTGAAAATTGTGTGAAAGTTTTAACTTTAACATAGTTAAAAATATTAAAAAAATGTATGAATGAGATTTATATCAAATTCGTCTTCTATACTTTTGGCCGGCTGCTGTAAATCATCAGTTATCGGCTGCTGATAAGGTGTTGACAGCTGTGATAACAGTGCTACCGTAATTGAGGACTGCTTTTTTAAACATTTTTAATCAGTAAGCAATGATTATTGTTCCAAGTCAACCTAAAGTAAGTTTAAATTGGTAACTTGAAGAAAGTAATGTGTCAGTGAGGTGTATTTTCTTTTTGTAAGATTTTTTAAAACCGAGAATTGGCTTCTGTTTATAACTGATGAAAAATGGCGGAAATTTAGAAATTTAAAAATTTTGTTTTTAAATTTACAAAATTTTTGTCTCCGATCAGTATAAAATCGGTTTAAAATACACCAGGGTAGTTTGCTTACTGAAATTAGTAAATTTAATCCGCTGACTTTCAATTAAAGCTAATTTTAAAACTTGAAGATAACTTATTTATTTTAAAAATTTTAACTTAAATTTATGTATAGAAAATGACTGGAGTTACCTAATATAAACAGTATTGGCCTTATAACAAATGGTGACTCAAAAATATAAAACGTTCATTTTGTCTGAAACGATGTTTCCCAATATTTAAACAAACGGTAACTCCAAATAAATTATGAAATGATCAATGTTATACGAAACCGTTTACTGTATATAAAGTTATATAACAAACGGTGGTCTCCAAAATATAAAATGGCTTTTATCTGAAACGAAATTTCTCAATCTTAAAATAATCGGTGACTACAAAAGAATTCTGCAATTCATGAAGCCGTTTATATGAATGCATATAAAAAACAGTGCCTCAGAAATAAAAAAGGTTTATTTCGTAGAAAATTATCTATATGAACGTTCTTAAATTTATTAAAAAAACGGTAGTTCAGACAATTTATAAAGAAGTTCTTTTTTTAGACTATTACTTGTAAGAGATCAATAACGATTTTTGATATTTTCAAACTTATTTATTCCACAGACAGCCATCAATCTATACTGGTGACATTTTGTTACGACGTCAACGACCTTATGATAACTTAAATCATATCATAGAAACTAAGGTTAATTTTAAAATCCAGTTAAATATACATTCCGCAATGTACAGATATTTGCAATATTGACCTACTTTTTTCGTTAAAAATGGCACTGATTCTGATTGCGCCTTTAAAGAAAAAAGAATCTCGTTAGATTCAATTTAGTCGATTGAGAATTCCCTTAATCCACGGAAATATCCGTCCATTAACTAATTGCAATAAACGACGACTCACGAAAACACGCAGACGGTTTAGCATTGGATTGTTCTTTTCGATTCACACATTTTCTGAGCGACAAATAGCCTCTTTTTCATTAATCGTCCAGTTTCAGAACAGTAAGCCAAAAGTTGAGAGTTTGCCTAAGCATTATCGTATTTGAGATCGATGAATAAATTCTAGGTAAAGCACGAGAGACAAGTGTAGCGAAAGTTGAGCTACAAACTTCAAGCCGATAAAAGACTGATTATTTATAAAAGCACATTTGTTTAGAAAAAAATGGTTTTTCATTTAACATACACCTGAAAGATGGTAATTTTCGAACATATACCGGAAATAAGGTGATTTTCAAACATATACCGGAAATAAGGTGATTTTCGAACATATACCGGAAATAATGTGATTTTCGAACATATACCGGAAATAAAGTTGTTTTCTAACATGTACCGGAAATAAAGTGGTTTTCGAACATATGCCGGAAATAAGGTGGTTTTCTAAGCGTAACGTGATGCCAAAAGTATGATCCGCCACTTACTATCCATTCGTACTTGATCAAGCAAGACAAGCTTTCTAATAATATCGGGGTTCCTGTAGTGCCATTTCGCGCATGGACGGGCGTCCCTGCATGAATTTCCGATGGGCAACCCCGAGGCCACATTATGCTGCAGGCGGCGCCATTCACCATCCTTCACCTGCTGCAATTAACGGCCATCTGACTCTACTCTAGACCTCTCTCTACCCAACCCTCATTCTCAGTATCCTTAATCGCCTATCACCCACCCTCTGACATTTCCTATATTTAATCAGCCTTTCTCCACTCTACGTAGCCCCCTGCGCAGTAGTGGCAGTGACATGCCTTGCTCGGGGTGAAACGCTTATAAAAAAAAAAATTACAAAACGATGAACTATTTGCATCTACCGTAACTGAGTGATGATATAAATTTCATATATATGTGCAGAAAAATTCTAGTTTCAAAAGACCTGCCAAAATCTGGAACGGCATCCTGTATAATTCATTTTTAAGGAAATTTTATGAAAAATAAGCCAATCTCAGAATATTACTTTTCTTTGATAAGGTTAGATTTTAGAGTCGGCTGTAGAAGATATATCGTCGCCCAACCACTGCCTTTTGCGTCGAATATTTTCGAGTGTTATACAATTAGTTATGATAACATATGTATGTCGATGAGTCTAATCGACACTCAGAACCTATATTGAGCTACTGCTAATGATAATAGCAGGTGTGGTCAACCAGGGAATAAGTCCAGCAATCGGGTTAAATCATATAAAATATTGTTATCCAGATTAAAACAGGTTAGTGATAATTAGAAATGGGAACAGAATATTTAGGTTGAATAAATATAACTAAACTACCAGCAAAATCATTAAAATATAATCAGCAAACTGCATATATTATATGCGAATAATACATAAAGAAGTAAATATATACTAGTAACACACACACACACATACATACATATATATATATATATATATATATATATATATATATATATGTACACTGGATCAAAAATACTTTTACAAAGTTTGGAAGTAGGTTTCTCACACCAAGACAAGGGCAAAAGTCTATATAAATATAGGTCTGCAAGTCCTTTGTTTTTTAATTATTAGGTTTAAAAAAAATTTACGGTACGTGCTGTTGTGTTATCTTGTAAACTAGATAATATTTGTCATTTGCATACATTTGTAGTTAATCTAGCTTCAGCATTAATATTATTTCGTTAATTAAGAAAGGTTTATTTGGACAATGGCAGTGTGTTTATATCGTGTGCGTGATTTTTTCATATGGCTGCGCTTATGATAATGAACGTGAGGTTGCACGCCATCCAGACCGAAGTGTTTACTGTCGCGTTGCAGAGACAGGATCCGTGGCACCACATACTATAGATTAAAAAGAGCAAGATCAGCTAGAATCTGTGACTGCGAAGAACACATTGTACAGCCTATCGGAAATGATTGAGACATCAGTTCGTGTCAGGCGGCTGCAGCGTGTCATACATGATAGTACAGTATGGTTAGTGCCCAAAGAGTAGCTCCTATACCTGTCACATTTACAATTTTTGTGGAGAATTTCGCCTTCTGATCATCCATCAGCGAAGAACATTTGCCGATGATTTATTACACAAAGTTCCGATCGGTTGTCTGTTTCTTCAACCTTGTTTATAAGTGAGGAAATATTTCGAAGAAATAGAATAACAAATTTACACAACCACCAATTGTGGGCGGATTGAAATCCCCATGGCTAGACACCAGCATCAATTTAAGATTAATGTGTGTACTGGAATTGTAGATGGCTGTCTGGTAGATCCATATGTTCAAATAGCACGTCTTACTGAAACTGATTTCAGAGGTTTTATTTCAAACACATTTCCAGACTTGGTAGAGGATGTACCCCTACTGATATGAATATAATCTGATACAGTTTTTATCACATTGTTCGAGATTCGAGAGCTGACATATATCAGGAAAGATGGATAAGAATGGTAAGAATTGTTTTATACTAGAGACATTAATAATTTAAAGACGCTTCATTAACGTCTCATACGGACCTGCGAAACGATTCAACATTGTATGGGATCCAACAAGTGCATACATGTGTAGAATCAAGAGAAACTTTGTTGGCATCTTAGACCTATGTTTTTCCATATATTTTACCTTATTTTAGTGTCAGAAACCTCCCACAAACACCACCACAACTACGTTTGGTAAAATTATTTTTGCTACACCCAATATATATATATATATATATATATATATATATATATATATATATACTAGTAGTATAGTCCGGCGTTGCCCGGGTGTAATGAAAGCCTTAAAACTAATCCAATGGTCCTGAAGATCAAACTCAGCTTAAAGAATATTTGTGTGAAGTTAGGTGAGAATCGGATAAAAATTGTGGATTTGTATAAAGGAGATACAGAAAGATAAACAGACCCACACACAAACATCTTGCCTTTTAAATATATATATATATATATATATATATATATATATATATATATATTATCGATTTTTTGCACTATTGTAAGAACTGCAACTTTAAAACTTCTGAAAATCGTTTCTTATGTGTTTGTCTATGAGTGTATCAAATTTGATTAAAATCGGACCACTCTTTCTATAACCCGATTTTTTCGATTATTGATTGTCAATATTTATCGGTGGTATCTCGACAAAAAAACTAGCTAAGAACACACGCAGTCTCTTATGGTACAACTGTGTAAATTTTCAAGAAATTCGGTTCAGCCGTTTCGGAGTCTATAGGCAACGGACACACACACACATGCACACACAGACAAAGTTCCATTTCTAAATAAGTATATATATATATATATATATATATATATATATATATATATATATAGTAGTAAGATATGCCGTGTAAAATGACGTCAATATATATATATTTGTGAACATCTCTGCCGTTTAGGATATATGAAGGGCAAACTGTTCATATTAAAACCTGCCTTTGAAAACAAGACCTTGTGTGCTGGATATTGTTCTACTGAAACAAAACACTTTCATTAGTTTTCCTGGGCGTTTGTTTTGGTAGCGTTTCGTAATTGCCTCAGCTATTCTCATAATATTCTCCATTTATTGTGTAATTTCGAAGCAGGTAAGGATAAGCGTTTCCACTACAGGGTTTTTTCCGACTCAATGTGATGAATCCAACACATATCCGGGGTTAGGAAACGTTTAAAGAAACCAACTGGATAGGCCTAAAACAATGTCAGACTTTCCCGTGAGGTGATTACCTGGCATTCATTAGTAGTGGTAAAAAAGATGAAGGTTTTTATCGGTGGTGGCAACTGACGGGCGTACAGACAATGGGAAATCTTTGTGACTCTCCCTTACGCACCTAAATTCAGCTAGCCGATTTTGCACTGTTGATAAAGCTGGAGTGTTATTCCCTAATGTATCAACTCGGTCAGTATGAATATCTTTGCGGGCTAAACAATTTTCCTGTAGATACGTGATAAATTCAAATGTTATTCGACTTTCAAGAGAAGTCGCTAATTGTTACAATGAAGTCTTCATAGAACAATCAGATGTCTAATTACAAAAAAATAACAAATTTATTTATTACTAAGAAGTGTTGAAATGAAAGCATGCAAGATTTCATATATATAGCATCATTCCTTCATAGTTATCCGTTGAATTTTTTCAGACCACTCTCTTAATAGTTTGCAACAGAAATACTGATACATTATTTAATTGTGTACTGGTTTAGTATAAATGTCCTGCGTTTTATTGGGGTGCTGTATATATTGGCTCGGAACAAGAAATCATAGAGCAGGGTTCGAATTCCAGTTGAATTCGTTGCATTCACTTACACACAAATACTTCTTTGAAAGATATGAATTTCTCACTTCTCCCTCTACCTATAGATTAAATAGCAAGACAGATTGGATTCTATATTCTTAGTTGGGAACTAGTCTACTGAAGAAATTAATTGCAACCTACTGCGGTAAAATCTTTTGCCCAGTCTGTCATGTCATTTTCAAGGCATGATCGCCCAATTGTGTATCATGTATGGAACTTATCTGACTGGGTGATAGACAGAAAAATAGTCCAGTGTTTAGCGAAATCAGAAATTCCCGTATCTCCACTCCGGCCGCCTGCAGCACTCGCCACGTGGTGGCGGGTGTATAGCTTTGGAAGAGAAATGACCAGCTAAGAAAATCTTAGTACCCAGTCACCACATATGTGGGGTCTAGGCAATTTTGACCAGCCGTCCGAGCGTACGCGCTAGGAATCCACACATTAAAATCCGATTCTGTGTCACATCGTGCTCCTGTGGGGAAGTAGGATAAGTTACGACTTCTTGAGAAGAAAACGTTTAATATTCATATGGTAGTCATTATTCTTGACTAGCTAACATCCTAGCCTGGACAGCCTATCTATAGTGATTGAAAATGGACTTATTCAAACGTCTAAACTTTCAGTAACTTACAAATAAATTCTGTTTAAAATTCTGGGATGAGGAATTGTCATTATTTATATTATTTGCATTCAGAAAAAATATCCTTACTATTATCATAACGTTTCGACTGTCATTCACTTGGCATTCTTCAAGTGTCTCTTGACACCTTCAATTAATTTCGAAATGCATTATTCACTTAATTTACAGGAGCAGATTTTTTTATTCACTTTTTATGTCTAGGATGTTCCGTTTCTGCTTTTTTTAGTACAACTCATTTTTCCCAGCCTTTTTTTATATCAAATCTGAGGTTTTACTACCTAAGCCCAGGGATCACACCTGATGCCTATTTTTGCCTAGACAGACACCTGAAAATATCCCTAGCAGACAACGACATAAATTGTATAATAACAATAAGCAAGATAAGCAAATTACTTCGATGTTCTGTCGGTTCTTTGAAAGAATTTTGTAGGGTATAGCGAGTAGTTGCAGTAGCAGCAGCAGAAATAGTGCGTTCATTTTTTTATTTTGTATTTATATGTATAAACTATAATAAATAAAATTATTATCTCATCAATTTATTTTCTGTAGCCATTATAATGTGTTTTACACTTTCGTAGCGACTCTACATTTTGTTTAACAAATATTTAATCCAAATAATTTCTAATGTCGTTGTACGATTTTCATTTCTGATCCTCATTGAAGAAGCTTTTTGTCTGTAAATTTGTTATCTAGATGCTCGAATAATGATACCAGAGACATTAAGCAAATATTGAACTAATTCAAACTTGCCAACATTATATTACAACTATGTTGCAGATAAATGACACGCTTTATTTACTTGTCTTTCTACATTGTTTGGCCAATTTAAAGCAATCAATGATATCTAGAACAGCACTTGCCTAATAAAACACTCACTGTTAGCTGTCGGTAAATAAAGTACAATGTTCATATTTGGGCTTCCCATCTCAATTTTGAACAGATTATCCATGATTATTATATATTTAGAAAACTAATTTTATTTCCTGTGATGATACTATGCACAAATAAATCGATTTGAGATCGTGTTCCATACGAATAATATTGATTCCTACTTTTCATCTTTCAAACTGTCAGTTGTTTTTTCTTGCTAATTGAATGTTTCATTGGCTTTCCAAGAAATTTCGCCTACTTAATGATTCATTCTACGAAACCTAAATCCAATTGATACTTTGATAAAATCATCATTTCAAAATCATTATTATCTACCAAGGCTTTTACTTCCATTATGGTCTTAAACATAAAAATACGTCTTTTAAAAGCGCCATATATTTAAAAAAAAAAAAAGTAGGCGGCCCATATGTGATTAGCGAAAACAATATTTCTCTCATTTTTTTCATAGTTCTTCGGGAAGTTGGCAATCATCGCTTTTCACATCTATATTTTCTTTATCTGAATATTATTTCGCCCCAAGCAAGGCAGTTTTACTGCCACTATTGCGCAGGGGGTTACAGAGGGGAAAGTGATGAGAAAAATGAGTTAGTTATAGGAGATGTCAGGAGGAGGGTAATAGACGGATGAGAATACCAGTTTAATGGGGTGGGGTGGATGGAAAAAAGAGCTTGAGAGAAAGGATGCGAGTTAGTGAGATAAGAAATGTCTATTACATTTAAATTCCTGGAGATCATAGCTGTCTGAGAAGCAAGTATATGGAAGGGAATTTCACTGGCGGGAAGTGCGAGAAAAGAAACTGTTAGAGTAGAAATTGAGGTTACATTTTATCGGTTTCATTGTAAAAGGGTGTGACCCAGTCGCTAATCTAATTGCTCGTGTAAACTTTTTTTTTAATCGTTTCACCCCAAGCAAGGCATTCCACTGCCACTATTGCGCTTGGGGCTACATAGGGGAAGGTAAGTAGAAAGAGTGGTTAGATATAGGAAATGTCAGAAGGGGAGTGATAGGTAGTTGGGAGGATGGGAAGAGTGTTTGAAAGAATGGAAGCGAGTTATTGTGTTAAGAGGTGTCTATTGACCTTACATTTAAACTCCTGGAGATTGTAGCCTTCGGGGAAGCAGTCATGTGGAAGGGAATTCCAGAGTCGGGAAGTACGAGAAAAGAAACTGTTGGAGTAGAAGTTGCGGTTGCATTTTATCGGTTTCACTGTAAAAGGGGTGGGATCTAGCTGCTAATCTAGTATCTCGTGCAAATCTAGTATCTCGTGCAAATTCGAACCTAGTGGGCACCAGTGATCCGTTCATCGGAGCAGAAATCATGGAAGTATTTTTAGAAGAGACACAGGGAAGCCACATCGCGCTGGTGAGAGAGAGACTGCAGGCGGTCTGCCAAGTCAGTATCGATCATATTACAGACCCTCCGCTGTACCTTGTCGAGAAGCCCAATGAGAATAGCAGGGGCACCCGACCAGATATGGCAACAGTATTCAATGCACGGGCGGATGGTAGATTTATAAATGTGCAGGATAGATTCAGACCGAAAAAACCTCCGGGCCCTGCACAGAGAACCGACTTTCATAGCAGCGGATTTTGCAATAGATTCGATATAGTCATTCCACTTGAGGTCCGCTGAAAGTGTGAGACCAAGGAGGCGCAGTGTTTTGCTCTCTGGAAGGCAAGCCTGGTCCATGCTAATGGGAGGTAGGTGCGGTTGTCTGTTAGATTTTGTCGAGAACCCCGAGGTGAATACCAAGGGCACTCGATCAAATGTGGCAGCAGTATTCAATACACGGTGGATGGTAGACTTATATATGTGCAGGACGGATTCAGACGAGGGAAACTTCCTGGCCCTGTACAGTGGACCGACCGTCTTAGCAGCGGGAATTGGCATAAATTTTTGTTATTCTTCTCCTAGACTGGCTGCCACCGAAAGTTAAATAGTTCAGTCTACTCTACGTTTTAAAACATAACTTTGAAGAGATATGAGTATTTAAACATATTCAAATATAAAACTTAAAAAGCATTTGGTTACAAATGCTACGCTTGCAAAATGTTCAACAGATGTGGGTGGAGTGTGAACCGGGCGATAGTTTAGTCTATCTAATCCAATTGAAAAAAATAAAGAAAGAAAGAAAGAAAGAAAGAAAGAAAGAAAAGAGTGAAAAGATTGGAAAAGAGAAAACTGGAAACCGCATCCTAAACAGGAAACAAGGGATGAGCCCCTTCACCTGTTCAATAGACGTGGGTGGAGTGTGAACCGGGCGATAATTTAGTATATCTACTCCAACTGAAAAAAAAGAAAAAAAGAAAAGAGTGAAAAGATTGGAAAAGAGAAAACCGGAAACCGCATCCTAAACAGGAAACAAGGGATGAGCCTCTTCACCTGTTCAATAGACGTGGGTGGAGTGTGAACCGAGCGATAGTTTAGTCTATCTACTCCAACTGAAAAAAAAAGAAAAAAAGAAAAGAGTGAAAAGATTATAAAAGAGAAAACCGGAAACCGCATCCTAAACAGGAAACAAGGGATGAGCCTCTTCACCTGTTCAATAGACGTGGGTGGGTGTGAACCGGGCGATAGTTTAGTCTATCTAATCCAATTGAAAAAATAAATAAAGAAAGAAAGAAAGAAAAGAGTGAAAAGATTGGAAAAGAGAAAACTGGAAACCGCATCCTAAACAGGAAACAAGGGATGAGTCTCTTCACCTGTTCAATAGACGTGGGTGGAGTGTGAACCGGGCGATAGTTTAGTCTATCTAATCCAATTGAAAAAAATAAAGAAAGAAAGAAAGAAAGAAAGAAAGTAAGAAAGAAAGAAAAGAGTGAAAAGATTGGAAAAGAGAAAACTGGAAACCGCATCCTAAACAGGAAACAAGGGATGAGCCTCTTCACCTGTTCAATAGACGTGGGTGGAGTGTGAACCGGGCGATAATTTAGTATATCTACTCCAACTGAAAAAAAAGAAAAAAAGAAAAGAGTGAAAAGATTGGAAAAGAGAAAACCGGAAACCGCATCCTAAACAGGAAACAAGGGATGAGCCTCTTCACCTGTTCAATAGACGTGGGTGGACTATATACTACAGTCATCCACAGAAAGATCTGTTTCGCTGTATTACAGCTCATCAGTACGGCTTAGACTCCGATCGCTTCCTAACCCAGGAATATATATATATATATATATATATATATATATATATATATATATGTGTGTGTGTGTTTGTGTGTGTGTGCGTGTGCCTAAGTGTATGCACGTGTATTTATGTGTGTGTGTGAAAGAGAGAGAGAGAGAGTGTGTGTGAATATGTGTGTGTTTATGCACACGCATAAAAATTCAGGTATAAATAAAATATATTTTTAAAAAGCCAATATAAATAGAGACAAAAATAAACCCTTTCTTTATCAACATATTTTGTCCTCTGACGAATTTTATCTACACAAATGTAAAGATCTTATTTTGCAACAAGTATTTATGAACATCAATAAATATCGTTAGGTTTACAATGTTTTACTTTTAGAAATCTGAAAATAAACGCAAACAATGAAGAATACTAACTAATGTAATTTTTTGCCTAATAAATGAAAGTGCTTTGTAATTTTTGTCGTCGATTTGCTGTAGTTTCTTATGTTTTATTTACTTTTATACATAAATTGAAATATTATGCATTATTTTATTTTAATTTGATAAAATCCATATATTTTCCTTGATACCCTCCATCAAATTCAGTGTTGAACAAGCACAAATATTCTTCAACAGGTGTCTGCTAAAAAGATTTGATATCCGTGTTGGCAGACGGGTGTTGTCGGAAACGATAAAATCCGACGATTTTATATATATATATACATATGCATAATAACTGTTTACAAGTTTTTCGTAATTAAATTATATCAGTATACAGTTTTATTAAAAAGTGCTCAATACATATATAATGTAAAGCTTTTGAATATTTTTTCATTTGGAAACAAGTTATTTACGCAAACATAGCTTCGACCTATCGGGGTATTCAGGTAATTTATAATGACTGATTTTCTAATGATCTCATACCTAAAACGGGGATTTTACGAACGCACGACTGAAAATTTTAAATAACTGATATTTTCAAAATTAAAGAGATTTTAAGGATCTTAAACACTTTTATCTAGGTTTGTATAATCCTAAAATATAATTTATGCTGTGATAAATGACTTTGGATTTTTAATAATAATGTTTTTTTGGTTCTGGAAAAATATTTTAGCTAACTTCTTGGCACAGTCTGCAGACATCACCAATATTGTATAGTTTGAATTTTTGTATTATACTCTATGTTATATCAGGGTTATATATATATATATATATATATATATATTGAGAGAGAGAAAATGTATGAATTAACAAACCTGAAGTCAACCGACATGTGCAGAATGTAACAATCTCGGCTGGAATTTGACAAATCCCATTTTACACCATGTACGCATCATAAAATGTGTGTAGGAGAGACTAATTAAAGAGTAGATTCGAATTACATTCACTTCAAGATATTTGGAAAGGTATGTATCTATCTCCCCATCATAGCTATATGTAAGTAGAAGATTAGTCTGTGTTCTATAACCTTAGGTGGTAACCAATCTAAAAGAATGACAAATCTAAGGTCAAACCAGCTTGGCTAGATATGGACTATCTTGCCCAAGACACTACATTTACTGTAGCTATAGTACATGTGGCGCCTCTCAAAATCTTATTAGGTACGAGACACATGATCTTGACATTCTAGTAGGAAAACAATGAGAATTAGATTATTAAATTCTAAATTCAAGTATCAAAAATAGTACTTAACGCCTTATTACTTGTAAGCTTAATTGGTGACATATGTATATCTATTAAGGGGACAATGTCATTATATTCTAGATGAACTAATATAAAACAATGCCGAAAATGACTGTAATAAATCTTCCACTGACTTTTTAACTCAATCAGTGACCGAGTCATTTTCTTTGTCTGTCGGTTAATTTATTCATTATTATTCTTATCAAATAAAAGAATTCGTAAATTATAAGGAATCGCCAAAGACAAGACTATAAAGACCAAAGGAAAATTTCACTTTGCCAATCTTTCGAATGACGAAATCTTGTTTGCTAGAAAACTCATTTAAAGTCTAGCTTTATTTTGCATTGAGATCGAACTCATATATCAAGTAATATTTCATTTACATGGGAGAACCAAATCATTAAGAACATTTTCATTAACAGAATACGTGAGAAAAGCAAATGGCGCTGAAATGTTATGTAATTTTTCTGTGTGGCAATTAAGAGATTTTTATTGTTTCGCAACCATTTGCAAATTATTCAAACCAGAAATTATTTTAGATTGTAGAAAATTAATGTGTAAGGGGTACAAGTATTGCTAATCAAACTATATCTGAGAGAGAAGTGGTGTATTTTTAGCTTTCCCAATGGTATTTTAGAGTAAAGAAACATAACAAAACCAACTTAGATTGAAACACAGCTCTCCAAATAACAATTTCGATCCATTATATATTACACCACGCGCACATCAAAGCTTACAGGATTCGGTATTTCTAAGCAATCACTCATGTAGGCACTAACTTAGCTCGACGTTTATTCTCATCGGTGATCATAGGGTAACTGGTCACAGATAAAGTCATGACTTGACGCAAGAGATTTTTTTTAATCGTACCACCCCGAGCAAGGCAGTAACGCCACTGATGTGCAGGGGGCTACGTAATAGTGAAAAGATTGGAAAAAAGAAAGCCGAAAACCACATCCTAAACAGGGAACAAGGGATGAGCCTATTCACCTGTTCAATAGACGTGGGTAGAGTGTGAAACGGGCGATAGATAGATCTATCTACTCTAATTGAAAAAAAAAACCAAAGTGAGAAGATTGGAAAAGAGGAAAAGCCGGAAACCACATCCTAAACAGGGAACAAGGGATGAGCCTCTTAACCTGTTCAATAGACGTGGGTGGAGTGTGTTGAACAGATTAAGAATCTCATCCCTTGTTCCCTGTTTAGGATGTGGTTTCCGGCTTTTCCTCTTTTCCAATCTTCTCGCTTTGTTTTTTTTTACATACTTCCGAAAAGAATACAGAGAATGTTATCTAAACTTATTTATAAATGAAACTTTGTCCCTGTGTGTGTGTCCGTTATCTATAGACTCCGTAACGGCTGAACCGATTTTCCTGAAAATTTACACAGTTGTACTATAAGCGTCTGCGAGTGTTCTCAGCTAGATTTTGTGTCGAAAAATATCGAAAATCAATAATCGAAAAAAGTCGGGTTATAGAAGGAATGGTCCGATTTTAATCAACTTTGATACACCCATAAACAAAGACATAAGAAACGATATTCAGAAGTTTCAAAGTTGCAGTTCTTACAATAAAGCAGAAAATCGATAATATATATATATATATATATAAAAGACAAGATGTTTGTGTGTGTGTGTGTCCGTTTATCTGTCTGTATGTCCTTTATACTAATCCACAATTTTTATCCGAATCTCACCAAACTTCACACAAATATTCTTTAGGCTGAGTCTGAACTCCATGACCATGGATTAGTTTTAAAGCTTTCATTACACCCAAGCATACTATACTGCTAGTAAGTAATAATTTTAAACAAGAACATTTAAGAAAATTGCAAACAAAATGTAGATTTGTAATTAAAATCAGAAAAGGATGTTCGTATTTTTTTAAATACATAATGTGGAAAGTAGCCTTAGAAAATGTGAAATTAGCAGAACATATTGACAGAAAAGAGAACAGAGAGAAACATGGATTACTCTAACTTATGGGAATATATGTATACCAGAGTATAGAAAAAATATAAATATTATTTAGAATTTACAATATAAAACCATTTTGAATAGTCATGAACCCTCAAATTTTGAAGGGACAGAAGAAAATAAAGGAGATGTAAGAAAAAATATAAGAATAATGGGTCCTACAAAGTATTGGTTTGTAATTATAGAGAGTGTTGAAAACATTTAAAACATACGGCGAGAAATAAATTAGAGAATTCAACACTCTCAGGGTAATCTAAACAGAAAAGAAGCAGAAAAAATACAGATTAATCTAACTGATTATTTAAGCAAATGAATAGTAAAACATTGATTCTAAAAAAAAGAGAGATGAATTGCAGTTTATTTAAAGCGATAAGATATTATTAGATTGTGGGAATATTTAAAGATAATGACGTTTCATTGATACAAGCATTACTGATTGACCCATAGCCGAGTAAGAAGTAGTAGATTACTACATTTGCCACGGATATTTACGCATAACGAAATATAATGAATCCGACTGTAATTTGAACTCGGCTCTCCGATTTCTAATTCAGAGCCGTTATCTAATACGTATTTCACACATCCAAGCTTACAGCACCTTGTACACCCAATCGGTCTTGTATCTGGGAACTAACCAGACTCGACTTTGCTTAATTTCGTTAATTGTACGGGAACCAATGTTTGAAAGTGTTGTATCGTCGAGGTAAATGATACACAAAAAAGGACGCGTGCTTAATATATGTATTCAGCACAGTATCTGGTACTAACGGATATATACAAAAAAATACCGAAAATTACAAACAACTAACAAAACAAAACTTACGAGCAAAAGAATGGAGGGTCTAAATGGTGAATATCCGACGAAGTAAAACAGTTCAAATATTAAACTGCTTGTCGCAAAAAAACGACCCTTTAAATACATATTAGTAAACTCTTTCAGGCTTTGAGCCAGTTTATCGGTTAGAGTGCTGAAGGGGTATTAGCTACTCTACAACAGTGATATTGTCGTAAATCGAGATATTGAAAGAGATCACAAAAGTTCAGAAGCAACAAACCATCCTCCATGATCAATACCGGATTTTGTCTCTATATTTTCTAAGTTTACAGTAATTTAAATCCATCGAGGATTTACTGGGTTAAATATTTATTCTATTAAATTTCATTTGAAACGGCTAAAATCTAAGCGATCGTGGAACATTTTGAATTTGATCATTAGTTGCACATTTTCTTGATTACGGATAAATGATACTGATTGATAATACAAAACTCTCTCAATCATTTAGAAGTATTTTAAAGATTTTCGTACCGAACATTCGAGTCACTCGTGTTTCCTCGGTAGCATCATCGAAACTCAATTTACATATTGATGAAATAGAGGAATAGCTCTCGGTAAATGCCGATTATCAAGGAAAAAATACTACAAAAAGTAACATTTGACGATGCAAAAAAATCGTTTAAAAAAGTGTTTTCTATGCCTTCATTATTATTAGGCATATTACGGTAGGGTTCAATTTTGTCAAACACGTCCTTGCCTCAAACATTCGCAAAAAAAAAAAACGTCATACTTATCTATTAATTTCGACGTTGTAACTAGTAAGAAAGCTAAGTAAAAAAAAGGAAAGAAATGGTTATAATTATATAAGTTTCCTTTCTTGTGCAAATTAGGGACTATTTTCAATTTTCTCGCGTCTAATGGTCTCGAACAGTTTTGTTTTCTTTAGAAACAATCACGAGCCAATGATCTGTTCGGCTTCGAAGAAAAAAATGGATCCTCTGTTATTTTGTTCTTTATGTGCAATTAGCGCCAAATTTGGCAAGCTTATTTTTCTTCTAATTAAAGCATTTAATAGGACCTGATCCAGAAACAATTTTTTTCTGTGTTGTGTTTATAATGAAAGTCGACAAGGTAAAACGAAAGTGAGCGTTCTAACTGATTGCTGACTTTATGTTGGGAATCTTATTTACCCGTCACAAGTGTATCATGGGATTGCTTTTAGAATTTTAGTTTGAAGTGTCAGTTTATACGTAAAGTAATACGGTTAATTTTGACATTAGGCTATTATGGGTTAAGAAAAGAAAACATAGAATATAAAAATATATTTTTTAATTTGTTCCTAATAACTGAAATATATCGTCTGAATTCAACCGTTTCAAAATTTTATTTTGACTCGAATTTATAACAATGTCAATAAGCACCATGTGTTCATGAAGCTGTAGCTGGTTAAATATTACCCAAATAAAGAAAAGATAGATAGATAGCTAGATAGCTAGATAGATAGATAGATAGATAGATAGATAGATAGATCAGTCAGTTAAGTCCCATACGTGAACCACGCTAGGGTGATCATGTCTCGAAAGAGACATGACTGACTGGGCAGAAGATTTTCCCGCAGTAGGTTGCCATTGCTTTCTGCGGTAGACTGGTTGCCAGCCAAGGCTATAGAACCCAATCTGTCCTGTTATTTAACCCATAACTGGAAGGAAGACCCGGATTATTACCTTTCCCAAGGGTATTTGCGCGTAAGTGAATGCAATGAATTGAACTGGAATTCGAACTCAGCACCCCGATTTCTCGTTATGAAGCTTAATTTAGATCGGCGTGAGACCAATAGTGCAGATAACACTGTAAGCGTCGAAAATATTGCACGCATAATTAAACTCCGAGACTAGCTACCAAAAAGTTCAGATGAAACTATTATAAGGTCTCAGTTGTAGTGCATATTGTGAGTACTAAAACCAGCAACATAAAAATTAGTCCCGCACAACTTCTTTTACGTGCAATGACATTTCATTGCGTGAATAAAATTGGCTCTTCACAACTTTATGTCGTTTGTGTGTTTTTATATGAACTTCAGATATTTTACTATGACATTTTGTCCTAAACGCCCTTCATTTCCCAAAACTATCATTTAGATTGTTTACTATGTTTTACTTTTCTTAAATTCTTTATGTCGTATGAGGAGTAAAATCTCTGACCGTCTTTTCTAATAATATCTCCCAGATATCCCATTTGTTTCCTTCTGATTGTAAATATGAGCTTACGTGTAGTCTCTATTTTTTCTCAAAATTTCGAAGTTTCTTATCTCGTCTGTCTACGACTTTCTTTGCATTCGCCTGTAGGATAACATCTTTGTCACTTGAAGTTTAACCAAATGAGTGTCTTCATTATCACTCTACGCTTGGTCTTGTGCATATGTATGTGTGTAAGGGTAATGTACCTTTGCTTGTTAAGAATCACTTTTATAGACTTAAATGCGTAAATGTATTTTTGCTGACTCCATGATATATTCTAAAAAAAGAATGTATAACTGAATCGTTTGGTTACTAAACAAGAACTAAACTAATTTCTTATCAGATGCAATGAATAAAGATCTTTATGAAAGCCATTACCATGCACTTTATACAGAGAAATGGCTGTCAAATCATTGGGTACAGAGACGTCTGAGGTAAGAGACAAGCCTCTCAAACATCATCCGGCATATAATGTAATTGATTGACATATGCATATCCAATAGGTAACTTCAGCGATCGTATGATTCCATAGGATATGATTACATCAGTTTCAACAAGCACTTCATGTTAACACCTTGTCATTTAGCACAATGCCTCATTTGGTCTCATAATAACACCAGTTGAACTCTTGATAAGTGGCAACATGTGCAATCGATGACTCCATCTAAATTTGCTATTGACTTATAACCGCTAAGTTGTTTTACTCGGCAAACATTTGCATATACTAATGGTCGTTACGATCATATCACTTTGAAACACAGGTTCTCGTAAAGTCACCGAAGTAAAGCAACGACGGAACAGGTCAGTACCTAGATGGGTGAACGTTTGTGAATAGCAGGTAATATAAGCGTAAATTATAACTGCGAATCAGAGGATGTGGTGTAATGAATTTCAAACATATCTTTCTAAGTCAATTACAACTCAGTAGCGAATTCTATCTTCACTGGGTACTCTTTACTTTCAGCCTTGTACTACATCTAATCTTAGTAAATGTAATATATAAAAAGTTCAAATTTTTAATTGGAGAACCGAGTTCCAATTCTAGCCGTGTTCCTTATATTCGTTTACGTGCAAATACCCCAGGGAAAAGTATGAATTAATTTCTTCTCTGTATAATTACAGTTTTAATTGGTACGAATTGTGTCAGTAAATCAGCATTGTCTCCAAAATATTTTATCAATTTGGCTTTAAATAATCCGGAAAAATTAATTCAACCCTATCTTGTCAAAAAAGATATTTATGTATATATAAAATCAAGCAAATCGAAAAGAAAATCTTAAAAATTTAAATATAATTATAACATTGTCAACAATTTTGAGGCTCTACAATTAAATCTTGTTAAAAGTATTATTCAATAATCACAGACGTGAGCACATCAATGAAGTAATTCTGATATGTACATACAGCAGTTTACTAAGATTAGATGTGGTACAAAGTTGAAAATATGGAGTGTACCCAGTAAGGATTGAACTCACTATTGAGCTGCAAATGATTTACAGAGATATGTTAGCAAAGCATTACACCATTCTTGCACTGATACGTAGTTATAAACTAGATCCTATTGTGGTATTTCTTCTGTAATGATTTTGATATTTAAATGAGTATAAATATATATATATTTAAACTTATTTATAAATGGAACTGTGTCTGTATGTGTGTGTCTGTGCGTGTGTTTGTGTGTCCGTTACCTATAGACTCCGAAACGGCTAAACCGATTTTTTTGAAAATTTGCAGTTGTACTATAAGCGTCTGCGAGTGTTATTAGCTAAGTTTTGTGTGGAGGTACCCCCGATAAATATTGAAAATCGATAATCGAAAATATCGGGTTATAGAAGGATTGGTCCGATTTTAAACAAATTTGATACACTCATAGACAAAGACATAAGAAACGATATTCAGAAGTTTCAAGGTTGCAGTTCTTACAATAGTGCAGAAAATCGATAATATATATATACATATATATATATATATAAATATATATATATATATATATAACTGGCAAGATGTTTGTGTGTGTGTGTCTGTTTATCTGCCTGTATAACTATCTTTTTTCAGCCCTTTTACTTTAGTTTTTGCCTCGGGTTTGGCTCTCAGTAAGTATAATTGTAGTTCTTAGTCTCAGCCATGATACCATTTACTCAGAGGACTTTTTAGCCTTCAAAATTCAGTTTACAACGAAAAAACTTATTTGATATCGATACCAGAAAATCAAAATTTGACTTTTACATCCATTCATTTTTCTTTCAGTCTACGTTTTCGCTTTAACTGGGAACATCTATTACTTTTTAGTCTTTCGTGCCAAGTCTATTGAGTCTGAGCTCCAGAACCATGGATTAGCTTTAAAGGTTTCATTACACCTGAGCAACGCCGGGCTATACTGCTAGTATATATATATATATATTCATTTATCAGGAATAGAATATATATATATATATATATATATATATATATATATAGTACTACTATATATATATATATTCATTTATCAGGAATAGAATAAGTAATGAACAAGTAGGAAGAATATCTGTATTTGTTCTTTACTTTATCTTTGCTTATTCTATATATATATATATATATATATTTATATATATGTATGATTTTGGGGATTTAAATAGCCAAAAAAAGGCTGATAAAGATCCATATCAAACAAAGCAATCAACCAAACCCATTCATTGATTTTATGTACCAAAAATTACATGTGCTATTCCAACAGTATAATTTACCATTTTATCGGAACCAAGTTACCAAGAACTTGTCGGATGTGATTTCTTCAGTCTTCGGACAAATGATGTATTCACTACGATCTATCCACACACAATTCAGTGTATATTGCATATGGTCGAGAAATATATTCCCATGGATAATCCTCTGCACCAATAGATATAATGGAGAAGTGGACAATTATTGAGACACGTGATTCCATGTATCATTCGATATCTTCCACTCACTTTCTTACTCGAGAGAGAGAAAGAGTCGAGTACAAGAATATGTCTTACACAATATTTTGTACCTATGTTTTTTTAACATGGTAGTATGTGAAAAAACTTATGCTTAATATGTCTTACGAAAAAGTTTCTTTTTAGATTCAACCAACAGATTCAATTTACTTTATTATTGTATACTTTCCAATTTTCAAGGTATTTTTTAGAAAATAATTCGAACATACAAATATCAGATTTTGTGGCTGGCTAATGTGACTTCTATTTCTATCGGAGTTCATCAAATTTCTGTGGAGCTAATATTTCTATTTGCTGCAGGATCGAGTAAATTAAATAAGGTATAATTAAGAATATATATATATATATATATATATATATATATATATATATATATAATTTTGCCTGTAAGTGACAATCATTTCTTAGCAATATATATGTAAAAATCTAGCAGACATTATTTTCAACAAAATGCAAAATACATCTAATAATCTCTTCTAGACATTAATATGTCTGATGCTTTTGTTCAACGAAAGATTCATATGGTCGTATGTGTTTGTTTATTTTTTATTCTCTTTGCAAATGATTTCGGATATAAAAATTGCATCAGCTGTTAAACGTTCTATATCAGTACCAGATTTTTAAACTTTAATATGGCATTGTCTTCAATCTTTCCCCGAAAAGAAGTGGTTCCTTTTCTTCCGTTTTAATACTGAGGTTATGGCATGGTTTATAATTTCATTTTAAAAAAAAACATTTTATTATTTTACTTCTGAAAAATAACGTCATTTTTAAATATGTATTTGTGATATTCTTATAGTTGTCAAATTAAACACTCCTCTTGTTTTTTTTTTCATTCATTATTTATTTATTTCATGCTGTTACGCACTGTGTCTATTTCTCGTTAAAAAAAAATCGTCCATACTATAACTTTAGCTTGCGCTTTTCTTCGTAATCAAAACGGAACGGTTCACTATATATCTGTGGTAATGGAACTGGATGTGCGTTGTGGTCCAGTAGATAGAGACTCGGAACGAGAAATCGGAGAGCCGAGTTCGAATTTCAGATGAATTCGTTGTAATCATATACGCGCAAATACCCTTGGGAAAAGTATTAATCCGTCTCTTCCTTCCAGTTATGGGTCAAATAACAGGACAGAGTGGGTTCTATAGCCTTGGCTGGCAACCAGTCTACCGCAAAAAGCAATGGCAACCTACTTAGGGATAATCTTCTGCCCAGTCAGTCCTGTATTTTTGAGACATGATCGCCCTAGCATGTATCACGTATTGCACTTAACTGACTGACTGAATATAATAGTTGGAATCATGATTAAAGCTTCTATTGGTCATCATGATGGGGACAGGTTTTCTATTGTTATGAAGTAATAAACTAATCCCCCACTAATTATTATGTAATAAGATAATACGTCTCTTCTCCATCTAGCTAAGAGTCAAATAACATGACAGATTGGGTTCTATAGCCTTGGCTGGCAACCAGTCTACCGCAGAAAGCAATGGCAACCTACTGCGGGATAATCTTCTGCCCAGTCAGTCAAGTCTCTTTCGAGACTTGATCGCCCAAAGCGTGTATAACGTATGGCACTTAACTGACTGAATGGAAGGATATAACGACCCTGCGATGTGAAGAACAAACCGAATTATAAAATGATTCTTCTAATAAATGCAGTTTTATTTCACTTCGCCTGTCCGTGACTGAATATTTCCGACGAACCGTACTCCTTGTTTTTCTAAGACTAAATAATTATTTAAAATAGAATTTAAAACCTTTTGGACATTATTTTATCACTTCCTCAAATCTTAACACTCAACTATATTTCTATTTTCATAGATTTAAGAAACTTGTTTTCATATTATTTACTCTGTTTACAGTGTCCGGATCTGGGCCTCGTTTTTGTTGCCAGACTCACGATGTTTCACAAGGCCGGAGCGTACAACAGCCTAAATGAAGGGAATATAGCAAGAAAGATGAAGACAACAGTCTGATCAGTGTAAATAATGTAAATAATTACTATGACTTTATCAGAAATATAGACAGATATAATTTCTATATGCATATTTTTACATTTCAAACAAAATTTAGATTACATATACAACAGAAAGCAACATTTTCCTAATCTGAACGATAAATTAGAAAGATAAGCAATTGCTTAAATGTTATTTGTGAAATTACACTCATAAGAAATTGTTGCACACATGTAATATAACAATCTGGTCCCACACGAGGAAGCTGATGCAAGCGGGGGCGTTTCCGGTCGTTGAAAGGAACGGATGTTTGTTTGACCTTATTTCCGGCAGTAGCGGAAATGGCTACAAGAGGCAAACAGAACAGGTGTCTCTGAGAATTACGTGGGCGTGCGTGGGCGTGCGTGGGCGAGGCAAAGCCGGAAGTCCCGGTTTGGAGATTATAAAAAGACCTCGGCGCACGGATTTCACAAGACAGAGAGCCAGACAGACAGACCAGAGTAGCAGGAGAGAGGAGAGAGACACAACAGATACCACGACTCTCCCGTCAACCCTTAGAAGCGCGCTCTCTCAACACTCTCTGTTCCCTAGGCTACACGGTTCATTGTCATTAATAAAAATACAACTTATATTTTTATATACATTTCTGTGTTTGTCTGTTTATTGATATACAACACACATAAGAATGTTATTAGGACGCGTATGTCAACTGCATATTCATTGTTATTTTCTCAGTTTCAATGTTGTATCACACGCAGTGCATCTATAAATTAACATATGTTGCAATACATTTCTATATTAAAAACTATTTCCAATGGACTGTTTAACTTAAAATATTTTGTGATAATTTTATAGTACAACGCATAAACGATAACACATAAAAGGTATAATAGCTTTCTTGATTCAATATAAGTTGAAATTATTCATGTCCACTGGCAGACATGGAATTGCACATTATTGTTTTTTTTTTATTTTGTCCGCTGCGTGACAAAATATAAACATGACGTAATTCCCTTTCCAAGAAATTTGGACGCGGCATGCACTATTGATTTGCGTTCACGCCAGAAGCTTCAATATAAACATTTCAGAGGGGTTTTTTTTTGTCAATCTGAAGAAACGTTCAGAGGATTCGGAAGGAATTCAATGAAACTAATGGTTATTTTGAAATTGTTTGGAGACATTATTAGTGATGTCGACGGTATGTATTCATTCATCTTTCCTCAATGATTCAGACTCAGGACGGAAGAATTGAGGCTTTGAGGAACGGTTAATGTTTCTTTGATTTGGCCTTGTGTCAGATATAACCGAACTCCCTACAGCTTACACGATTTATGCAGAATTTTCATCATGAGAATTATCAGAAGATTGTTTCTCGGCAGGATGGAATGTGTGGAATAGTATGAAATAGTGTAAGAATAAAATATACATTTTTTCATGGTAAAATATAAATTTATTAAAAGGAAAGAATAACAAAAGTTGTAGAAGTCAATGTTCAGTTAGAAACATTATTAAAAAGAGTTCGTATTCAATAATAAAGTTATGGGTATCAAGACTTGTAGAAAATGTTTGTAGTAGTAATTGCTGAAAGAGTATATGCGTACGTGCGTATGTATGTATGTATTCAGTAGGAATGTCTTTGGATGGAGAAGTAAAAGTAAAAGGAATCAGCAGAAGGAAAGAGAAAGAGGACAAATGTCCGGGTCAGCTTGAAGCTTCTCTCGTTATATTTTAGCTTGTCGTCTTTGCAGCTTCCATACCCTGACTCTGTTGACCGGACACAGAATCTCCTTAAGTAATTCAATCTCGTCATGTGACCATCTCCAGCGAGCATTTTCGGTTTTAGATGTGTAAGAACGTCATTATGAATTTTCTGTTTTTAATCCAATCAGGATTCAGGATTTAATTTCGCACTGACTTGTGAATTTTTCTCAGTTGTTTTTTTTTTTGTTTTTACAATGCTTTTTAGTTCTTAATTTATTATCCCTACGGACTACATAAAGTGTCTTGAAAAGGTAATGTTGCCCTGGGTTAAGAGGGCGGCTGCTCGACAATCCTATGTCTGTCAACAGCACTCTACACTATGCCAATCAAGCAGGAAACCGAGTCATGACTTACAAACATTTTCTCTGACTACATCATGTCTTTTATCTGGCCACCAAACTCCCCAGATTACAACCCTTGATTATTATTGATGTGTAAAATCAATTAAGGGAAAGACCAACAAAACTTCTTGTAACACCAAAGATGAACTGAATACAAGATTTTCGGTAGCATTAACCCATTTAAACAAAACAAAAAAAATATTTGCAGGGGAGTCAACTAAGGGTTGTGGTTGAAACTAATATTGATTTTTATAAATAAATTTATTTTTAGAATTTCAAGATATTTTTCTGAAAAATTCGTAAATATATCCGTTAAAACGAGATGTCATTGTTATTTTCATTTTCACATAATTTAGACTACAATTTATCCATCGTAAAATCTACATTCATTTTTGGGCAACTTCGTCTTTGCGTAATTGGTTAGAAAATTTGCTTTGCTAAATTAATCACCGCTGAGTAATGAGTTTGATTCTCAATTGATGCTCCATAATTTGGGCCTTAGGTCGCATCTAAGCTACACTTAATAAATCGTTGGCCACTTCAATGTGGTTTAATCGTAAGCAAGTTTATCTCACTTGCCCAGTTACCTCTGACGTGTGAATTTGATCCTCACTGCTCCTCGCTGCTCCATACATTCGGCCTTGTGCAAAGTTAAAGTTACGTTTAGTAAATCATTTGACTTATGGGTACTTCGACAAGACGTAATGGTTAACAAGTTTTTCTCACTAAATAAATTACAACTCCTTATTTAATCCATCTCACTAGGTTCTCCATACGCCCGGCCTGGTGCCATATCTAACCTACTCTTGGTAAATCATTTCATGTATACTTGCTTTAGTGTTTATTATAACATCAGTGTTTCAGCCAAGGGCTCTTTTTCTGTACATTTGTTTTTGGTTAAATAGCTGATATCTTGTATCTGCGAAATATAATATTACTTTCGTAAGATGTTAGCTCCTGTTCATTGCTACTGAACGAGAGATGACACATTTTATTACCTCCTCCGAATATTGAAATATCACCTGTCCATATTTAATGGTCTGAAGGATATCTCGTGATGTATTTTTGGAGTTTTAATTTCAAAATTTCGGTTCCGTTTTGACACTTGTTTTGATAGTTTTGTTCTGTTTATAGCAACAGAGGATTAGAAGAATATCTTGAGGAAAAGAAGAAAAATCGTATTTACAATCGGAACAAGACATATGAAATTTCTGAAAAATGTCATCAAAAATTAAATCCTTCAGATTTCAATCATTGCAGGACACACTGAGCAGAACAAAATTCTATAGAAACAATAGATAAAGTTTAAGTGGATAGATGACTTCGCATTAATAAATAGGCAAATAGTGGGAAAAATTATGCAAGGCAAAATTGACGATTTTATATCTTGGTGTATAATTCGTTCTCATGTATAGTGTGAACCCTAAAATGTTTTGTCTTAATTCTAATCGCTGCACAAAGAAATACCTGATTACTATGAAACCAGTCCAAAAATGTATAATGTTTAACTTCATCTACAAGAAAAAAAGTAATCAGGGAGACAGTAGATAGCAATTTTCATTGAATTTAAATTAATGAAGATTAAAGATAACTGGTAAGCATGAAGCAGGAACAGAATCTCACAAGTGAGGAATGCGAGAAAAGAAACTGTTACAATAGAAGCTACAATTATATCTAGCCAATTGCAAATTGATGTGACCTCGTCGCCAGTCTAGTACTGCACTTAACGTTTAGGTACCATAGCGAAGAATTTATCTGAACAATAATCACTAGAGTACTTATAGAAAAGGCACAGGGAGGCAACTTTCTTTCGTGGGAAAGTGAGTGAAATGGCGACGTCAGATCAGGACTAATAATGAAATTGATTCTTTGGAATTTATCAAATGTCACATAAAAGAAGGTTTCTTATTTGTAATGTACAATATACCGCTGAAATGCGTAAACCTGTTAAAAAAAACTCACTCAAAATGACAGATGTCTCTTATTAATGATTGGTCTAAAATCCGTCCTTCGAGTGGGGGAAATTTAGGCTTACTTCCTGCGGAAGGTTTTATCGCCTTTCGGGTATTTCACTTAATCGTCTTAGAATTTAGAAAGAAAAAAACTATTTAATCTTTAATGTATTCATATTCCTTTTTAACAGCATTGTTGAATTATTTTATTATTTGCCGATTTTTGTCAAGCCTTTAGCTGTCAGGGAATTTATGAACAAGTTTTCGGCGCTATATATATATGGCAACGTAAACAAAAACTAAATAGTTAAAAGAAGAGGCACTGCGAAACGAAGAAGACGTAACTAACCGACAGAAAGGGCGAAATACCATTCGTGAACTTCAGTCATTAACCTGACGAGAGCGTAGAGCGCCGAAAATTTGTTCACAAATTCACTGACAGCTAAAGGCTCGACAAAAATCGACAAATAATAAAATATTTAATCTTTATTTCACAATTTAATTTTTTTACGCGAAACCTTTATTTTATTTTAAAATCAATATTTTTTTTATTAATCCTTCACGTCATGTTCTTCGTAAAAGACATAAGGGAACCCGAACTGTGTAATATTTCGAATATGTCACAATACGCCGCCTAGAAAAAGAAAAAAAACTATGAGCAACGTACCGTGTTAAGTTTTTGTTATAATTACGGTTAAATTGAGAGATATCAAATTTAATTGCGACGAAAAGAGAGATTGACGTTAAACCTTTAATAAATAATGTTTTTTAAACCTTTCACTTTGTTTGATATTAAAATTTAATTTTAAATGAGTTATTTATTTAATTTTTAATCGCGTGTAAATACAGTAATACCATGTGTTACTTCAGGTTGTTTTGATTTGCTGAGATCAAAAAATGGAGAGACGGATGGACACACTTTCATTTTATAGAAGATGGAAGATTAATTTAAAGAAAAAGCCTTCGGGTGGACTTGAAGCTAGCAAAAATAATGATGCTGTAAATAATTAATGATTATTAATATTTTTATTGATCTCGTAATTAGCATTTGAATGAATGCAAACGGGCCAGTAAGCATACGCCTCAATGTTTATTCTACGCGCATGCGTAAATTCCGAGTTCGGAAATCGAAAAGACACTTGTAGACTTGATAATATTTCATCTGCAATGTATTCTTGTAAGAAAAATAACTGATAGCAATTAAATAATATTATGAGTTTTACATTTTTTTTCATCTTGATTAAATGCTTTCATTATTTCCCAACACAAGTTCCAAGAGGAACTCAACGTAGTGATCTACTAATGAGGTGCGTTACATGAACGTAAGTACAGTTGTAGTAAGTGAAGGGTTTGAGGATATAAATGATAAATTCATTATAGATTGCAGAAGTTAAGATTGTAGTCTTCAGACAAGCATCCGAATATATAAATGTTTCTCGCGCTCAATGGTACATTTTTCTTAAGCATTGATTTCGTGAGTAATGAGAATGATTGATTAAACCCTGTGTACATAGCAAAAGAGATATTGTTTGTAAAGGTCTGAAATGTTGGAAGTAAATAACGAAGCTCGTCTGAAGATTTGGGATCAAAGTAATGATAGAATAGTGATAAGTGTGTGAGTTTCGTCTGTTGGAAAGGTGGAAAAATGGATATAGCATCAAGGCCAAGTAAATTATTTTAAATTATGTCAAAGAATGAAATAAGGATTAAACAGCCCCAGTCCAGATATAAATTAGTGCAGATAACGATTAAAAGTAAAAGTTAAATTACAAGATCAAGTGTTAAATATTAAGCTATGAAAAATTTATATTATAAAATAGATTTTGCGCTTCGTTTTTATCTCCTCCTGTGAGAATTGGCTAACATTCTAGTTTTGATATAGTCCAAAACCGTATCCGAGTCCTTGTGAATTAGAAATTATGCGCGTCGAAATAAACACTGAGGCGTATGCGTAATACACACTGTCGCTTACTGGCTCTTTTGCTTCCGTTCAAATGCTTATCACGAGAACAATAGAAATATGAATGTTCATTAATTATTTACAGCATCATTATTTCTCAGTCTCTCCTTTATGACGTTATGTGCGTTGTGGTACAGTTGGATATCGACTCGGAACGAGAAACCGGGTAGCCAGTTCGAATTCCAGTTGAATCCATTGTATTCACTTTTGCGCAAATACCCTTGGGAAAGGTATTAATCCGTATCTTCCTTCCAGTTATGGGTTAAATAGCAGGACAGATTGGGTTCTATAGCCTTGGTCAGCAACCAGTCTACCGCAGAAAGCAATGGCAACCTACTGCGGGATAATCTTCTGCCCAGTCAGTCATGTCTCGAAAGAGACATGATCGCCCAAGCGTGTATCACGTATGGCACTTAACTGTCTGGCAAGTACTAATTTAAAATGCACTACATTCATGGAAAGTTCCCAAACGAACTATATTCTTTAGTTCTGCCAGTTCTAACTGACACTTCTAGGGCTCGATATACCACTCACATTATTGTGAAGCACTCATGATCTCTCCATATTCCACAGGCGGGAAATAAGTTCCATTCTAATAGCTTCTTTACTTGAACCACTGCTCTGTATAATTGACACCTAAGAGGAAGTTTTTCCCAGTCACTACAATCTTAACCCGTTATATCTAGAGTCAACCGTTACGTTTCTCATTCAACCGCATAAACTGACCTCCTAATGTAACACTCTACCTTGAACAGGGTTAACGTTACTGTAAAAAAACATTCTTAGTCTTATTGATTGTATGACAGGTCGCATTGACATTTAGCTTACGTTAGGAGTTTATTAAATATTTAAAATGTTTAAAACTATATTTAAACAGAACGTATTTATGTTCTGCATCAGATTTATAAGTAAACGAACTGACAAACAATTAAAAAATATTTTGCCTTTGAAAATTTCTTTTATCTTGAGGCTTTGAAATGTCTGTAAAAATTTTAAGATAACATTACATATTTGGCAAATTGTCGAGAGAATGACATTTCAACGCAATTCGTATCAACATTACCCCAGATTGCATCTTAAATTAGTGCTTGCCTGAACTAACGTCATGAAGGAGAGACTCGAGTGAGTCCCGATGCTACCAGTGAAATTAAAGTCTGGATTAGTAAGATAGGGAAAAAAGCTCGCTAGCTTTGATCACGTTTGAGTTCAATCACATATCCGCCACTCAAAGCAGTTTTTCCTTAAGATGTTATCAAGAATGTGATTCATTTAAGTTATATTAGAATTATCGTTCTCAGACCACAAATATTAATCAGTTCTTTGTGTGTATATATATATATATATATATATATATATATATATGAGATTATTTGTTTGAACATTAGTTTTGATCGATACTCGTATTTAAGTAAATATTCTGTTTATAAACAAGTAGTATATATATATATATATATATTAATTCCTACCGGCCAAATTATCTACGATAAATCTTTGTTACGAAAATGTGTGTCATTGGGCAGGATTGGAAACTGCAACCCATATCCACATAGGTGAAGCCACCAATTGATCTGACGCGTCTTAGACTTTCCGAACACCAATAGAAAACAGTCTAGATGAAGTCAAATCAATATATATATATATATATATTTTAATCATATCACCCCGAGCAAGCCGGTAATGCCACTGAAACGCAGGGGGGCTACGTAAGAGTGAAATGATTGGAAAAGAGAAAGCCGGAAACTACATCCTAAAGAGGGAACAAGGGATGAGCCTCTTCACCTGTTCAATAGACGTGGCTGGAGTGTGAACCGGGCTATATATATATATATATATATATATTTAAGTCATCCACATACAAGCCTGTTTCGCTGCATCACAGCTCATTAGTGTGGCTAGATACATCCACTTGCTCCTGGCCGGGATCGGTATTCAACCGATTTGGTGTCAGTCGGAGTCGCTACCCACTAAGCCATAGACGCATAGAATCAGAGAAGGGATATATATTTTTTTAATCATATCACCCTAAGCGAGGCGGTGACGCCACTGATGCGCATGGGGCTACTTAAGAGTAGAATGATAGGAAAAAAACAAAGCCGGGAACCACATCCTAAACATTTTAACGTACTGTATATAAGCAGTGTCACCGAAAAAACTAGATTAATTTCTGAAGAGTAATGCTTATGTCGCAGAAGTAGAAACTGTTTTTAAAACTTTCTCCTGTAGAGAACTCAATTGTACTGAGAGCATAATACAGTAGTCATCCACATACAAGCTTGTTTCGCTGTAACACAGCTAATCAGTGTGGTTAGACACATCCACTTGCTTCTGGCCGGGAACAAAACTCAATATATATATATATATATATATATATATATATATATATATATATATATATATATATTCAAAAGTTTAACGGTCAAAACTAAAGACACATTCACTTGATTATCAATAACCCCAACCAACCCCACGACAACAACGAACCAAATATAAACAGAGAATGATTCCTTTACTCTTTACTTCTCCTGATGAGGTGTTTGAGTCCAAACACTCAAACAACCATATGATTGTAGAGAAGGGGACATATATGGAAGAAATTATGTACATGTTCTAAAACATAATTTATAATAAATATTCACAGCTCTATACATCATATATCGAGCACTGTTTTAAATTAATATTTTGAACGGGAAAATTTTTTTTTCGTTTCTCTCCTCATTCTATACTCACTCGGATATATATATATATATATGAGGAGTCCAGTGACATTGTAAGTTACAGCATTCTTTCATACTTAGCTTACAACTGAAACACCAGTTCCATTGCGATCAAGGAAGTTAATTAACATAAGTAATTTTAAATTTAAGTTATAATTTAAAATGATTCTTCATCATCTTCGTTATCCATTTGCTGTATGCAAAACCGAAGATGGTCAGTAACGGGTTTATGGTCCATCTGCAATGTAAAGTGTCTAGTGTGAATGTACCGGTGAAACTTTGTTACTGCGAAAATAATCCATAAAGACTCTTTCTCAATTTGCGAGTAATTATTTTCTGCAGAAAGAAGTGTTCTTGACGGATGAGTTATTGGTTTGTGAGATCCATCTGGCATGTTAGGCATGATACAGATTTATTTGTTTTTTGTATTGTTTTTTGTTTTGTTTTTTATTTGTTTTTTACATACTTTTCTCATGTGAGCTATGCCAGATTCATCGATATTTTTCGAATCTTCGCATACGCTTCTTCTTCTTCTTCTTCTTCTTCTTCTTTTATGTGCCCTGTCCCTTCAGGACGTAGGCAATCATGGTTCTCCATGTCTCCCTATCCCTTGTGGCTCTTAGTATGTTTGCTCCTGTTGCTCCTGTCAATCCCCGTTCCGTCATCCACCTGATCAGACCCTGCAAATATGTTATCCGCTGCCTTCCTCTGTCTCTCCTTCCTTCTATCTGGCCAGTCAGTATCAGGTTCTCCAGGCTCTCCTTCCTCATTGCGTGTCCCAGGAACTTCAGTTGTCTCTTCCTGATGCTCAGTATTAATTTCCTTTTTGTCGCCATTCTTTCCAACCACCTCATCGTTGCTTGTATGCTCAGTCCACGATATCCGTAGCATCCTTCTGTAGAACTACATTTCGGCCGCTTCCAGTTTGGTCCTCATTTTCGATGATATTGTCCAGCATTCACTGCCGTATCGAAGAACTGACATCACGTAGCAGTCTAGCACTCTTTGTTTCTATTGAGATTATCCTGTGTGTTTGTATTTTGCTGATCTTCTGGAACGCGTGCTTTGCCATGCCAATTCGCCTTCGGATCTCCGTGTCGCACTTTCCATCTCCTGTTAGAACACTTCCTAGGTACTTAAATTTATGTACTTGTTTGATTCTGTTATCTCCCACCTGTATTTGGTATTTTGGGTTGTATCTTTTGCTGATAACCATGCACTCAGTTTTCTTAAAATGTATTTGTAGTCCCTTTTTTGTCACTCTCCACTGCTACTTTCTGTATGAGGTCTTGTAGTTTCCTTTCCGTGTCCGCAATCAGCACTGTATCGTCCGCATACCTTATGTTGTTCAGGTTGTGGCCTCCAACGAATCTCTAACAGTCTTCCGCTATTTGTTTGAGAGTAAGGTTTGGCTCATCTTCCAATTTATTCAGAACTCCACGTCTAATTTCAGCGTCTTTAGCTGAACAAATATCAGACAGTTGAAATTATTCACACTTAATTCTGACATTTTGAAATCGACGCAATGCATGTTTACGACCAGCACGAATATAGTGTAATCTACACTATCCTTTCTAGTCAAATTCATACACTTTTATCTCTTATGAAAAAGTGAGGTCTTAGGAATACAATATTCTGTTAGAAGTTTAACCGCTTCAAGAAATGTCAGTTTGCTTGTTTTATGGGGTAACATATAGTTCACAAATTTTGTGTGATTTGATTCCTCGTTTTTCGAAGAAAGCGACTTTTCTTAAAGTTTGACCAATTTATGAAATATTCGAATCTTCTAAAATATGAGGCGAAAGTTATATCCTCGTCCAAAGAATATTTTTATGTCAGATATTTTTTTTTAATTCAAGCCGTTTTTTCGGCTAGTGTTTGAATTTCAAGCTGTTCTTTTTCTTTATCCAACTGGAGTTACTCTATTTTATTTTTCTGCTCAAGTTTCTTCTCATGCCACTTAAGTTCCCGTTGGTTTTGCTGTACAAGTTTTAACTTGAAAAAATCGGACATAGCAGAATTAAATTCGTCCACGTTTGTCAGTATTGTTTTTAGTTTAAACCGAATACAATAAAATCAAAGTGAAAAACTTTTTCTTTCCTTTGAAATTAAAAAAAAACTTTAGTAAACCGAAATAAAATTGATTGAAGTGAATAAATTACTCATTCACGAGATTTTTTCTCGAAAAAGTAAACATGAAATCCCGTAGTTTAGCGGCCCGAGTTTGAGTTTAGTCTTAGTTACGCTTTTTTTTCATTCGGTTTCTTTTCTGGATTGCCATATACTGTTACATAGAACAAAATGTAACAAAAAATATAATTCCATGCGTCCAACGTTGAACGATTATTGACAATTTTCACGCAGTAATTTTGGGGTCTTCAAGATTCCTGAATTGTCCTCGTTGCCAAGTTGTTGTGATCTTGTTAGAGGCCAGAAATAACGATTCAAAGAAGAAATAGAGTGAAAAAATATATTAACAAAGAGCAGTAGTATAAAAAATATACAAAATGAAAAGGTCGTCAACGTGACTCTTTGGTCTGGCTGTCAGAGCTATCCGCTGGAATAGACTTCACTATTTACTAGTGTACCCACCAAATAACAGATGCGACACAAGGTAAGGTTTTTAGGTGTGTTTATCAACAGTATCGTAGAAAACTTCCCAAACCCTCTCGGCACTTGCCCTTTTGGGGACGCTTCAGGTGCCAGGCAACAAACTCTGCCTCCTTCTGAGGAAGTGGTAAGACTGCGGGACGGGCCTTGAAGTTTGGCACTCCACATTAGAATATTTCTCAGCTGCACGTCGGTCTTCGGAAGACACACAATCAAGCCGCACTCTGCCCGAGAAAAGAGACGCAAATGAGTGGTGACTCACATTCAAGCCTTAGCTGGATTAGACTTGGGCCACAAAGCAGAAACTGTTGCTTATTTATAGACGGGAGTGTTCATGAGTGCATAGCTAAATTACCATAAAACTTGCAGTATTCTCTTCTGGCTCTATGGTCTCCATCAAAATTTAATCTGAAAAAATTCAAATGCAATATCAATCGCTATCTATAGTGCTGATTACGCTTTCGTCTGCCTGCTCATTATTAATGTTTATTTTCCTAATTTTCTATAACCTGTAATCTCTTATATCTTAATAACTTTACTGCCTTTCATAAGGAGATATCAATTTTATATATATATATATATATATATATATATATATATATAACAGTAAGAAAGAGATAAGAACAAATTGTTTTTTTGGTTTTTTTTTGGTCTACTGACAGATTTTATCAAGGCAAAAGACAAAATGTATTCATTTGAAATAAAGTATCTGTAACCAAAAACAAATGTTGCTGTTCCTAGAAAATTATGCAAAATAAGTTAATTAAACATCTAATATTTTCGGTTGACCTAATGAATATTTATGAACGTTATGTAATTTTCTAATAACCAACAACATTTTGTCTTTGTCTATATATACTAAATTTCAAACTATTTAATTTCGGTTTTGTCTTGATATGGTGCGTCAGTGGACGAAACGCATCGGCTAAAACCAAATACAGATTTTTTTCTCTTTCTTTTAGCCATATAGTTCCTCCCTGCATTTTATATCTGAGAATATTTGCTCACACACAAATATATATATATATATAATGATAATAATAACTAATTAGACTCTGTATGAATGCACTCCGTAAATTTATGCCGGTATAAACCTCCGAAAAAACCATTAACAAACAGAACCTAAATCAGTTACAATCCGGCGTATTAAGTCGTCGGATAAATGGGGAGAAAAAAAAGAAAACAGCGGAACAAGAACAAAACATTCAAGATTCCGCTGTAAAGAAAAAAAACCCAAACGGAACCAAACACAAGAAAACGTGCTCAATATGAAAGTACTAAAATACTATAGTAGAGCAAAAACACACGAAATCGTAGACGTTTCCTGACGATCCGTCGTGTGAAACCGCGGTAGGTTTTGGCTCACTTTAGATTTTTCGTGTATATATATATATATATATATATATATATATATATATATATATATATATATATAAAAATCATCTGCAGATAAACCTGTTTCGTTGTATCACAGCTCTTTAGTGCAGCTATATTAACCGTTTGCTTCAAGTCGGTATTGTAATTCGACTTTTTGTCATCAGACAATATATTTCCACTGCGCTATCCGGGTACAAATGTGTAGTATTGTATTTCATCATATATGTAACAGCACTTTTTATCTCTTGACTTACGGGCATAGTTAGTCGAAACACCGGCTGCTACGATACATCGAAGTAATGTCAGTTCTGGTTTGTACTTAGAAGGGTGGTAGTTTTTGAATACAGGTGATGTAAGCTAGTATGTGCGGATGGTGTAATGGATAATGGATCGGAATTGGAAATCGGAAACCTAAGTTCTAATTACACTCGGGTTTGATATAATCCTTTACACGCAAAAAAAACTTTACTAAAGATATTGATCACCTATTCTCTACTCCCCTCAACAGGTATTATTAGTGGAATTGTATCAGTAAATAATTATAAGCCCTCCGGAATCATGCAAACTAAATACAATTTTCTGGTTTTAAATATCCTGGAAATGGTAAAAAAAAGTCCCTAAAAATAAATCGAAATATTCTTTTTACTTGAGCAGGAAAAATGTGTTCCGTGTCTCTGCTCTCCCACATGTGCTTTTGAAATATCAAATATATCGTTTTCTCTCTGAAGATATTAAGTTCAGATCGATGGCAGAGTGAAGTAAATTGATGTTTGTTTGCTTTTTCCATAATGGTTTACATTTCCCAATCTAGTATTCGTTAGGTCACATAGAATGTTGATAAACATATCAGTTCGTCTATATAAACTTGAAATTGGAAAAAGAGAAAAGGGAAAGAGAAAGAGAGAGATAGAGAGAGAGGGTATATGTTATCTACCGCTTCCAGCAGAATACGCAACAACCATGACTTAAGAATTTCAGTCAAATATTTTCAGAAAATTGATTGAATGTTTCTATATAGAGAAATACATCATGCTTCTCATCATATATAAATCAGTTTTTAATGGAACCTACCACACAGAAAATCACTACGTATCCTACAAATTTTGGAGCTATGCAGAGAAACACACCCACTTAATTAAGCTAGGCTTCTGTGTAATCAGTGTTTCTAGCTAGTTACCATCTCTAAACATGATTGCTAGCTAAGGTAATAAAGCCCAGTCTAAGCCTATATTTAATCAGGACGGACTAAGCTCCCTAATCTCAAAGCTAAAACCAAAAGAGATAGATTCGTAATGTCTCCAAGACATTTTATTTGAAATTTAACGTAAAGGAATTTGAATTCAGATCGTCAATTTCGCGTTTCACTGTTCATCTATATGGCAGTGAACGTTGAACCATCTCCTCAAAGAGGAAGAAGAAACTTGAAATAAAAGAAATATGACTATACAGTAAGATTCTGAGCATGAAATGGACTGAACATTTGAGCAACAACAAAATTCTGGAGAACATGAACACAAAAAGGAAACTCATACATACACTCATACTTAATATCAGGATAAACAACTGATATTTCTTAGACACATAATAAGGAAAGATGGCTTGGAAAATCTGATATTCACATGACAGATTGAAGGTAAGAGAGAGAGAGAGTTAACCTAACTGAATGGCTGAAGAGATTTTTGGTGGAAAAACGAAAAGTAAAAATTTATTAAGAGATACATGAAATTGCCGAAGGCTATGATCGCTTACATGCTGAGAGAACAGTACATGAAGAATCAAAAACCTTAAATTGCCCCAGCCCATCCAATGATAATTCGATTAACCTTGTTTCGATTAACTTGCTTACGGCCACATCATTTTGAAACACAGGTTCTCGTACGATCAATATAGTTAAGAACCTTTGAGTCTGGTCAGAACTTAGACAGGTGACCGATCGAAAGAATGTTCCGTAAGTTTCGATGTGCAAATGGCTCAGTGTTAATGGCTCGGAATTGTTACTCGAAGAGACAAGTCTTAATACGCGTTTGGTTATCGCAAATATATGAATCGATCTATTAATCCTCAGTTACACTCGTCAACACGATTATTGGTGCCAAGAAACAAAACTCGTTTTTTAGTTAATTTGATGTTGCTGAGTCTGAAAATGATCTTACATTTTCATAGTTAGCTACCGTTTTTGCTCTACTGAAATTGCTCTTTTTAGAAGAAAAATCAATAGTTTTGATTGATCGCAATATTTAGTTAATAAAACCCATCCATTTTATATTATAAATCCATTGTTATCCATTTTCAAATTATTTTTACAAGAAAAAAGGCTTTTCAGTAAACAAAATAAAACTTCAAAAGCAGAAGTACCGATTTTGTTTCATTTTATTGCCAAAATTCAAATTAACTGATAAACTTTACAGAAATACACTTGATCTGTAATGCGATAATATGAGTAGTGAGATTCAATTTTACATAGACATCTCGTAAATTACCGGATAATTAAAGAGGTGCCAGTGATAAACAAAGAGGAATTATTCTATTAGGATATCAAAACAATGGAAGAGCGCTACCAAGGACGGTGGGACAAACGAACGATGGCTGACTACTGCCGGAATATCAAAAAAGACTTAAATAACATTGAACATGACAGATAATCAAAAACGAGAAATGTTTTACCATAGTTCTTATGTTCACGAAGGTTTTATTTCAGCTGTTAGTTTATTAAACGATTTGATAAAAATACTTGTTTGTCCTGATATATTCAGTTGTGTTATTATTTATTTTTAGTGTCAATCATTGCAAAACTAATATTTCTTAATAAGCAGACCAATTCTTGTTGGTTTAAATAAGAATTGAGAAGATTCTAGGATTTTAATTTGAGAAGCATTATCATCGACGAATATCATACATACAGAAAACATTTGTTTTCAAAGATGAGGTATTTCTGTAGAAGAAGAACGCTAGCTAACCTAGTAAAAAGGTCATTTTCAGATTCAGCGCCCTCAAATTAGATTTTAAAAAACATGTTTGGTGTCTCGAAACTATCTCAGTTCTTTCTTTTTCACCCGTGTCATTAATAATATTTATATCAAACGATGCTTCAGATATAATTAAATCAAACAGTCTATACATCACGAAAGATAACAATATGTGAAAGCTGAGTTTGAATTCAGATTTAGACTTCAACTAACATAAATGTTGATAGATATTTTGACAGTCTTGACAGTGGTTCTCTTCAAATACTAAAATATATACTGGTTTTACAAACCAACCCCAAGTGTAAGTATTTAAAAATAAAAGGCGCGTAAAAAACGTTCAGTTTTCACCAGATATATATATCCTTTACAGAGATGGTATCTTAAGAGAACTATATGTCTTACCATAACTTCTTATTTGTAGGCACTCTTCTAACGAGATAAGATAGTTTGATGATGGAATGTTGAGGGAAGAGACAAAAAGAAAACAGCGAGGACTCCTAGTAAGGAAAGAACTATCAATTATAAGAAGACAAAATGAATGGTTTTCAACAAAACTGTACCAGTTACGAATTGGATATTTTAAATCAAACTAGTACAGCAGTTTAAATATTTTGGATGTGTTTAGCAGATATCGCAAAATGTGACATTAAAATCCGAGGGATGCCTTCAAAAAACGTGATTATACAGAAGGATGCTGAAAATACCATGTACTGAATATGTTAGTAACAAGGAAGCATTAATTTAAATGAAAATAAAAATATCCTTATACTTTGAATCAGAAAGACAGATGAAATTCGTAATGAGAAAAGAGGGCTTGGAGAATTTGAAACTTAAAGGATATATTTAAGTCAAGAGGTGGAAAGGTTAACCGTTAGTAACCTTCATACAAATTTCTGTAAAGGGATGATAGAAAACATATTTGTGAAATATTGTTAGGCGATACAATGGATAGAAAATCGTGGAGAGCCATTACTGTCCACATTATGAATGCACATCGCACATAGATGAACCTAAGAGTAAAAACAATCTTTGTTTGTTATCACAGAACACATATTGACACGTATTTAAATAAATTCAGGCGTAACTTTGAATACAGAAAGTTATGTGTCATAGATACAGGGCTCCCATAATTTAGGAGGCTTTTCTTTCGACGAGTTCACCTGTCTCACTTGCGTGCCAAGACTTCACAGGTGTTAGAGAATACAGGTCCCTTGGGGAAAGCAATACTTTACGCACTAAATTATCTAACGCCCCAGCAACGCCGTTCAGGAAAACCAAACCACGAAAGAGAAAACTGACCCGGAAAAATGTTTTAAAAAAATCGAAGATAAACCGGAAATAATAATTGCCAGCATGTTTCTCGTATTTCTTTCCAACGGTTTTCTTTGTTTTTCTTTTCATAATTATTTGTTTCTTTTTTATTTAAGTTTTTTATTAATTTTAATTTTTTTGTACGATTTTTCCTTGCAACTTATTATTTTTTTCTTTTTTCTCTCTTTTCAGTTTCTCTTTTTATACAGTTTTTTCAATTTTTTCTTTCTTTTTTACTTTTTCTTTTACAGTTTCTTTTTGTATTTTTGTGATATTTATTTTCCTTTTTCTTTACCAGGTTCTCTTAGTAACATTTTCCATTCTTTTGTTTTTTCTTTTTATTTTACAGTTTCTCTTTGAAAATTTTAAATTTTCTTTCTATTTTAGAGTTTCTCTTTGTAATCGAAAAAAGAATTTTCTCATTTCCCTTTTTTAATGCAGTTATTCATCGTATTTTTTACAATCGTTTTTTATTCTTTACTGATTTTCTTTGTATTTTTAGTTTATGTTGACTTTTTCTATATCTAGTACCGTCTCTCTTTGTATATATTTTTTGCTTTCCGTTGTCTTGATGCATTTTCATTAAAGTCTCCCTTTCTAATCTTTATAACTATATTATTACTATTTTCTTTTACATTTACAGATTCTCATTATAATTACTATTTTCTTTCGTTTGACTTTTTTCTTTATCATTTGCATTTTCACTATTTCATTTTGTAGATTCTTTTTCCTTATCTTTACAGTTTACTTTGTTATTATTTCTGAAATTCCTTTTTTCAATTTTCACTTTTTTTACAGTTTCTTTTTGTAATTGTTTTCTTTCTTTTGTCTTTTTATTTCTTCCTGTAAATTTTCCCTTTTAATTATTTTCTTACTTTCTTTTTTCTTTTACTTTCACAGTTTTTTAATGTATATTTTTATTTCTTTTGTCTTTTCTTTTCTCTTCTACTTTCTCAATAGTGTTACTTTCTTTTTTCTTTTTAATTTACGGTTTTTCTTTCTATTTTTTACTCCCTTTGGTCTTTTTTCTTATTATTTTGCAGTTTCATTTTTATTTATTTCTTTTTCTTCTTTTACCTTTTTTTTCTTTTTTAACACATTATATTAGTGATTTTTTTTTTACTCTTTTTGGATTTCATTTTCATGTACAGATTGTTTTTGCAAATTTATTAACTTATTTTTGTTGTTTTCACGTTGTAAACTTTTAATTCATTTTTTTTTATTCCTGTTACAGTTTTTGCATTTCTATTACATCTTTTTACTTTTTTCTCTTTCGTTGACTGTTATCCTTTGGAATTTTTCCACTTTGGTTCTTCTATTTTTTAAGTTTCTTTTTGTACATTTTTTATTTTTTTACTGTAATTTCTTTTAAAGTTTCTTTTTGTGAATCTTTTTTACTTTTTATTTTCTCATTCTTTCCTATCTTCTCCTTGCAATCATTTCATTTGTGATTTATATCTATTTATTTTACAGTTTCTCGTTGTATGTTCTTTTTTAAGTTTTTCCCTTTTTACAGTTTCTCTTTTATTTTTTATTTTTTTATTCAGTTTTTATTACTATATTAATAGTTATTTATTTTTATATTTACATATTCTCTTTCTAATGTTTTATTTTGTCTTTTTTCTTTTTCTTTTACAATTTCACTTTATTATCTTTTCTTTTTTAAAGTTCTTCTTTATTTTTTTCTAATTTATTTTACAATTTCCCTTCGTAATGTTTCACTTTCTTTTGTCTTTTTCTTTATAGTTACTGGGTTTCTGTAACTGTTTTCCTTTTTTTGTCTTTTCTTTTACAGTTTTTCTTTGTATTTTCTTTTCTTTTTTTTTAGTTTCTCTTTGTAACTTTTTTACTTTCCTTGTTTTTTTTTATTTTTTTCTCTTTGTAAAATTCTACCTTCTTTTACAGTCTCTCTTTTAATTTATTTCCCATTTCTGTTTTTAATAGTTTCTCTTTTTAATGTTCCTTTACATTTTATTTTCTTTTTTGTCTCGTTCATTTTAGTTTTTCTTTGTAATTTTATTAATTCTCTTTTTATATTTTGGTTATCTTTAACAGTTTTTTGTAATTTATTTTTACTCATTTTTCTTTCTTCTTTTACTGTTTCTCTTTGCAACTTTTAATGTCTTTTTCTTTTTTCCTTTTTATTTTACAGTTTCATTTTATAATGTTTCATTCATAATTTTTTCTATTTTTTACAGTTTCTATTTTTAGTTTTCACATTTAGTTATCAATTTTTATTTTCTCCTTCGTTTGTTCATTGTTTGTTTTTCACTATTTTTCTTTTTGCTTTTAGTGTTTCTTTATATTTTCATGACTTTTCTGTTGTCTATTTTCTTTTAAAGTTTTGTAATTCCTTTTTAATTTATTTATTTTCTTTTTCTTTCTTTTACAGTTTATCTTTCTTATTTATTTTACTTTCTTTTGTGTTGTCTGCCAATTAATTGTATATTTCACCTTGATTTTTAATTTCTTTTCTCTTTTATTTCTCTTATTTTTACAGTTACTCTTTGAAACGTTTTTCTATGTTTTGTAATTTTCTTTTTTTTTACAGTTTTTCTTCGTTTTTTTAACTTTCTTTTGCCATTTATCTTTTTCTTTGTTGTCTGTTTTATTGTTATTTATCTTACAGTTCTTTTTCGTACATTTTTAATTTCTTTTTTTTCCTTTTTTTTTAGATTTCTTTAACGTTCTTTTTTTTTGTTTACATTGATGCTTAGAATTTTTTGCATTTCTTTTCTTTTTCCTTTATCGTTTATCTTTGCGCATTGTTTTGTATTCATTGGGTTTTGTCTTTTTCTTTTACAATAAATCTTTGTAATTTTTACTTTTTTTATTTTACATATTCTCCTTATATTTTAAAAGTGTATTTTCCTTTTTCTCTTACATATTTTCTTTGTAATCTTTTACATTAGGTTGACTTTTTCTTTGTCTTTCGGATTATGTTTTTTAGTCCTTTTATTTTTATACAAAATTTTATACAATTTACAAATTGTTTAGTATATTATTACTATTTCTTTTATATTTATATATTCTTGTCGTAATTATTTTTACTTGTTTCTTTTTCTTCTGTTTTCTCTCTTTTCTCATTCTTTTATTTTTTGTCTTTTACATTTACTCTTTGCAATCTTTTTTTTCGTTTTTTCTTTGTTATTTACACTTTCTCTATTTTTTTGACTTTTATTTGACTTTTTCTTTACCAGTTATTTTGTAATGTTTCAATTACTGCTAATTTACGGTACATCTTTATAATTTATTTTACTTTTCATTCTTTTATATTATCATTTTACAATTTCTCATTGTATTTCTTTTCGCTTTTTCTTGTCTTTTTCTTTTTCATTTATAATTTTATTTTATAATTATTTTCTTTTTTCTTTCTTTTACGTTTTATCTTTGAATTTTGATTTTCTTTTTTACAATTTTTATTTGCAAATTTTTTTTTGTCGCTTTGTTTTCATCTCCAATTTCTCTTTCTAATTTTTACTTTCTTTTAACAATTATCGTTTTTTTATTTTACAGGTTCTTCTTAATTTTTTACATCTTTTTGGGACAGTTTCTCTTTTTTTTTCTTTTTTTACCTTTTATTTTTTTTTGTCTCGTTCCTTTGCAGTTTATGATTTTTTCTTTTTTCTTTTTTGTGGATTTTTTTTTGTTTGTCGTTTTTTCTTTTTCTTTACAGTTACAGCATGTTTTACCTTTTTACTTTTCTTTGTCGAATCACTTTGTAATTTTTTAAAAATTCTTTAATATTACTTTTTGTTTACAGTATCTCTAGTAATATTTTTAAAATTTCATTTACCTTTTTTCTCTTTCTTTTATAGTTTTTCTTTGTAATTTTCTATTTTCTTTTCTTTTTTAATTCTTTTTTACACTTTCTCTTTGGATTTTTGTTAACTGATATTGCAACGTTTCTAATAATTTCATAGTTCCTCTTTATTTTATTTTTTTTAACTTTTTTTGTAACATTTTCTTTTTCTTTTAAAGTTACTTTTCTTTTAAAGTTAATTTGTCTTATGCACGTTTAGACGTGAACGTAAGTTTACAACCCAAACTGTTACAATTTAAGTAACGGTTTTATTTTATCGGATGTCCAGAGATTAAAAAGCATAGAGATGTTTCAGTTTGAATGCAAAAGTTTATCCCTTTGAATGGAAATTACCAATGTATTGATGTGTTTGACCTCTCTGAATTTGACGTCAATCGATTTTTTAAGTACCCAATGTAAAATTATTTCACTATCAACAGCTGGCATGATGAGCAATCTGACTTTAATTTCCGCCCTTATTATATTTTACGATTGTTTTAACTTGGTTTTTTCTTCTTTCAATTTATTCGCAGCAATACTATTACTTATGATATAAAGTGGAATTTTTAATCAAATTTTACATCTAGAAAAATTATTTTTTATTTTGCCTTAAGGATAGAACCTAGATGCGCACGAAAAACTATTCAAAGCACTTAGATACAATATTTCAAAGAATAAATTATTGTCAAAGTATTCAGAATTCTGAGAAATAGTATCTTGCATCGTACTGACGATTAAAATTCTTATCAATTATTCGGGAAATATAGGAAATTCAGTTATTTTTTAAAAGTTTAAAATTAATGTAATAATGAATTATTTTATTTAAGATTACCTTTTCAGCCTATATTATTTTTATTGTGACATATATGAATTTCTTAATTCAATTAAGGCCTTTAAATAATTTAAATTCCATATGTTTTCTGAATTTTAACTTTGTCATTACCGGAACCAATATTTTTCGCTGACATGGAGTAAGAATATTATTGAATCGATTGCCATGACTTCCACCAGAAAATTATGGTGCTTGACAACATATAGCGCCAGAATCGATTTTACATATTTCTATATATACCATCCGTCGTTGATTCGAATTTTCTTGCCACATGTGGTCCTGTGCTCTGTCTGTATATTTAGAGATTCTAGAAAAATCTGCATTGTTATTGTTCCTGATATGTTATCCCAGCATTAGTCGCTTTCCAACTGCCATAATGTATCGTCCCTGAACGTTGTCTGCAAATACTTTCATAGTGACTGTTCTGATAAACTTTCCTCTATGAGATCTTATGAATTTAATGTTGTGCTACATTAGCAACAATGTCTCCTCATTTAACAGTTGAAATTGCTAGATGTAACCATAAATCCTATACTAATAGTTTCTTTTATCAGTATTTTAACATGTAGAAATTTCTTCCGGCTTCTTGCTTTCCGGTTAACTTTTATCTTCTTTAGTTTAAACGCAATATCAATCGTTATCTTTTGTCTTCTTAATTCATGTTCTTTTATTGTTCTCATCCTTAATAGTGATTTTATACGAATTAGCCCCTTGCGTCTCCGTGGCTATATTGTCTTACTTTAGGTGAAATAATAAAAAAAATGATTACATGTTTTAGATTGTGATGTGTCACATTGTTTGAAATATGGTAATATCTAATTATTTTTAAAAGTAAGACAAGAATATTTCACGCTGTATTAAAATTGGGAAAAGAGTTACTTTTAATTCAATAGAATTTTAGATTAGTATATCATCGGCCTTAATAAGTAGATAAGCTCCCTTATTTTATTCGGTCATAAGGAACGAGAAAATACAGTCGAACTGACTGAGATTTCCTTCCTAAACTTTTATTTGAAATAGTGAGTAATGTAAACATCTTCATTATGTCATTATTTTCTCCTAATAGAAGTAACAAAACGTTTAGTATAATTACACTGTTATCTTGTAAACATTTCAAAACAAAATCATCTCATTAATTGTCTGGAATTACTTCGTTATTTTAACTACTAATCAATGTTTTTCATACTAATTTTCATTATTTTAATGTTTCATTTACATAAATTATTATTGGTAATATTCTGTGTTCAATTACGTCGGAATAATTAAAACGTGATTTTGAATTGAGCGTTAACATTGAAACGAGAGCGAAACGAGAATTTTACTGGCGAGTCCAGCTCACGTCTTTAATCTTGTTCTTCAGTTGACTGATGCGAATCGAACGGAAGCGTCTGATTAGAGAACGATAGCTTTCGTGAATTACCATTTAATGAAGAAGCGTGAAAACGCTTTCTTTCATCACGCCTTCCATTATAACCAAAATAATAAAAAAATAAATAAATAAATAAAACGCATCCACTTCTATCGTTTTTGTTTTCCATTTCCAGGTCTTCGCCTCAGTGTCTTCATCGAAGCGTTCGAATAAGAAATTATAATAAACACACCGTGAGTGCACTGAAGCTCTGTTTATTGTGATACTGGCCAAACATGCATTAAGAAAATTTCACCACAGTCTAGCTATTCGGTAATTAATTAATAGCACGGAAACGTGATCAAAACGAGATTTTACAAGCGAGTCGAGCACGCCTCTTTAACTGGTGCTCTATGAGACTCGGGCTTATTGTTAATACTTTCAATATTGTGAAATTATACGTCTTCACGAACATTGCATTACTATTTCTGTCGATTCATACATATGTACGTTTCATGATATATTTATACGTCTTCAGGAAGCTCCATTGCCAGTTGTCGTCGTGTACACACGTACACGCAGAAACACGCGCACTCACACACAGATAGATAGATATTGAAGTCATCACCCAGCAGTGACAGTTTTTATGACTGACGATTGTGTTTAAGCATTTAACAAGCTGTCCCTGGTGTGTGTTGTCTTCAATGTCCACTTTTACATTTGCATACGCTGTATCCCTGATATTGAGCACTTTAAAAACACCTACTATAGTATGCCTTGAACTATGTATATATATATATATATATATATATATATATATATATATATATATTACGAACGGCCCGTGGCCCAGGAGTAGAGTCGCCGACTGACGCCAATTCGGTTGGGTTTCGAGGCTGGATTATGTAGCAATCGGAGTCTAACCGTACTGATTGAAATCTGTCTGCGGATGACAATAATATATATATATATAATCTAAGAAGCCAACAAACCTACCTAGGTTTCACCTAACCGGATCTCAGGTTTTTTTTCTTTGGGCTACGTACTTTTACTGGTGTTCACGTGCTTAGCTCTTTCGTTTTTTACATCCTTTTTTTCCTTCCGCGTATATACTCGGAGGGTTTTTCAAAACGAGTATAGTGATAAGTAACCACAATTTCTACTCCAACAGTTTCTTTTCTCGCACTTCCCGACTGTGGAATTCCCTTCCACATGATTGCTTTCCCCGACGGCTACAATCTTCAGGAGTTTAAATGTAAGGTCAATAGACACCTCCTAACAAACATTAATTCGCATTCATTCTTTCAAACACTCTTCCCATCTGCCCAACCCTCAGCCTCGGTATCCTTACCCATCTATCACCCTCCTCCTGACATTTCCTATATCTAGCCACTCTTTCTCTTTACCTTCCCCTATATAACTCCATGCGCAATAGTGGCAGTGGAATACCTTGCTTGCTTGGGGTGAAATGATTAAAAAAAATCTTTTTAAGATGCAGGAAAATGCCAGGTTTTAACGTTTGTGCTACAAACTATTCTTCACGTCTATTTTCTAGGTAATGTTAATATATCAGTCAGTCAGTTAAATGTCATACGTGATACACGCTTGGGCGATCCTGTCTCGAAAGAGACATGACTGACTGGACAGAAGATTATCCCGCAGTAGGTTGCCATTGCTTTCTGCGGTAGACTGGTTGCCGACCAAGGCTATAGAACCCAATCTGTCCTGTTATTTAACCCATAACTGGAGGAAAGAGACGGATTAATACCTTTCCCAAGGGTATTTGCGCTTAAGTGAAAGCAATGAATTCATCTGGAATTCGAACTCGGCTACCCGATTTCTCGTTCCGACATCCGATATCCACTGCACCACAAAGCACATCCTGCTTAATATATACTAACATTTAATACGACCTGTTTTGGGACCTGCTTTTATTCTTTTGTGTCATGGAAGCACCGTTCAGCTTAATCTACATTTCAAAGTATCTGATCGAATCGAAAATAAGGGCACCCAGTATAGGAAAAAATTGCTTGGAGATATTTTCTCTACAATCAAACAACTAATTTTCATATTTATGTGTCCATTTGTGCGCAGTAAATATTTAATGATCTGACGTAATAACAATAATAGTTTAAAGTTGTTTGAATTTCTTAAAAAAACGCATGTCCGTTATAATTCATTTTTCATTTATGTCACTTACACCATTTTATCATCCAAACAAATTAATCTTTAAAATTTCAAATAATACGATCCTTTATAAATCACGGACTGGTGTGTTTTTTGATGCAGTGGATATCGGCTCCGAACTAGAACTCGGATAGCCACGTTTGAATTCCAGTTGCATTAATTTACGCAAAAATACTCTTGGGAAAGGTATTAATCCGCCTCTTCCCTCCAGTTACGGGTTACAGAAAGTAATGACAACCTACTGGAAAATCCTCTGCTTGGTCAGTTATGTCTCTTTTGAGACATGATCACCCAAACGTGTATCACGTAACTGACTGATGAATCGTAAAAGTTATATTAACTCAGGATTACTGAAGGCTTGATAGACTGGCATTAAAACAGTACGCCGATTCTTTCATCTTCACCTTTGTAAAACAGACTAAAATAATTGAACCTAGTTTTAAACTGGATAGACAATTCTTCTTTGCTAAGAAAAATAAAGTTATCAAACAATAATTAACCTTTTAAAGATAAACATTAACCTTTCCTCAAGTGAAATATATTCGTCAATAGCTTTGAAAACCTGAGTGTTTGTCTTTCAGGTGAATTTATCCAGTGAGAGTTTTACAGGATAATAGGACATCAGCACAGCCATTTAAGTATAGGAAATCTCCATTTGGTATAAGACATTAATTTAATCACTTCACCCCAAGCAAAGCCACTAGGATGCAAGAGGTTACAAAGAGTGAAAGGAAGAGTGAAAGAAAGAGTGAAAGAAAGAGTGAAAGAAAGAGAGGTAATAGAAGATAACAATTCATAGAGACAGATGGACATTTAAACTGCATTTAAATTTTCGGTGGTCAATATCGGTCAACTTTTTTCTAGGATATCGACTTGGAGACTATTGGTGATAATATAAAACCTACACAATGAGGTTTAAAAGCAAACTTTTCAATATATAGTCAATTGTGTTATGTTGCGGAACAAATAAATCCACCAACAGTTACACTAATGAACGAGTCTGAACGCTTCAATAAAGAATTCTAGTGAATCAAAAAACCGTTACAGCCTGTCTTCAGGGTATGCATTACAGAAGTCACGGCAACTGTCTATGCAGGACTTTGTTATAACCGATTGAAACCAAGTTATAACACGATAACAAAGAGAAAAGTTGCAAGGGTGTCGCCCTGAAGGAACCTGTCAAAGAAGCTAGTTTTACCGTCTGGTGATCTCACTAATGATTTGTTATTTCTGGATGAGATCATTATGACAGTTACTGTTCCAAAAGAAATGCCATACTCCATAAAAAGAATTGGTAATTTCTAAAAAAAAAATTAGTATTCCGAAGACTATCTGGTGTCATTGCTCTAACAAGCTTTGAAAATTTATATTTAATAGTTTGATTTTTTTTTATTTTTTTTTGATTTTTTTCATTTTTTAGCTTTATTTTGCTTAAACGTGAATCACTGTCGCCAGTCATATATAAATATGTACCCGAGCCGGGATATAGTTCTTAGTATAAGTTGAGAAACAAAAGGAGAAATAAATTGGACATCTGTTTTGGAATTACTTGCTGATTTCATGCATCCCTAAGCTAATTCTTAAGGTTTTATTTGTCTTGCCATTATTATATAATTATTTCAACCGACCAATTAATTTTATCGTAATTTCTTTTCACTTACTATATTTTGGCCGTTTCACTGCCTCAAATAACAACTTTAGGGGGGGGGGTTTTTTTTTTTTTTTTTTTTTTTTTTTTTTTTTTTTTTTTTTTTTTTTTTGAGGAAGGGGTTGTTTTTTTGGGGTTTTTTTTTTTGTTTTTTTTTTTTTTTTTTTTTTTTTTTTTTTTTTTTTTTTTTTTTTTTTTGCTTGTTGTATTCGGTAACAGCCTTTGAATTTCAAACCGAACGATTTACTTATTCTTCTTGTACTGTATTTTCTGATTCTACTGTGCATTTCTCGTATTCCCTCTTGTGGAATATTTATGCACGAAACACTGAACATTGGCATATAAGGTTTACATAAACTCGTTGTATCGATAAATGATTCTATATTTTTATAGAAAAAGGAATTGATCATTGAATATTCTTAACAGCAGTTTTCTATAAAAGAATTAACCTTTCAACTCGAATCACATTCCAGAATACTTTCTCAAGATCGAAACTTTCATAACTTTGTCATGCGTAACGCCAAACTACTTCAGAAATATCTAACTGATGGACATACTGACTAGAATCAACGCTCCTGAGCGAATGAAGCCATTAGATCTTACTGAGGACAATCTTTCTTCGGACCTCATGGACTGATGTTACATAATCACTAACAAAGAACTGTATCAAATGACAAAAATTAAACAATATGGTGACTTTCAAAAATAGTAACGATTTGGTATAACACTTGTACGGCGAAGAGAAAATAATGACATAATCAAGATGTTGACATTGTACACACTTCAAACATAATAACAATTTAGTAAGGAAACTTCCATCAACACTTGAAAGATCGACAACAGTCACTGGTATTATAGATATCTAAACTTGTTTATAACTGTAACTTTGTCTGTGTGTGTATCTGTGTGCGTGTGTCCGTTACCTATAGACTCCGAAACGGCTGAACCGATTTTCTTGAAAATTAACACAGTTGTACTAAAAGCGTCTGCGAGTGTTAATAGCTAGGTCTTGTGTTGAGGTACCCCCTATAAATATCGAAAATCGATAATCGAAAAAATTGGGTTATAGAAGGAGTGATCCGATTTTCATCAAATCTGATACACTCATAGCCAAAGACATAGGAAACGATATTCAGAAGTTTTAAGGCTGCACTTTTTACAATAGTGCAGAAAATTTGATATTGATACCAGGAAATCAAAATTTGACTTACATGCATTCATTTTTCTTTCAGTCTACGGTTTCGCTTTAACTGGAAACAACTATTGCTTTTTAGTCTTTCGTGCCAACGTCCAAAGAGTCTGAGCTCCAGGACCATGGATTATTTTAAAGCTTTCATTACACCCGAGCAACGCCGGGCTATACTGCTAGTGTTTAAATATATATTTCGACTTATGTTAGCACTTGTTATTCGGTCAAAGAATGTGTTCGACACAAGGAAATGCCTAATTTTATCATTACCTTTATCCTATGATCAAATCAAAGGAAAAAAGACGTTGCTTTTAATTGTCTAGACATTTTGTCTACGTCTTCTTTTGTTTATTTCTATTCTAAACGAGAACGTTTTATAAAATATGAAATAGTCTAAAGAGACTATCAAAGATTTGTTATATATCGCCGTACGACGACAAACAACGAGAACACGCATATATAAAAATATAAGGTTATATTTTTATTCCTGACGACGAACCCGTGTGGAACAGAGAATGGAAGATTGAGAGCGCACATAGAATGGGTCGACGGGAGTGTAGTCTTGCCTGTGGTGTCTCTCTGCTTCCACTGGCCGTTCTCTGCTGGCGAATCCGTGTGTCGAGGTCTTTTTATAGTCTTCTAGAACCGGGACTTTTCCTTCCGGTTTTGCCTCACCCACGCAACGCCCACGTAATTCCAAGAGACACCTGTTCTGTTTGCCTCCGTAGTCATTTCCGCCGCTGTCGGAAATAAGGTCAAACGAGCCCGACTCATAACCCTCCGACATCCGCTCCAGGCCCCGACAGGATGTATTTCTCAAACACCTGTCTTGTCGTTCGCCGACCCCTTCACCGACGGGAAACACCATCGATTGCATCAACCTTCCTCGGGTGGGGCCAGATTGCTATATTACAGATTGTGTTTTTCATCATTGAATTAGAAGACGGGAGTGCGACACGGAAATCCGAAGGCGAATTGGCATGGCGAAAGAAGCATTCCAGAAGCTAAGTAAAGTATTAAGAAACAGGAATATTTCGCTAGAAACAAGGAAGAGAGTATTGGATTGCTACGTATTGTCCGTACTTCAATATGGCAATGAATGCTGGACAATATCATCAAAGATGAAGGAAAAACTTGAAGACACTGAAATGTGATTCTACAGAAGGATGCTGCGAATATCATGGATAGAGCATGTGAGCAATGATGAGGCCCTAAATGATGGAAACTGAAAGGAAATTAATACTGAGCATCAGGAAGAGACAGCTGAAGTTCCTGGGACAGACAATGAGGAAGGAGGGCTTGGAGAACCTGATACTAACAGGCCAGATACAGGGAAGGAGAGACAGAGGAAAGCAACGGATAACATATTTGAAGTACATAATCAGGTGGATGATGGAACGAGGGTTGCATGGTGTAACAGGAGAAGGTATGCTAAGTGTCACCAGGAATAGGGAGACGTGGAAAACCATGATCACCTACGTCCTGAAGGGACAGGACACAAAGAAGAAGAAAAATTATTTTTTAAAGAAAAACGCAAAATATCGTAATGGTTTTAGTCTCTAATCTTACTCTAGACAGTCTAATTATGGAAACTTTTTAAAGGAACAAGAATTGGAAATTATTTAATAGTGTTGAAAGCAGTTGGTGTCTCTTGAACTGAGAAAGAATTCCCAAATTGGTTAAAAGATCAAAGTGTGAAATGCTCAAAGCTGAAGAAACGTTATTCTGCAAAATCACAACTCAAGGGAATGAGACAAACTTAGCAAGTTGTTGTCTGTATTGATTCCTTGAAAAGTTCATCAGCTGGCTAAGAAGAAGTTTTGAAGAGAACAAGAAAAAACTGCAAGCAAGACGGATTTTCAAGTTTAAATCATGAAGAAGATCAACATACATTGCATTGGATAAAAAAACACTTCATTTCAACACTTAATAATGAATCAATGCAATTAACATATACAATGCCGAATAATATATGAATCGAAATATTGTGATTATTTTTGTAATTGACGAGTGAAATATGACATAATACTAAGAGAAATTCGGTGGGAGCAATATGTTTGAACTTATTTCTTAAGAAGTTAACGAAATACACTCAGTTTATCCTTTCTTTCAGTTAGGTTTATTTAATTTTACGAGATATTAACCTCAAATGTTTATTTAATGCAGACAAAATTGTTTTTAGAATAGACTCGTATGAATAAAATATATATTTGTTGTAAGAAATCAGTTTGTGGAGAATCAGGTATCATTGACGTATTTTTGTTCATAAGATTTGTGGAGAGTCTAGTTTCATTATGTATTTTTAGATGGCTTACTTTGTTTTGCAACGTATTAACCCTAAATGTGTTTATTTAAAATTTTATGATGGGTTCGGATGAATAAGACAGGTATATTTTGTTAGAAATCAATTTGTAGATGTGGTTTATTGTTAATTCTGGTAATTTACTTTTTCAAAAACTTATAGGTGGTATTTTTACTATAAAGAATCTATTTTAACATTTTTATAGTGCTTTGAGATCATCTATTTAGACCTGAAAACAACAGCAATTAAGAGATTGTTCTACGCTTCGCAAGACCTCCAGATGAGAGATCTTGCTACCGGATATAGCTTATTGTCACACACCGGACGCCTCATTGAGGGGTTTCATTCCCCTGCATATATGCAGTCGAGGTATTCGGAATCACAAAACGACAGGGTGTTTCTTTCTTCAGCGACAAAAGCTACAACAGTTATTAACCAAAAATCTCACCCCAATTGGATTGGAAATTTAATTCCGACTACATGTATAGAGATTTCCTAAGTGCAGGTTAGATGGGACATAAGACCGAATGTATGGAACACCCGGTGATTGGTCAAAATTACTATCAGTCATTAGTGTTCTAGCAATACAAGCGGTTTAGTCATTACATCACGTCGAGGTGCCATATTCTGATTGAAAATATCTAAAGAAATGAATTCACTCAGCAAAAATGAAAGTTAACTCAAAGGCGACTGGCAGAAAATATACACCACTACTACTCAAAATAGATTAAATTTTTAAACTTCACGACTGATGTCAGGATAGTTTACGCTACTCAACAAAGAAATTAATTAAATTATAATGGTAAGTTTTTAAAAAAATTACAAAATCAGTAATTTGATATTATATTTAAGAATTCTACCACGCCTATTACTTTAGTTACATTTAAATGACCATTCTTTTTTTTTATTTCACACTAGCAGTATAGCCCGGCTTTGCGCGGGTGTAATGAAAGAGCTTTTTTTTTAATATATTATCGATTTTCTGCACTATTGTAAGAACTGCAACCTTGAAACTTCTGAATATCGTTTTTTATGTCTTTCGCTATGAGTGTATCAAATTTGATTAAAGTCGGACCACTCCTCCTTAACCCGATTTATTCGATTATCGATTTTCAATATTTATCGGGGGTACTTCGACTCAAAACCTAGCTAAGAACACTCACAGATGCTAATAGTACAACTGTGTAAATTTTCAAGAAAATCGGTTCGGCTATTTCGGAGTCTATAGCTAACGAACACACACACACACAGAAAGAAACCCACACACACATACACACACACAGACGAAGTTCTATTTATAAATAAGTTTAGATAATCATATAAGATTTATACCAACCATTTCAATATCTTGATATTAGACATTGCGCAGAAATTATGCAAACCAAACACTAATCAAAATTCATAAAAATGCCTGAAGAATCCAAGCGTTACAAAATAGACCCACCTTTGGAGTCCAGATTTTAATGTCCATGACTCGCATCTAAATAGGAGAACAGACAAGACATGGTTTATTTGCGATAAAAAAAAAGGTTATTTGTAATTTTCTTTAATACCTACTCCAAAATATAAACGCCATGGACGCATGCAATATGACAAGTATTTATTTATAAAACCATGCAGCCTGACTTGAAAATATACAATTTGGCTTCTTTTAAAGATGTCAAAAGATGTCGTTCATTACGACCTAATGTGTTTTGGAAGGATTATTTCAGCAAAAACAGCCAGCAACTTATACGGGTAGACGAAAAATTATATCGAAAATCACTTGCTTTTTTAGAAACTTGATTGTAGACAATCTATGATATCGACTTAGGTCAAATAAGAAATGTTCAGCGTGCTAGTTATACAATATTAGTATTAGTAGGTTAGATCCACCTGAATTGAGCCATAATTATGACTTTTTTGCTCAGTAGGTTTAGTGCGGAAAACAAATAACTAATATATGAAGTTCCCGTTGATTATCTATATCATTGATGGTTTCTTTATAAGAACTAACTGGAAGGTTTCTTGGAGCAACTGGCTATGGAAATAAAATATTTCTCCTGAGAAATGAGCAGGGAAACAGACAATGCAACCCGAGTATAAACAACGCTACAAACTATATATATATATATATATATATATATATATATTAGTCATTCACATACAAGCCTGTTTTGCTGAATCACAGATCATCAGTTTAGCTAGAGACATCTACTTGCTTCTAGCCGGGATCGAAACTCAACCGATTTGTTAGGCGTATGGAATGAGAGACGAGAAATTTTAATCTGTTATATATAAGTAGTATCTACGGCTATATCGTGTTGAATACACCTATTACCGTCCGATCACCGAAGTTAAGCAACATCGAGCATGGTCAGTATTGAAATGGGTAACCATTTGGGAATACCAGATGCTGTAAATGTAAGGGCCAAGAATGGTCTACTGGTCCTCTGGTTTGAGGGTTGGGTGCAGGGTTAACAACCCTTCCCCATAAAAAAGAGTTTGTCACAGAAACAGCAACAAAAAGTTACTGCCCTATGCGCCCTCTGGGTGCGATGGATAAATGATGATGTTATAAGCAGTGTATACACATGCCAGTCACAGAAAGAAGTCAATTAATTTCTGAAGAGTAAAGCATATATCGCAAAAGTGGAAACTGTTTTTAAAATTTGCTTTTCTAGAGAGCTCAATAGTAATGAGAGCATGATATATTAGTCATCCACGTACAAGCATGTTTCGCGGTATAAAAGTGCGTTGGCTAAACTGTCGCTATTTTATATTGTCAATTTTATGCCTGCACATTGTTTGTTTCTGAAATTTTCAATTTGCCAGTATAAAATCATCAGCTGGGCTCTGTTTGTGAGAAAAAAGAACACCATGATGCAATTTACTCTGGCAGAAGTTTGGAAACGGCATGCTGTACCCTTTAGTAATCACGTCATAATCTTCAATACGAATATTTCTTGAACATCTGAGTGTTTAGGTGTCAATCTGAGGACAGGGCAGAGGATTCAGAAAGAATTGGATGAGTCTAATGATGATTACAAAGGTGTCTGGAGCGATAATTAGTGATGGTGACATTATGCCTCCATTTGAGATATTTGATATTTGAGTTTATATTTCTTTTCTTTTTCTATCTTTTGTCTTCCTGTATATTTGGAGTTTTTATTTACATATTAAAACAGAGCATGGAAGACGGTGAAGAAAGGAATCATTTTATTAATTCTGGACAACTATAGAATGTCAAGCAGGAGATGGGCAGACTGAAGATCAATATTTTAGGCATATGCGAAACTAGATGACCTAACAATGAAGATCTCAGTCGTGACACCCACAGGATAATTTATGCAGGTGGCAAAAACAACGAAAAAAGGTCGGCTTAATGCTAGACAAAGAAGTGAAGAAATGCGTTCTTGGATTTTCTGTCAGCATTCAGAGAAAGTTCTCTTGGTTAAACTGCGAGGAAGACCCTTCAACATAGCTATCATAATAGTTTATGCGCCGACAATTCAAAGCACTGAGGACGAAATAGAATCATTCTATTCCATACTGAACAGTACCAAGGCTCAGTGCAAAAGCCAAGAAATTTGGATCATATTGGGTGACTTGAATTCCAAGGTACGTAAAAAGAGGGAAGGAGACACGACCGGCAACTTTTGACTAGGAGATCTCAACGAACGAGGATATAAATGGGTCCAATGGTGCGCAACAAATGACCAGGTAATTACTAACACCTGGTTTCAAGAACACCCACGACGTCTATGAACATGGAGAAGCCCTACATAACTTTGGACAAGAGATTCAGAAACGCAGTGGTTCAATGCAAATCATATCCAGGTGCCGACTGCGGAAGTGACCATGTCGCAGTCATCTGCAAACTAATGATAAAACTCCGGAGAATGAAGAAGCCCAACACAGCACCGAAGCTGAAATACAACACGCTCGTAAATGATCTCAACCTGCAGAAAGAATACACTAACAGCGTGAGAAAGAGATATGAAGAACAAATTGGAAAAGGACACTCAAAATGGGGCTCATTAAAGGAAGTGATAGTGACATCAGCGAACAACATTGCCCCAAAGAAAATCAGACGCAGAAGAAAAAACGAATGGATGACTGAAGAGATTCTAGACATGATGCAAAGGAGACAAAAAATAACGCCAATACATGAAATAGAATACAGGAAACTACACAGGGAGATAAGGAACAAATGCAGAGAGGCTAAAGAGGAATGGCTCAACAAAAAATGAGACTGAGCAGGACCAATAAAGAAGAGATGCATAAAGAGATAATAAAACTGACAGGACAAAAAACTTGCTCCTCAACAGGATGCATAAAATCCAAGGATGGAACAATCATATTGCATTGTAAAAAGAGGAAAGACTCCAGCGATGGGAAGTGTATATAAAGAATCTGTTTTGCCACAGCAGAGAACAACCGGGAATACACAAGGAGGAGGATGAACCGGAAATATTAAAATCCGAAGTGGAAGCTGCAATGGCCAAACTGAACAGAAACAAAGCAGCTGGTCCAGACGGCATCTTAATAGAGCTGCTGATAGCCCTGGAAGAATTCAGTATAAAAAAAATTACCGGTGAAATAATACGAGACGATTTATGCAAGTCGATATTTATAGCACTGCCGAAGAAGCCAGCTGCAAACGAGTGCTAAGTACACAAAACTATCAGCTTAATGAGTCACATTGCAAAACTGATTGTCAGAATCTTGATGAATAGTACGAGAAGCATAATCAGGCTAGAGATAGGACAGGAAGCGTGCGTGTTCGTCAAGGACACTGGAACAAGGAACGCCATATATATGATTAGGGTGCTGTCTGAAAAGGCAATACAAACGAAGAAGGACTTTTACCGATGTTTTATTGATTATGCGAAGGCATTTGACAAAATACGACACAAAAAATTGATGAAGATGCTCAGCAGCCTCGATATTTTTGGGAAAGACATCAGAGTAATCAAGAATCTCTACTGGCAGCAAACTGTCTGCATACGGACAGGTAACCATTTCAGCAGATTTACAAACATAGAAAGAGGCGTAAGACAGGATGTGTCTTTTCACCGGATCTGTTCAACTTGTACAGCGAGAATATTTTGAGGACCCTAGACGCTACTCCAGGACTTGAACATAAGGTATGCAGATGTTACAGTGCTGATTGCAGACACGGAAAGAAAACAAAACCTCCTACAGAAGGTAACTGTGGAGAGTGACAAAAAAAGACTACAAATAAACTTTAAGAAAACTGAATGCATGGTCATCAGCAAAAGGTGCAACCCAAAATGCCAAATACAGGTGGGGGATGCCAGAATCAAGCAAGTACAAAAATTTAAATACCTAGGAAGTGTTCTAACAGGAGATGGAAAGTGCGACACAAAGATCCGAAGACGAATTGGCGTGGACGCGTTCCAGAAGCTGAGTAAAGTACTACGACACAGGAAAATTTCACTAGAAACAAAGAAAAGAGTGCTAGATTGCTATATGATGTCAATTCTTCAATACGGAAGTTAATGCTGGACAATATCAACGAAAATGAGGAAAAAGCTTGAATCACTGGAAATGTGGTTCTACAGAAGGATGATGCGGATATCGTAGACTGAGCATGCAAGCAACGATGAGGTGTTAGAAAGAATGCCAACGAAAAGAAAATTAATAGTGAGCATCAGGAAGAGACAACTGAAGTTCCTGGGACATGCATTGAGGAAGGAGGGCTTGGAGAACTTGATACTGACAGGCCAGATAGAATGGTGGATGACGGAACGGGGGTTGCGAGGTATAGCAGGAGAAAACATACTAAGTGCCACCAGGGATAGGGAGACGTGGAGAACCAGGATTGCCTACGTTCTGAAGGTACAAGACACACAGAACAAGAAGATTTACATATATTCCTGATTGGTCTCTATAGATTTTAGATTATTATTAATACATCTATAAAGATATTGTTCTTTTTTTCTTTTTTTCTTTTTCTTCTACTTCTTCATGTGTCGTGTCACCTCAGAATGTACGCGATCATAGCTTGCCAAAATTTCCTGGCCTTTGTGGCTATTAATTATTTTTTTCTTTTCGTTATTTCTTCTCAAACCTTTTCCGCCATCCAATTACTCAAGCTCGTCAAATATATTATACGCTGGTTTCTCCCTTGTCTTGGGTTGTGATGTGGGGTCTAGTAACACGCAACAATTAATTCGAGTCAGTTGGGACAGTAGCATTTAATACTAGCTGGACAGGTCACTGCAATAATATTATCGTCTTACTAGACAATTACACAGGAGTGGTTATAAGGAATGGAGCAGTCGATTCAGGATAATAAGGATGGAACTGGCCCTTACTACGATATCTTTAATCTGCTTTGTTAGTATCATATTTTAAAAGCTCTGTTTTCTTTTCTTTTTATACCCTAGAAATTTCAACTTTTTTTCATTATGTTAAATTTTTTCCTGTTTGTTTCCATTTTCTCATAAACTGTACATCATGTTCGGTATTCTCCGTATCCTTCTGTAGAAAAACATACCTCTTGCTTCATGTTTCTTCTTCATTTTTGTGATTGCCCAGAATTCACTGTCATATAGCAACATTGATATCATGTAACCGTTCAATATTCATTTCTTTTTTACTAATCAAATATTTCAGTGTTTGCAGCTTTCGCATTTATCCCAATATGACATCGGATTTCAATGTCAAATTTCCAGTTCCCTGTCAAAATACTTCCAAAATATTTAATTGTTTTTAATTATTTTTGTTTTTAATTGTTTTATTTGATATCTCTAATTTCTAAGCTGCGTGTTGGCCTCATTCTTCTATTAACTATGCATTCTTTTTATTTATAGATGTTTAGTCCTTTCTTCTCGATTTCCTACACTAACTTCTGTACTCGTTTTTGTAGTTTTCTTCCCGTATCTGCTAATAGCAATGTATCATTAGCACATATTATGCATTATTTCCTCTGTTTTTCAGGTCCTTAATTTTTCTAGTGAGCATCAGATTTTTTATGCATTTGTTTCTCATTACGCTCTCCTGAAATTAAAATAGTCTTTTCCTGATGTTAAATAGATATTTTCTTTGTTTCCATTCACTGTAAAATCTCGTCGTTGCTCGGTCTATGGTATCCTCAGGATCTTCATGTAGAACCAGGTTTCTGTTGCTTCAAATCTTTTCTTCATCTTTGAAAATTGTCAAAATTTTACTTACTTCGTATATTTTTTAAATTGTCTAAATATTATTGTAGGTGGGGTCTAAGAGTGCAGAAAATTGCCAGAACGACTATTGTATCAATTAGTTTCATTCAATTTATCAAGCATTTTTAGGTGTTTTTTGCAGATAGCAGTAATAGTAAAAATCTGAATAGTCCACACCCTCTTTCGGAAAGATATGTTTCGTTAACAAAAACATATAAAACAATCTTATTAGTTAACAATAAGTTTTACATCTACAGTATTGATATCTGAAAAATACTTCTACATTAAATAAACAATACCAAAAATAAAAATACATTACAATTAAACGTTAATATTTCCTACTGCAAACAGATGCACAAAATGTATAAAATCACCATACGTATCATTAAATAATAAATGACAACCTTTGGCACCAACGAACATGTTAAACTTAGAATATACTCTAGAAAATTAAAAACTACCAACTTCATAACTACATACAAAATGCTTAACCAATTTTAACTAACTCGACTAATTTGGATGTGCGTTGCAGTTCAGTGGATATCAACTCGGAAAGAGAAATCAAAGAGCCGAGGTCGGATTCCAGTTGAATTCGTTGCATTCACTTATGCGCAAATGCCCTTGGGAGCGGTAATAATCTGTTGTTTCTTCCTTCATCTACGTGTTAAATAGAAAGACATATTGGGTTCTGCAGCCTTTGTTGGACACTAGTCTACCGTAGAACTAATAACAATCTACTGGATATTTATCTGCTTTTCCATAGAGGCGGAATAAGGAACACGGACGTTTTGAACCGTGATCTTCGAACCCTTAAGCTCGGCAAACATATTCTGTAGACCCTGCACAAGGCAAAAGTCGGGCACGCGTCTGTTTTCTCCAGACAGGGCTCAGCTGAAGAGCATAGCTTCGTCTAGGTTCCGCTCTGCCTGGTAGACTTTGTGTTGAAAATCTGGCCATTGTAATGGCAACCTACTATAGGAAATTCTTCTCCCCGGTCATTCAAACTCGAAAAAGATATGATTGTGTATGGCATTTACCATTTTTTTATTCTTTTTTATTATTACTGACTAACCGACTAATTGAGCATCCCATTAAAAGTGAAATCCCCGTCTCTTGCTAGAAACTGTTTATCTACATGACAAAGCTCTTAAGCAAACTCATTGACGTTAAAAGTATAGAGAAATACATGAATAACTGCAAGTGCCCAAATTATAAAAGGAGAAAAGGAGAAACCTCGCAACCCCCGTTCCGTCATCCACCCTTCTAAATATATTTTATTGTCGCCGATGTATTAAGATTATAAATGCACTTCTAAACGAGCCTCAAAAGTACCTCATTTAAGAACGAAAGTAACGTGTTGGTGGTATTTTCAAAGACACCCAAACATGGAATCACAATTACGTCAGACACGGTTTTCTATTATATACACGCAATACAACTTAAACACAAACACTTAAAACTTATTAACAACAAACCTATAGATAATGACTAATGAACTGGCTAAAAGCGCTTCGAATAATAATAATAATAATAATAATAATAATAATAATAATAATTAAATGTATCTGTTATTCCATATATTCAACCCGTTGATTCACTCAGTTATGGCACCCTTTCCAAATTCCTATAACCCTTCAAAACCTAGATAGGTCTCTAAAAAGATACATTGTTTCCTTCGTTTCTACTGATTATAACCTATTTTCATCTTATTTAATGCCAGGAAATATTTTTATGTTCTAATAATTATTTTTCAGATAATAATGGTTTAGTTAAACAAGTTTTACTAATTAACCCATAGCAGATGGAGACGAGTTGGATTCATACCGTTCCTAAAGGTATTTACGCGTAAGTGAATATCGCTGCCACATATAGAACGGTGCCCCTGCTATTTATTTAGAGTGTTGATGAAATCTAAAAGAAAATCAGCAATATTAATGGTCCTGACCTAGCGTCGCGGCTTCATTCATCTTCCCACCTTGATTTCATGTGACTTTTCTATAAATACTTTCATTGTAATTGTTCGAATGAGCTATTCACGATGTTACCTAGACTTTATGAATTTAAGGGCATTACTTGATTGGAAACAAGGTTTTACCAGTTTACAGTTTAAATAGCTAGATGTAACGGTAAACTCTATGCTAACAGTTTCTTTTCACGCACTTCTTGCTTGTTGAACTCTCTTCCGGCTCCTTGTTTTAGGACAACATTCATCTTCAAAAATTTAAAAGCAATATCAGTCGTTATCTACCGGATCTTCCGGATTACTCTGCTGTTGTTTTCGCTCCTACATAATGTTTTCTGTTTTCTATTTTTTTCAAATGCCGTGACCCTTTGCATTGTAGTGAATTTGCTGCCTTACCTCGGGTAAATTCGATCAAAATAAAAATTTAATCTAACGGGGATTTTAAAACGGCTCTCCGATTAACAGTTCCGAGTCATGACTATTACACCGCCCGCACGTCAAAGCTCTCAGTACCTGGTCTCCTAATCGGTCGCTTATCTAGGTACTGACCAGGCTTGACATTGATTAACATCGGCGATCGTACTGGAACCGGTGTTTTAACATGATGTGGTTAAATAGAGAGAGGTAAATAGAGAGTGTGAGAGAGAGAGAGAGAGAGAGAGAGAGAGAGTGAAATAGAGTGAGGGAGGATAATAAATGTAACTGGCAATAAAAGCTGTCTTTGTAAGTCTTTTAAACACAAATATTCATGTGTAGTAACAAAGCAAGAAGAAATATGCAAAAAGATCCTTGTTTATTACCATTTTGTCACTACACTAATGAAAATGCCAACACTTGTAACAAAATGCTACCATCGCCTTTGCAGTATAAAACTAATTACTTTGACAACTACAAACAGCTAAATTAAATCATGTCAAATAAAAAGAATTATTTAAAAGTTTAGAGCAACGAAATTTTTATTATGTAAATCCAATGCACTATACTAATACGTGCATACTGAAGAGTTTCATTTTCACCACTTAAATATATGTGTCTCTTTTATAAACCAATCCACTATCTTTTAAAGGGTACCTCGACGTGGTATAATGGTTAGCTTGTTTCGCTATAATCATAAGAATTAAGTAGTGAGTTCGATCCACATTGGGTGCATCATACTCTTGGCATTGTGCCACATCTAAGCTGTGCTTAAAAATCAACGTATTTTCATTAATTCGTTACTTTGTATGACCCTCTGACTCCAGGCGGAGAGGAACCCAGATGAGGCTCCGCCGAGGGTAGAAAGACAAAAACCCGACCCGGCCTTAAGCAGAGTGTATGGAATATTTTTTGCTGTGCTTAGTGGCTCTGAAACCCAATTTAAATGGCCTTGTGTCACATTCACTAAGGAGTGGTGGTAAATAGAACCACTACCTTTCGGCAAAATTCGCTGATAATAAAGAAATCTATTCGGATGCCCCTGCTATTCTCCTCGGGCTTCTCGACAAGGTACAGCGGAGGGTCTGTAATGTGATCGATACCAACTTGGCAAACCGCCTGCAGTCTATCTCTCACCGGTGCGCCGTGGCTTCCCTGTGTCTTTTCTATAAATACTTTCACGGCTTCTGCTCCGATGAACTTAGATCACTGGTTCCCCCTAGATACGAATTTGCACGAGAAACTAGATTAGCAACTTTTACAGTGAAACCAATAAAATGCAACTGCAACTTCTACTCCAACAGTTTTTTTTCTCGCATTTTCCGACTGTGAAATTCCCTTCCATATCATTGCTTCCCCGACGGCTACAATCCCCAGGAGTTTAAATGTAAGGTCAATAGACACCTCCTAACACACTAACTCGCTCTTCCCTTCTGCCCAACCCTCATCCTCGGTATCCTTACCCATCTATCACCTTCCTTCTGACATTTCCTACATCTAACCAATCCTTCTCTCTACCTTCCCCAATGCGCAATAGTGGCAGTGGAATGCCTTGCTTGGGGTGAAATGATTAAAAAAAAAAAAAGGTAGCCATGATTGCCTGCATCCTGAACATACATAACGTAATATAGATAATCAGCTCGAAATCCACTGAGAAGCTCGGATATAATTTAATTATAACCTGAAAATTTCTGGAAGTTAAAAAGGGAAGCTAGTTTATTTTGCGCCATATGTTAATGATCACTTTTATAGTATTTTTTTCTACGGATTTTACCGCCATGATAATAACGTCATCAAACGAACGCCTCCAAAGTCTTATCTACGTTAGTAATGAACATTAATAGGGTAAAAAAAATAATTCAGTTTTCATGAAGAAAAAGGCTTTCCGTATGCTCATTCAATAAAAAAAAAATTAAAAGAAGAAAGTAGCGCCCAACACGAAAGCCTACATCATAGCATAAGCGAATGAAAACGGCTTATATAAGTGATGTAATATCACAAAGGATATTGATGCGTGGGTAATCTACGGCTATCGGCTCTGATATTGGAAGCGGCGAGCTGAGTTCAAATTTCATGCAATCTGGCGGATTTTTATTCTTAAAAATATCATGAATACGCTTCTTATTCTCCGATTCCCTAGTAAATTTTAAATAACAGAATAGATTTGTCATTCTATACTTGGGTTAGATCCAGTATAAAAAGAGAAAGACTTTGAATTCTAGACCGTTGATAAGACATTTATATACTACTCCACTATCTTTCCCAAGTATATATTGCAATTCACAGATAAATAACATTGTTAATTGAAGTAGATATGCTCGCCTGTGTGTTTTCTGTTTAGCTTTGGTTTTCTGGCTCCTTAACGTCTACTTCAACTCTTTACTTCCAATGTCTCCGTCTAAACTCTTAAATTTTATTTCTATTTATTTATTTATTTATTTATGCTTTCCTCAATAAGTGTAGATAGGATCCAATATCGTCAGGTTCACATTTCTCACATACCTTTTAAGTAGAATTTGAGGTTTCCCTTGTATCCTGTTTCGAATTGGGTTTCTTCTAAAGTCAAATAACTTTATTCTTTTTTTACTCTCAGTAGCTCCTTTTATTTTAGTGGCATTATTGACTTACTTAGGAAAGAAATTGTATAAATTGCTATTGTTATTATTTTGTGCCCAATTTCTGATAGACATAAAATAGGATAAGAAGATACGTACATAATAAGATTCTAGTTGAATTCCTTGCATTTACTTATGCACAAATACCCTTAAAAAAGGTATTAATCCATCTCTTCTATGCAGCTATGGGTTAAATAATCGGACAGCTTGGGTTCTATAGCCTTTGGTGGCAACCAGTCTAGCGCAGAAAGCAATGGCAACTTACTGCGGGATAATTTTCTGCCCAGTCAGTCATGTCTCTTTCGAGACATGATCACCTAAAGCGTGTATCACGTATGGCACTTAACTGACTGAAGTTTAAAAAAAAAATAGAAATATTTTTATGCTAATATTGCAAGTCGGGTTGAGAGTTTTACCCGTAAATTTCGGCGGTTTCTTTGTTTAAAAAAACTCACTTGAGTTTGCTTTAGAATAGCAAATGGTTTGCCTTTGTAATTTTGTCCTGCACAATTGAGGAAACACAGTGAAGAAGCGGATACCAGCTTGGACTGAGCAAAACGAAAACTGCTTTCGAATTCCAACCGAGTTCATTATAAGCGAGATTGGAATATATGCGTGCAATATTCTGTATTCAGGAACAGCAGAAAAATGTCGTCCTAGAATTCTTACTGACATAGTGGTACAAGAAAGCTTTTTTTCCAAAATATTATTAGAGTAAGCACAATAGAGTCATTGATAGCCGCCCGGATTGAGCACTAGATATCGTTACATTCGTGTAAGTGTAAATACTTTTGAGAAAGTTATGAATTCATCTATAAGCAAAATAATAGGATATGCTAGGTCCTATAGCCTTCGGTAGTAACCAGTCTAGGAGAATGATACACTGAATTCAAACAATCTGATAACATGTAGGTTCTACCTCATAGGACAAAAGGCTAGAAGAAGGTAAGCTTTAAAACAGATCTACATCCGAGAGGGAAAATGGGTAACCTCAATATCTCTAGCGCAAAAGGAACCGGAAAACTGTTGCGATATTCTGACATGAATGTCACCATAGATGAGAACTGTGAGATGAACACAGGCACAAAATTCACATTGAATGAAGATGATCAGTAAATCTATTTTGTTTGCCTGCTTTTTGTCATCTCTACCCAGATGTTTATATTTACGCTCGAACCTTATTTGATCATATCTCTCTCTGTTTCTGTCTGTCTGTCTGTCTGTCTGTCTGTCTGTCTGTCTGTCTGTCTGTCTGTCTGTCTGTATCTATCTATCTATCTATCTATCTGTCTATTAATAATAATATATACAGTGTGCGACAAAAATTTCAGGCATTTTAATGGTTGACAAAAAGAATAGCTGCTATTAAAAAACATTTCAGTGCTGTTTAAACAAAGACCTATAGTTTTTATTCATTTGGTGTTACATCCTCCAAATGGTGACCTCTGTTCGCCATACATTCTTGTTGATTATTTCCTAAGTATTACATTATCCGGAAGTTCAACCGATTAGATTTCTTCAGTTGGTTTGCTGAGGGCCAAAAATCTTCAACCGATAGTACTATCGATTTTCTGTCTGGAACAGCATCATTCTGTTACAATTACAAATTCACCAGTCTTAATAGTGATAATAATAAAAACTTTCAACAGCAATCGTACGGTGTGCAGCGGTCCAAGCCATGATTGTAATTTGAGGTTTCTAAGAACGAATGGTAAGCCATTTGCTAGAGGAAAGCACCATTGCCACTTGTTCACTAGTAACATGCAGGCGACAGCCTAAAACGTGAGAATTCTTGCTTCTGCACTATGATTAGGATGCTCTCGGAAAGGTCAATACTTGTACCTATATTTTATCGATTATGCAAAGGCGTTCGACGAAATACCCCACAAAGAATTGATGGACATGCTCAGCAGCCTCGAAATATTTTGGGAAAGGCATAAGAGTAATCAAGAATATTTACCATAATCAAACTGCTTGCATACGGACAAGTAACAAAGTCAGCAGATATACAAATATAGAAAGGGGCGTAAGACAAGGATGTGTCGTTTCACCGGATCTATTCAACTTGTACAGCGATACTATTTTGAGGACCATAGATGTTATGCCAAGATTTGTTATTGGACAACATAAGATACGCAGATGATACAGTGCTGCTTGCAGACACGGCGAAGTAACCACAAGACCTCTTACAGAATGTAGCTAAAGAGAGTGACAGAAAAAGTCTACAAATAAATTGCCAAAAAATCGAATGCATGGTAAACAGAAAAAAGAGCAGCCCAAAATGCAAAATACAGGTGGAGGATACTAAAATCAAGCAGATATAAACATTTAAATGGGAAGTGTTCTAGCAGAAGACGGAAAGCGAGACACAGAGATCCGAAGGCGAATTGGCAAGACGAAAGACGCATTCCAGAAGGATATTAAAGTATTAAGAGACAGGAAACGTTAATTAAAAACAAAGAACAGAGTACTGGATTGCTATGCGATGTCAGTTCTTCAATTTGGCATTGAATGCTGGACAATATCATCAAAGATTAAGGAAAAATTTGAAGCAACTGAAATGTGGCTCTACAGAAGGATGCTGCTGATATCATGGACAGAGCATATAAGCAATGATGAGGTTTTAAAAAGCATGGAAACGTAAAGGAAATTGAAAACAGAACTAATGTTCCTGGGGCATGCAATGAGGAAAGAGGGGTTGGAGAACATGATACTGACTGGCCAGATAGGAGGAAGAAGTGGATAACATATTTGAAGGACCTGGTGACAGAACGGGGGCTGCGTGGTGTTACAGAAAAATGCGTGCCAACTGGCACCAGGGATGGGGAAACGTGGAAGACCATGATCACCCACGTTCTGAAAGGACTAGCCACATAGAAGAAGAAGATCCTGTATATATATTTTTTTTTACTTACCTCTTTCCTAATTCTAACTAGAGGCCTAAAAAATCACATCATGACATTTATTGCTGAGCGTTTTTTGTAATTTGTACAGATAAAGCCGTTCGTGACGTATGAGCTATACCTGTGATTACAATCTTTTGTATCTCTTTAAGGTTTGTGATCCCTTTTCATGAGTCTACCAGAACTTTTGACAACCAGATCGAAGGCTTAAACTACAACTGGAAATGTTGATGTTTTCATGTGTAACATTCTTAAGATTTTGATTTCACGAACATTGTATTTTGATAGTTTTTCGATGATTTTTGAAAGATCTGCAGTGACTTCCATGTCAATAAGAAAGCATATTCTGTTTTTGTGGCTCTGATCATGATGTCAGATCAATTAACTTTGATTCTGGTGTGCTTATTTTTGTTACAAAAAAAAACAGAGTATTTGAGCCCTTTCTAATAAAACTGTTTACTGGTCTAATTTAATTGAAATCTGACCTTTAAATGTCCAATATAGCTATATATCTGTCAACCGGGAAAAATCCATAACCCTAGCCCAACAACTCAAATCAAGGGAGGAGAAACTGAAACAATTCGCGGTGAAGAGGCGGGTTCGCAGAAAGCAAAATGACAGGCCCCAAAAAGTCCGGAAACAAAGCATAACTGGAGCCTCTGCAACAAAGCACTGTCACTCTTGCATCGGCTTTTCCAGTCACAGATGCTGATGCTCCAGCCAAGCAGACAACTAGGATGCTACCCATGGTCAACCCTGGCCGACAGAGGCCTACTATATATATGAATATGTGTGTGTGTGTGTGTGTGTGTGTGTGTGTGTGTGTGTGTGTGTGTGTGCGTGTATGTGTGTGTGTACTTGAGGCTGGCTGAGAGACTGAGGCCGAGGAGACGCACTGTATTACTTAATGAGAAGCTAGCGGGATCCATACTGATGGAAGGTAGGAAATTTTCTCTATAGTGGGTAAAGGCGAGCAACTTCGTTTTAGAGGCATTAACATTTATGAGCCATTTCGTGCTTCAATCCACCACAGATTAGAGGCCCTTTCCAGGAGAAGCAGCGATTTAATACAAAATGAAAATTATAAATGTATTATAATAAAAATGAAAATAATTATAATGAACTGAAATGCTATCATCACTATTATAATATTGGAATAATACTTACTGTATACTTACCTTTGCAGCCCCCATGTATATATATATATATATATATATATATATATATATATATATATAAATGACTTAACGATTGCGTTTAGCATGAAACAGACTGTCGCCTCTGGATTTTGACTTCATAAAAGTAGCAACAATGCAGTGATAGGCTTACTACATCCAGCCAGTGACAGAGAGGTTAGAAGTTGGAAAATAATTTGTTACCCACAAGAACTCGGAGACGCTTTTGAACTTCATCGTGATTGGAAAGTGATGTCTGGGCAAATCGCAAATATAATATTACATTAGAATAACCAGCTTTTGTAACTTATGAAAGATATCCAAACCAAAAACTAAAATTAATTTTCACGTAATGGATTTTGTTAGTTATATATATATATATATATATATATATATATATATATATATATATATATGTGTGTGTGTGTGTGTGTGTGTGTGTGTGTGTGTTGCGTGTATATATATATATATATATATATATATGATTTTGCTATTTTTACTTTGAAGTATCATGTAAAGTATTAGTCGATTAAAGTCATACGAGTACAATGTTATTGGGTTGTCATAAAAAGTAGAGTGAAATGTGTCCCGTGAGAATAAAATGCACTCAGTGTAGTCTATATTATTGCATACTAGAAGCTTCTAATCATATTTCTTCGGCATTGAGTCCAATGTTATTTTATGATTATTTTTTAGTATATTATTCTTCTTGTTGACCCATCACTGAATGTAATGCTTAATATACGATTTAAGAAATGATCCGAAAAATTGATTCAAAAATACACACTGAACCATTTTAATAAATATCCAAGTAATAATATCTTGATAGCAGAAAAAAGTAATAATATTTTTATTTTCATAAAAACACAATAAAAATATGTTTATATAAAGCGTAAGTGATCAAATTGTGTATGATAAATGACATAGCGAGAAGTATTGATTCTTACTGAAAATGAACTTGATGCATTCTTACATCTGATTTCCTTTGCGAAAGATATTGTTATTTAGAAAGTTTTCAATTATACAGCAGAAAATGGAGGGAAATATATAAGAAGATTCTGTAACGCCAATCTTACATACTTTAAGAGGCTTAGAAATCTCCGTTTAAAATCCTAGCCTTTATCTGGGTTCTGGGAGCTGTAACAGTCTGTGTAGCAAGTAGAAGAGAATAAGTTATTTTCATGGATTCTTCTTCCATGTGCCAGGTCTCTTCCGAATATATACAATCATGGCTCTCCAATTCTTCCTATTGCTTTGATCTTTTGCTACTTTTCTAAGGCTAACGCTCGCTACCACCACCACCACCACCACGTTCCATTTACGTAAATTCCTCTGGTATGTCACTCGCTCAATATTACCTATGAGAATAAAGTTTTCTAATTCTAATTCCTTTTTCCTTATACTGTGTACAAGGAAAGTCAGCTGTTACTTCCTGATTCTGATCACATTCTTTATGTTACAATTTTCCTTTAGACATTCCCGTTCCTTAATCACTCCGTCCATGTACGGCTCGCTCTCTCTCTCTCTCTATCTATCTATCTATCTATCTGTCTATCTATATATCTATCTATTTCTCTCTCTCTCTCGTTTTATTTCTCTTTCTCCTTCTTCTTTACTGAAGTGTCGTCGGTAAAATTTCCCAACTAAGGACAATAAAAGTAACTAACTCAGAACAAATGCGCTGTGCCACTTAATAGTACGATAAACATACACATTGTGAAAACGTCTTATTTGATTTTCAGTAAGAAGCAAAGGCAGAACAACTTTGGTATATTCCTCTCAAGAAATATACCAAGATGTAGGTTACACATATTCTTTAATTACTTATTCTAATTTTTCTTTTGTAAGAATCACAGAATGAATAAAAATATATCAATGTTAATGAGTTATACTGATTGCATCTTCTCGCAGCTCATTATATTCTTCAACTTGCACTATAGCGTCAATATGACATCTTCCGGAAGATTAAACTTAAATTCAGTTTAACATTTCTTTAAACATATATAATTTCAAATCTATTTGAAAGTTTTTATTGCGAGTAAGTAGATATGTTTTTTGGGGGGGGGGGGGGGGTTTTTTTCAGTAAATGTAGCTAGCAAAGCTGGATTCGAATAACTTCAATCTGAGATTTGTATTTAAGACAAGACAGTTCTTCATGACGGTCCCCTCTGAACTAATATTAAAAGATATGCATTGGCTGAAAGAGTGTTTTTATGAGAGGTGGGGATATAGGTTCGATTCTTGTTGAGAGATGCATTTGTCATTATTATGACTTTCAAATCGAGGCAGTAGATACATATAAATTTCTTCCAAAGAAATTTGAGATTTGCCAGTCCCTGAAACGGCTACCATATTTTTTATGTTGGTTGTCCGATGTAGCTTGCACACATTTCTACCTCGTTTTTTTTTAAATTTTATGAAGATAGATCTACTAAGATATTCCGATATGTTAACGCTGATTTAATATTCTAACTGAATTGATTTTATGGTTTGAATTAATTTTATTCCACTTATCATAGCGCGCCTCGGACTGGTAATTATTATTTTTCAAGTTGATTGTCCGATGAAGTCTTCACTCATTTTCCCCTCGTGTCTTTTTCAAACTCTTTGAAAATGAATCTAGAACTATGTTATTTCTATAATAATAATAATATTAATAATGATATGAATAATGATCATAATATAGTACAATGCTATTTAGGTGTCATCACTGGGGTATTTATTATTTAGTAGTCATGTCGATGCAAAATTGTGAAAGGACAGTAGCATTTATAAAAATAATAATAATATAAATAACGATAATAATATAGCAATATGTTATCTCGGCGTCATTATTAGGGCATTTGTTATTTAGTAATGAAGTCAATAAGAAAATTGTATAAGGATAAAAATATAAAGACCTGGAAATTGAAATAGAAAAAATGTGGAAATTGAAAACAAGAGTCGTGCCAGTGATAGTAGGTGCACTTGGAAGGATAAAATAATGGAACAAAAAAAAACACATTGAAAGAATACCTGGAAACCCCAGCTTAAGAGATATACAAAAAACTGTCTTATTAAGTACAGCCCACAAATTAAGGAAAACTGTGTCTATGTAACGCTAAGGATGATAGGGGAGATAGAAAAATCTATTTCATGATTTTTCTATCTCCCCTATCATCCTTAGCGTTACAACGGGAAGGTCGTGGCGTGTTGTTATGGCTCTATTTTTCCATAACAACACGCCACGACCTTCCCGCAGACTTGATTGGTAGTGCGATTATAGAAGAAATAGAAATATAATGAAAATTGACGTTTTTTTTTTGTTTTTTTTATAAGCGTTTCACCCCGAGCAAGGCATGTCACTGCCACTACTGTGCAGGGGGCTACGTAGAGTGGAGAAAGGCTGGTTAAATATAGGAAATAACAGAGGGTGGGTGATAGGCGGGTAAGGATACCGAGAATGAGGGTTGGGTAGATGAGAGTGTACTGAGAATAGTTGGGAGTTAGTGTGATAGGAGGTGTCTATTGACCCTACATTTAAACACCTGGAGATTGTAACTGTCGGGAAAGCAGACTTGTGGAAGGGAGTTCCACAGGCGGGAAACGCGAGAAAAGAAGCTGTTGAAGTAGAATTTACGGTTACATCTTATTTGTTTAACTGTAAAAGGGTGGGACCTAGTTGCTAATCTAGTATCTCGTGTAAATTCGTGCTTAGGCGGCACCAGTGATCTAAGCTCATCGGAGCAGAATTCATGAAAGTACTCGTAGAAGAGGCACAAGGGAAGCTACATCACGCCGGTGTGAGAATATTGTACTGTGTTAGTTTTGGTGTCATTACTGGGATATTTGTTATTCAGTAATCATCCCGATGGCAAAATTGTATAAGAATATATAATAATAATAATAATAATAATAATAATAATAATAATAATAATAATAATAATATAGTTCTATGTTATTTAGGTGTCATCACTGGGATATTTATTATTCAGCAATCATGTCGATGCAAAACTGTGTAAGAATAGAAGCATTTATAAAAATAATAATAATATTAATAATGATAATAATATAGTACACTGTTATTCCGTTGTCATTACTAGGACATTTATTATTCAGTAATCATGCCGATGGCAAAATTGTATGAGGTTAACAGCATCTATAATAATAATATTAATAATAGTAAATGTTAATTCGGTGTATGTGTGTGTGTGTACTATAGGCTTTTCACCTTCATTGTGAAAGAGTTCTCCGATTGGCTTCATCCATCTTAATGTCTTATTTCTCCACTATGAGCATTTGACTTTTCAGTTTTTCATGTATCCTGAATTTGATTGGTCGAGGTGGCCGGTTTAATAAAGTGAGAGACAACAGAAAATTAAAACCTAGTTAACATTTTCACATAATTAAATTTTTCGTTTCGCAATTGTTATGAAAGATTTGTTTAAAATTTTACAAAACTTATTGTTTTAATGATTATGTTATTAACCTCCATATTTCAATATTTTAATCAAATTAATTTTATGGTTAGAATTAACTTTATTTTACTTATGATCGTACTGATAGCATTTTGCTAAAATTTATAATTTTTTTCATTTTTTTATTTAATTTTATGTCTTGTAATTATTGATGCATTTTTATTTTAATATTACTGCAAATTGAAATTCTGATATTATCCATCAATTTGTTTAATTTTACGTTGCTTGTCTTTGCTAAAAATAATTAATCGTACATTATATGAGTTTATATTTTAGATGATAAAAGTGAGACTTTATCTTGTTAATTAAATAAAATGTTCGTAATTAAAAGAAAACTGTTTGTACGTTTGTTTGTCGACGAAAGGTAATACAGTTTCGTAATGGAAAAGGGTCACATAGAAATAAAAGTAAAAAAGCAATGATAGCTTATAATTCTTTAGATTTAATGTAAATAGTTGTCAGCATTTTGAGGAATTTAAACTCATTAACTTTCGACCTTGTTTTAATTGAACTCTCTCAAAGATAATTGGTCGAGATAAAGCGTTAAGCATTCTGATAATGTCTTTTATACGAAAAGAAATCTGTTTCTTTCAAGAGAAAACCAATAATAAAAAAGCTGTTAGTTAGGATGGAAAATTGAAACTATTAAACAAAGATTTAAAACTAAATTTCAGTTAAGTTCCACCGGAAATTGTAAACAATCAAATAAATCGATTTGAAAATTTTAAGTAAACAGTAGTTTTAAAGGTGTTTCAACTTTTACTAAAAGGCAAATACTTCAGTATATAATTTGATTTGATTTTTTATTTTTCTTCTTTTTATTTTTGAGTGTGTATTTTAAGTATGGTGGTCTTAAGATCATCGTCAAATTCTATTAAGAATTCATGTCTTTATATATATTCATCCAAAAAGTTCACATTTAATTGCTTCAGTTATCATATTCACAGGAAAGTTTATCTATATTTATGTTTTGATTGATCTACAGAGTAGATATTGGTTAAGATAATATATATATATATATATATATATATATATATTATAAATTATATTTTAGAACAATTTTTTTTACAGATATCCACTAAAAATTGTACATTTTGTTTCGACATTGAACTTACAATGTGTCATCAGGTGGTGTAGAAAGGAATGGAAGGCCACTTTTTTATATTTGGCAAGTTGTGTGGGGGATGTTAGTGGAAGTTAGCGATAAGGGAATAAGTCTTGTAAATTGTCTGTTAGAATTTTGAAGAAAGTGGGTTGGGTAGGGTACAAAGTTGATCAATTAAAGTGTCGGGAATGTTATAGACAGATTTGACATTAGAAAATGTTGTATATGTTTTTATGGTCGCATGGCTAGCCTTTACTCTTTGAGTTTATTATAGCAAGGAGAGTAAGGAGGTGTAAAGATTGAGAAGGGATGGATATATATATATATATATATATATATATATATATATATATATACAAGAAAAGAAACATAAAACTCAGAAGTCTAAAATGTTTATATGACTTTTGGATGATAGAAAGTAGCATTATTACTTTGTAATGTCTGTAGATTAATTCCTGGAAAATATTCTAACCATGGCTGGTCCAGTGATGTTTAATGACGATCAAATCAAAATATTTCTTGAGAATCAGCAACGTTGCGCTAAGCGGGCATTAGCAAACATAGTCAGAGTCACTAAATCTAGCGATGAAATTATGACTTCCAAAAGATTAAATAAATGAGATGCCGGATTGTTATTTCATGAACGAATTATAAAACAAAAGACAAAAAATAATAATGTAAACAAACAGTGCCAATGATAAAACTGATATAATAGTCCACCTCAGTTTTTTTTAAAGAAATGTGTTTCATAATAGTTTTAGTATTTATTGCCAAATGAAAATAGAATGGTTCTTTTGTTATTATTACTTTGCAAAATTTTACAAGTCAAGAAATCGAAAATGAACTCGTCCGAATCCCCCTAAATTTTCTTCATTCTTTTCTTGATGAAACTGCAATATAGGTAATTATAAAATATTTATAAATTCATTTGATACACATGTTATTGCGCAGTATTAACAAAAGAACCATTCTAGTGTATTTACAATTATTCACTTAGCACTAAATACTAAGAAATAGTATGAAATACATTAGGCTTTTAAAATACTGGTGTACCTTGATAATTATGGCCGGTATTGTAGTTAATCAATAAGATATTCCCTAGTCATAACGTGACAACATATTTCAATCTTGAATGGCAATTTTTAATAATTTAGAATGGGATATTAAAATAATTCATGCATTTAATGAGAGAAAATTGCCTGCATTAAAGAACGCGTTTTCGCGTTGGAATTATTCTTCGTCTACTAGGTGCCTTGTTCTTTCAGGACGTAGATGATCATGGCTTTCCACGTCTCCCTATCCCTGGTGGCTCTTAACACGTTTTCTCTTTTTACAGCACACAACTCTACTTCTGTCATCAACATGATCAGACCCTTCAAAGATGCTATCCGCTGATTTCCCTTGTCTCTTTTTCCCTCTTTCTGGCTTGTTAGTATCAGGTTCTCCGAGTTCTAATTCCTCATTGTATGTCCCAGGAACTTTAGTTGTCTCTTCCTGATGCTAAATATTAATTTACTTTTCGTTTCGATCCTTTCCAAACCTCCCCATTGCTCACATGCTCGATCCATGATATCCACAGCATCCTTCTGTAGAACCACATTTCAATTGCTTCAAGATTTTCCTTCGTCTTCGATGAGATTGTCCAGCATTTACTGACTTACTGAAGAACTGACATCACATAGAAATCAAGTATTCTCTTCATTTTTTCTAGCTAAATTGTCTTGTCTCTTAATACTCTGCTTAACTTCTGGAACGCGTTCTTTGCCGTGCTAATTCGCCTTCGAATTTCTGTGTAGCACTTTCCGTCTTCTGTTAGAACACTTCCTAGATATTTAAATTATGGTACCTGCTTGATTTCAGTATCCTCCACTTGTGTTTGGAATTTGGGGTTGCTTTTTTTGCTGATGACTATGCATTCGATTTCTTGCAGTTTATTTTTAGTCCTTTCTTAACACTCTCTTCAGCTACCTTCTGTATGAGTTGTTGTAGTTTTTTTTCCGTGTCTGCTATCAGCACTCTATCATCTGTGTATCTAATGTTGTTCAAATTGTGGCTTCCGATGACAAATCCTGGCATAACTTCTAGGGTCCTCAGAATAATTACGCTGTACAAGTTGAATAGACCCGGTGAAAAAACACATCTTTTCTTACGCCCCATTCTATCTTTCTATATCAGCTGAATTCGTTACCTTTCCGTATGCGGTTTCTGCCTGTAGAGATTCTTGATTACACTTATGTCTTTCCCAAATATGTCGAGTCTGCTGAGCATCTCCATTAATTGTTTGTGGCGTATTTTACCGAATGCCTTTAACCAAAACTACAAAACGATTCGAAGTTCTAACAATATAAGATATGCAAATAACATAATCCTATTGATAAGCAGAGAAAGACATAACGAATCATTTATTTAATGACGAGGAAGGTATGTTAGAAAGGTGATGCAGCTTTGCGTCAGATTTATTTCCCCTAAACAACAAAGCGATGCGAAGTCTTATCAACAGAAGATCTGCAAATAACACATTGTTGCTGATAGACCGAGAAAAAATAACGCATTGTTCATTTTATGATTGGATAGAACTTCAGAATTATGAAGGGTCTTCCCGTCGGATTTATTGACCTAAACAACGAAGCGATCCATAGTTTTAATAATATATGCAAATTAGATAGTGTTACTGATAGACAGAGAAAAAAAAACATTTATTTTATGACTTTGAAAAGAACGTTAAAGAGAGATGCGTCTTCGCATCAGATTTTTTTAACCTTAACAGAAGAGCGATCCGAAGTTCTTACAGATTTCATTATTAGTAGAATTAGTATTATCGTAAAACATAAAATACGCAGATGGCACAGTGTTCATGGCAAACAGAGAAACAAAACTGCTTGATTTCCGAAAAAAGACAGTAGAAGAAATGCGAAATGAAATAAAGAATTATGCATTTGTTTGCACTATATATCTTAATTATTTTCAAAATACCGGTAATGATGAAAATAATATATCATTCTCACCTGATTTACTGTTATTTGCTTAAGGTGTACATCGATTTGCCACGTTATGGATAATCGAATAAATGTTTATTGTCCCAATATATTTACTAAGTATTTCATTGATTTTTGTCTATTTTTTTTTTTTTTTACTTCATGAGTTAATAAGCAATATGGCATTTGAGAGACAGAGTAAATGCCCGTTATGATGTGACAAAAGTTGAATTTATGGCTATAAAATAGGAATATAATCACTATTAGACCCGGAAACGTGCAAGGCTAAATTAATTGCGGTTTGAAATAATCCAAGTTTCTGCATAATAAAATGTCATAATATCAATCAAAGCTTTAACTTCATAAGTTTTAATGGGAAGGATTATCTAGATTAGGATAATGTTTTAAATAGTCGTAGAACGACCACAACAAAACTATATGTTTCTTGTCAAGAAATAGCAAAGAATAATTTACGCATAAATTACCAAAATTGCTTAGCAAAGAGGGAAACTTATGAATGACAATTAGGATCCATAGAGAGTAGCAGGAAAAAAAGAACTCATTTCTTTAAAATATTTTGTGCCATCAACAAAACGCAACAGATTTAAAAACTTCTTCTTTAGAGAGGGTTTCTTCAGGACGTTGGCGATCATAGCTCTCTAGAAAATCCTCTTCTTTGTACCTCTCAACAAAACTTGTGTTTTTTTTTGTTATCTCTCTTAATCCCTGTTCTGCTTAAACAAGCTCGCTAAATTGCTTAATCGATGCTTTTCTTTGTCCCGCTTATTTTTTTTTTTTAATCATATCACCCCAAGCAAGGCGGTAACGCCACTGATGCGCAGGGGGCTACGTAAGGGTAAAAAGAATGGAAAAGAGAAAGCCGGAAACCGCATCCTAAACAGGAAACAAGGGATGAGCCTCTTCACCTGTTCAATAGATGTGGGTGGAGTGTGAACCGGGCGATATTACTGCATATCTTTCCGAAGCCGTCTATTTTTCATTATGTTCCCGAGAAATTTCAGCCGTCTTTTTCTTATGCTTAGTATAACTATCTATTTGTTTCAAATTTTCCTAAAATTTCGTCATTGCTCACAAATCATGTCCTTAGTATTTTTATTGCCTCACGTCTTTTTTTTTCTGTGAGGCTGATTATCTAGCATTCGCTGCCATAAAGAGAAATCTATATTTTACAGCAGTTTAGTACACTTTTTGTAATTTCTAACGAAATTTGCATGTTTCTGAAAACATTGCTTAGATTTTAAAGTCACCTTTGGTTCTTTTAGTGCCCTTTACATATGCGTGTATGCTTGTCTGAACGCTAAAATATTGACCTCTTAAGTTGAAAGTAAATCGTTATTTGTCGTCCTTATCCTCCACATTTCCTACTAACTATTCTTTCATTGATCGTAATCATTTTTATTGTAAACTCACCAGTCTTGAGTGACTCTTGAGTCTTGTATTGGGTTAATATTAATATTAAATAGTCAAAGCTGTACTTCCATGACCGTGATTGACTTTGCAGAACGTATGGATAAACAACACCCGGTTGTTATCAAGTTAGATTTTAAAATTGTTTGTAAAAATAAAGATATGATCTTCAGTTGAACGCTCTGTGTGTGGTTCATTAGTTATAAATTTTTATTATGATCTGAACGATAATAAATTTGACGTCAGTCTTTTGATACGATCAATGAGAGATAAATTTCATTAAAGTCCAGCACGCCATGCCTATAGTCGCATTAGTGCAAACATCGTCCTCTAAATCAAGTCAAAATTAGATGAAAACTTTGAAACTAGAAGAAAAAAATTTGCTATCTGTGATTCTGAAAAATGTCAGTGACAGCAGTAATTCGCTACCGTGTCGAGCATATCCGTTTTATGCCAGGAAAAATATATATAATCGATTTTCTTATAATTCAAATGAACCGAATTAATTAGAAAAATTATTTCATGAATCTTTGAGATATCCTCTCCGCGTCGCAGGATGAACAGCAGTGCGTTGATTTTAATGCCGTTATCATGTGATCGATCAATTCAGCACTCGTCGCCATAACTTCTTTCGGCTAATCAATCAGAAAAAATACCTGAATATTATGGATATTCGATTACACTTAATAACACATGCAGTAAATGACATGAGAATTTTGAGAATTTTTTTTAACTTTTTATATTTAAATCCTAAATAAATGAAAACCAATTCTGGTCGCATAATACCTAAAGTGAATTATATTATATTTATTTTATATGATTCTGTTATATTAAAAGTTAAAAGTTATAGACACACTTTCATTACTTTGATTTCTGTATGAAGAAATAGCAACAACGCCTAGAAATCAGTCGTGCAATAAAAAATATGATCCTTGTTGAGTAAGCATTTTATTATATGACATAAATTTAGGACACAGACGATCATGGTTCTTAACATTTTTTTTTTGCTGTAAGTAACCTTTGATATTTAACTTCGTCATTCCTGTTCTAACGTCCTTTAAAACTTGGAAAGTAGTTTGCTTTCTGTTTCTATCTGTTTGCCTTAACGCTGAGAATTTTGAATTCTCTAGTTTCTCTTTTCTCATTATGCATCCAAAAAATATTAATTGTTTCTTTCTGAATGTAAGTACTAGTTTTCTTTTAGTTTTTATTTTCTTGAAAACATTTTTGATGCTGACATATTCCGCCGTGATAATCACAGTATTAAATTAAAAAAAAACATTCTGTAATCGCAATAATGATTTTCCTACTTGTAAAAGATAAGTCAATATTTTTAGCATCGCCTCAATAAAGAGTTTAAACCCAGAATTTTGACCAAACGGACTAAAATGTTTTCGACAAAATGAAACTTAGTTTTCATTAGTTAGATTCAAACGAATCTATAGGTCAATCCACACAAATATGTTTTTATCATTCGGAATAATAAAAGCAATATAAGTAGTTTCTCTTTGTTTTGATTTGACTGGTTCGTTTTCTACGGCCTACCAACACATTCCAGAGTATTTAAAGCAAGAAAATATGTTTATGCGAAGACTGATCAAAGTGTACACGGACAGTTGCTGTTTTAACGAAGTTAAAGTACCCAGACTGAAGTTGTTTAGCACAGACTGACCTTGAAAACCGTCATGCATTCATACTATAATATAATGTTCTCATTTACTTCTGTTGTTGATAACAGTGCTTTATAAGAAAATGTTTAGAGTGTGGTCATGTCACTACATCACAGAAGCTCCATCAGTGACCATGGCTTGGGCATCAGTTTCAGCTTATAACATAATTCCGAAAATGCAGCAACCACCATATTCCCCAGATATCACACCTTGCAAACATTTTTCGCTTTCAAGTTATCAAATCTTCCTTGAAAAGAACAAGATTTCAATACAACGAGAAAGAGAATAAGGCAAAGCTCACTATTATAATAACATTAGTTCTAGACTGCTTCCTTCAATGGAAATGACGCTGGATGAAGTGGTTTTATATTAAAGGAGACAACTCAAAAGGAAATTAAATGCAGAATTAATATATGTTGTAGTTTTCTTTTTATAGCACCTGGTATTTTTTAATTGACTTCGTATGCTGTTGAATAATTCTATGCCCAAATATATAACTGTTGTTGCTGCACATGTTTAAAAACGCGCCGACATTATATATATATATATATATATATATATATATATATAAATAAACTATACTTTAGAACATGTACAAACTACAAACTACTACAAAAGTGTACATTTTGTAGCAGTTTCTAGTTTGTTCATGTCTTAAAGTATAATTAATAATAAATATTCTTTGGTCTACTTTTATATTGAGCTTTGTTTTAAATTAATGTTTTGAACGTTGCAATTATTTCCTTCGAAGTTTATTCTTTTGTATATATATATATATATATATATATATATATATATATAATTGTGTTGGGGATACATTCTTTATGTATTTTTATAGCTTTGTTCTTTTTCATATTACTTTCAGCATTGGATGTTTGGTAAAAACAAATAATATTCATATATTGATATAACTTACAGTAAGTGTTGATATAAATAAAACAATGAAATGTTTTATATTCTGGAATATTAGAGATAAAATTTATACTAATATTAGATATACTTTTTATCAAATAGTGAAAAGAAAAAGGTATATCTAATAGTATACTATAGTCATCCGCAGACAGATCTGTTTCGCTGTATTACAGCTAATCAGTACGGCTTAGACTCCGGTCGCTTCCTCTCTCTCTCTCTCTCTCTCTCTCTCTCTGTGTGTGTGTGTGTGTGTGTGGAAGGTTGGGTCAATGTGTCGGGCCAGGATGTTTTTTCCGTCTAAATGCATCTTGCATATATACAAATCAACTATCCGTTCGTGCATGGAATATTGCTGTCATATATGGTCAAGTGCTCTCGCTGTTAATCTCAGTGTTCTTGACAGACTCCAAAGGCGAATCCGTAATGTGATAGATACCGATTTGGCTGCTCGACTCCAGCAACTTTCTCACGGACTAGATGTGCCTTCCCTCTGTTTGTTCTATAAATATTTTCATGGCTTCTGCTGCGACCAACTTAAGTCACAAGTGCCCCAGCCAAGGGTGTTTACTAGTGCAACCAGACTGACAACTGGGTCCCACCCATTCACAGATAGATCATCCAAATAAAGACAAAAATTGTACTCTACCAGCTTCTTTTCTCGCACTTCCCGCTTGTGGAACTCGCTTCAATATTCTTGCTTTTCTGACGGCTACAATGTCCAGGAAATTGAATGCAATGTCAATAACCATCTCTTAACCACTTGACCCTATTTTTTTATTCACCACCCTGTATATCCTTTTCTTTCTCTCTACCTTTGCACCTGTCATCACACCTGTATTCCCATCCTTCTCTTGTTCCTTTCTAACTGGTTCGTCTTTCTCTTTATTCTCCTACTATCTAATCTTTTTACTCTTATGTATCTTCTGGTAAATATTTGACTCTTGACTCGGTGATTTAATGTGATAAGAGATAAAGTTCAGGAAATAGGTTTGTTTTTTTTTTGAATGACCAGGTCAAAGGCTGTCTTTACTGTGTCTTAACCACACATTAAGAATTTTCCGGCAGAACTTTATTAAGATAAAAAAAGATTTTTAAAAATATGCCTGGACGAAAAAAATACTAAAGGCTAAGTACAGACTGGATGTCTGCGGGATATTTACACATAAAAAGAAGGAAAATTTAAGTGCCCTGAAATTTCGGACTTGCAGTTGCCAATTGCTTATCAACCGGTGGTTTAAAGCATTTCCGGATTTCCAGATTCATTTTAAATAAATAGAAGTTAGTGAGTTTTTAAGTTAGTTCCGCCGGGCGTGTGCTTGAAGTAGGAACCTCCGTTCGTCTTGTTTCGGTCAGTTCGGATTTGTTGATCTCCATTAATTAGAGTTAGAGCTGTGTGTCACATCCGCCTGCCCCAACAGAAAATGCTAACTCTAAACGAATAAAGCATCCTTTCAACTCATCCAAGTTGTGGAAGTTCGTTCCTTATAGTTTAATCTTGTACCCCCAGCTTGAGGCTCCGACATTTTCAACAAACTCCCGGCAAACATCACAGTGTGGAGAACGGCCGCCGGAAAAATTGTTCGGGCAGTCCGTTGGGGTGTTGCACCGACTACAACTGACCAACATTATTTATGAATTCACATGTTTTATAAAAACTGCGTTCCTGATCTGAATTTAGGAAATAATTATATAAGCTGTACAACTACGAAACTGACGCGAAGACTCATGCTACAGCTCAATTAAATCTCATTTGAATACACACGGAGAACTACCAAACCCTACCAGAAAATACTCGTTGACAACACAAATATCATAGCATTATCCACATGCAAAAAAGACTAAAAATAATGGAGGCCTTATTAAAAAAAAAAAATCAAGCGAAAAACCCAATACTAAATAACATCAACTACGAACACGCTAACGACATGCCTACCGTGTTGGTACATAAGGCATACTAATACTCAACATTACACATAATTCCACTCACATTTTGTTACACATAAAATAACATCCATCCTCAAAAATGGCTAAAAGTATCGCCAAAAGCGCTCGGATAAATAAAACATTTTAACAATTTTTATATAATTTATATTTTAAAAAAATGAGAAATCATAAGATCACATGAAAAATTACATAAAACATTTAACCATCGCACCTTGTCTCTCATTTTTAATCACACCTATATATATATATATATATATATATATATATATATATATATATATATAATTAGTGTATCAATGTAGCAGATAATTTTCTACACATATACTCTTAAATATAAGAGACAATGAATGCCTCTTATGTTTAATCATGAGCCGTTCTAAACATCGTATTTTGGCTTAATTTCAGGTGAAAATAAAGACAAAAATTCTCCAACATTTGGATAATTTTTATTAAGTTGGTTCTAAACTTTCGGATCACGTGAGCCATCTTTAAAGAGGTTACAAGGCCGTTAACATACAAACATCCACCGTCAGCGATGATTTTATTTTTGTGTTGACATAAAACTTTACTAAGCAACCATAAGAGTTACCAAAAATAGCACACGCAATTCGTAAATTTGTAATGCGGTTCTATGACGTCACACCGAGTGAGAGCTCGAAATGATAACAGAACCATATATTTAAATGCAATGTAATGTGTTCTGACCAAATTTAAACCTGATTTTATTAAGTGTGGGTTGTTTGAATTTAACGTAGGCGGCCTCCAATATGTGAAGGTTCTTTTTACTTTGTGTATGAGTGAGGATTATTGTTTCTGTCTGAAAGTGGCTCATGTGAGCCGAAAGCTTAAAACCAACTTAATAAAAATTATTCAAAATGTTGAAGAATTTTTGTCTTTATTTTCACCTGAAATTAAAGCCGAAGTCCGACGTTTAGAACTGCTCATGATTAAACATAATAGACAATCATTGTATCTTATATTTAACAGTATATGTTTAGAATATATATGTATATTACTCTTTATTTATCTGTAAATTCATATATATATATGTGTGTGTGTGTGTGTGTGTGTGTGTGTGTGTGTGTGTGTGTGTGTGTGTGTGTATAAATTAAAATAGGATTAATTCAAGGATGTTGGATGACCATTTCGATATGAAAATCACCACGGGGGATAACACATCACCTCAGCAACAAAAATATCCTTTTAAAATTTTCTGTACAATAAAGACGGAAGCTGGTGATGATTCACCTGAAATAGGCCTATACTTCCGAGTGACCATGAAATAAAGTGTCTGCCTAAATTTTTTCTTATATTTGCTCTATATGTATTTATATACATATATATTTAGAGCTCTCTTAGAGAGTTATCCTACCACTGTATGTACAGGATTCTCCTTTGGATTCTTCTATATCTACACCGCATGCTTATATGTATGTGTGTCCGTGTGTCAGTGTGTATGTGTCCGTGTGTCAGTGTGTGTGTGTGTGTGGTGTGTGTGTGTGTGTGTGTGTGTGTGTGTGTGTGTGTGTGTGTGTGTGTGTGTGTGTGTGTGTCGCACCACTAAAAGCCTAAATTATATTTTCCCGCACACGGCCGAATGTAGCCAGGATTGAAACATTAATTAACAGAGAGATTTAGACGCCGTAACGTCACCAAATTTTGGACGTAGTTTCAGTAAAATAACAAATCCAGTAACACGGAATTAAGTATTGAATGCTGGTAAATCAACCGGAAGATGAAAAATCTAAAATTGTTGAACATATTCCTACCGATATAAGCAAAGAAGACTTAACATTTACACACCAAGCGGTATAACGATGATGAAGAAATCGAACATATTGGTGGAGCAGGAAGAATACATCTACACGACGCCGTAAAATTCAAATCAGTACTCCTAGACAAAGAAATGAACTAACGCTCTATCGTTAAGTCTCATACTGAAATCAAATACGCTCCCAAAAACTACACGTGTGATTTATGACTGATGCTTGCCGTTCCCACAGTGAACTAATTGCTCTGACAGATACTCATAATCTTTTTTTATAGGGTCATTGTTCCGCCTAATAATTATATTTCTGTTCTGTAAATCAGACTTGCAACCTTAAGGCTGACAAAAGAAATAGTAGGTATGGCATAGTCTACACACGCAAACACACGCATATATATATATATATATATATATATATATATATATATATATAAATCCAAAACGAAAATGATAAAATCTTTGAATTTTGCCGTTGATAAAACGATGTTTTTCCTCGTTGAAATGGCCATACAATATATGTAATTTTCAGTGTTTAATTTGAATATATATATATATATATATATATATATATATATATATATATATATATATAGTTATCCGCAGATAGATCTGTTTCGCTGTATTACAGCTCATCAGTACGGTACGACAGCCGATTGCTTTTTACCCAGGATTGAAACCTGAACGAATCGGCGTCAAGAAAAAATCACAGTATTTGTTGAATTTTTTATCGGGTCTAAGCTTTCGGCTCACATAAGCCATTATCAAAGAGTAAATATTAACACACAGTAGACATAGAACATTTAAGCTATTAACAATAAAGAGAATTGAATTGAAAATATAAGTCCATCCCTACGTGTTATCAACAAGCGTTTTTCTCAGAAGTGTGCGTTGATAACCGTGTTGTTCTAAATGACGGAATATATTTGTAAAAAAGCTGACAAGGCTAACATCTTTGTTGTACTTAACAAATCAGATTACAACACAAAACTCAACTACATACGCCATGACCACACAAAATTTAAAAAAAAAAAAATTAACAAAAACCCGACACACCAACTACAATCTAGTTGATGAACAAATACATTATTTTCTTAAAAAGCTTAACATGGTAAAAACAACACATGATACTAACCCAACCAATCCTAAACATATCACTCTCTTATACCGTAGCCAGATGCACTCCAACTAAATGAAAATTCAAATATATTCCGTCATTTAAAACAACACGGTTATCAACGCAAACTTCTGAGAAAAACGCTTGTTGATAACACGTACATACTCAAACAAGAAAATAATAAGCAGAAACTAAAAGTCCTCGAAGCACTCTACATTAAACAATTTAAACCTGGTTTGAATACAATCAATTTCGATATTTCCAATAACGTACTCAAATGTCTGTAATCAGACCAGGGACCACAACACCACAACACCACTATTTTGTCACTGTCTTCGGCCATCCGCCACGGTAGGGATGGACTTATATTTTCAATTCAATTCTCTTTATTGTTAATAGCTTAAATGTTCTATGTCTACTGTGTGTTAATATTTACTCTTTGATAATGGCTTATGTGAGCCGAAAGCTTAGACCCGATAAAAAATTCAACAAATACTGTGATTTTTTCTTGTCTTTCAACGACATCACCATCAAGTATATCAGACGGTATGAACGGATCCTACACAAAATTAATAGACAAAACTTGTCGATATTATTCAATGAAACCTGCATTAATATATATATATATATATATATATATATAAAGGCGTGGCTTTCTATATATATATCTGGGAACGTTGACTTTCTGTCTATGAAGTCCGATTTCGAAACTCACTACTTGCTTTCTTCACGATTTGAAATACATATTTTCTTTTAAAAGAACATATGTATTCCAAATCGTGAAGAAAGCAAATGGAAATCACTTCACTATCTTTACTATGAAGGAATAGCAACTTACAGATATTTACAAAAATGAAGCTGTGGAGGGCCATCAATCCTTTGTTATGAAGGGAAATATATTTATATAAGATTTATAAAAGATTTAAAATAAATGACATACTATGAATTACTGTCTGTAAACTCAAAATGAAAACGGTATTTTTTTTTTTACTGAACGCATATTATTTAATAAACTAAATTCCCGAGATTTTCCGGTTTGAGGCCATATCAGGGTGAAACACCGATTTTCGTAGGTTCGCCGAAGTTAACTAACGTCATGTCCTGTCAGTACCTAGATGAGTGACCGCTTGGGAATTTCAGGGACTGTAAGTTTGTATTTGCGGGTGGTGCAGAGGATATCGGTTCAAAGTTAGAAATCGGGGTGCTGAGTTTCAAATCCAGAAAATCGAACATTAAATCTAAATGTCATTTTGTTAAAGCTTTACTTTCAACCCATGATAATAACATTATTCAACAATCACAGACCTGAGTAGATCAACCAGTTAGTCCTCCTAGAAACTAAATTTTACTCTTTATACTGATTTTGATATTTCAGATTATATGATCTTGTTTACTATTATTCTGTCGTAAATGTATCTTTATCTTTAGCTGCCTTCAGATGTAATTTATATTTCCTTGTTTCGAGGATATATTGAAATAAAATCAGTACATATAAAATTCTTAATGAGATTTTCAATATTTAATGAGGCGAAGGCACTGATATTAAGCTTATTTGAGTACAGCATTTCTAGAATGTCTTAAGTTGAATTAACATTATAACTATTTGGGAGCTACTCTACGGTAAGTCAGTTTAATGTTTTGAATAAGCGCCTTTCATTAGATCACAGACAAAAAATAACTACTTACATAAGACATATCTTATTAAATAATACCAAAATACGATATAGCTCCATGTGTAATGAAAATCTCAAAATACACGAAGCTATCATTATATAAAGAATCAACCAGCTTAAAAAAAAAATGCATTTCAACACATGATAAGGTATATTATAATATATTCCAGACGAGAATAAATTAGTTATGTGCCATATATGATAAACGTTTAGGCGATCATATCTCGAAAGAGACATGACAGACTGAGCAGAAGATTTCCCCCCAGTTGTTTGCTATTGTTTCATTGGTTTCCAGCTAAGGTTATAGAACCCAATCCGTCATGCTATTCAACTCATAGCTGAAGGGAGAAGCGACGGATTAATGTTTTTCCTAAAGGTATTTGCACGTAATTGAATGCAACGAATTCAACTGAAATTTGAACTAGGCCCTTCGATTTCTCGTTCGGAAATCATATCCACTGCCCCAAAACGCTCATGCTTATAAATTGGTTATAATTCTTAAAAAAAGAGCTCATACGTTTTGTTTTTTGAAGCTGTTAAACTCTATAACATACTTAAATATATGACGTCAGTTATATGATACATGTATAATCAAATTTCAAATGTGAATTTCTTAGCATGAAAGGATGTATTAATCAATGTTTTGGTTATGATTCAGGCAATACTGAGCTTTTCATAATGACCAAGGAAACCGAAAAAACTATAAGAAAATCGACCAATATCTGTATTTTGGATAGTTAATTTGTAATTGTATATGTAAAAACTTATTAAAAAATTTGAGTAATGCCTTTGAATTAAGATACCTAGTTTGTGAGATTTAATAATTTTTCTAAGTACATTTTTGCAGCATAATTATACACTATTTGTTTTCTTTTTTTTGGGCAACTCGACGTGGTGTAATACTTAGTAAGCTTGTCTTGCTAAACCCAATTACACTGAGTAGTGAGTTAATTCCTCACTGGGTACACCATACATTCGGCCTTGTGCCACACCTAAGCGAGTTTAGGAAATCAACTATTGCTCTTCTTTTTTCTATCATTATTATTATTGAGGAAATGGACGTAGACTGGACACAAAGAAAAAATAGCTGGATCACAATTTTGGTTGATGGGTACCATATGTTAATATGGTACCAATCAATGTTAATATTAGCAGTTTCCTTAAAAGAAAATATTCAGGATTCTTTGGGCCAGTGCTACCTTTGGTTTACATTTATAAAATATTTCTCTTCAAACAATCTTTTATACAAACAAATATTGATAAAAAGGAAGTGTAGACATATAAATGAATACTGGAAGTATCTTACAGTTTCCCGCTTTACGTAATCTTTAGGCTATGTGTCACTCCGTTTAGTGCATACGAGACCACGTTACCACGCAAAGTCGATTGCTATGTCCATATTGGTTATAGTATCTATCAATTGATAGTGAGCCTTCTTCACCCGTAAATACAGAAATGTTATTGGTAATATTCGTCGTATAAGGAACATTAAGCTTTCACTGGCCGGGCAGCCAATGCTACAGCCAGTCGAAATGTTAAAAGTTTTCTATTAAACTAATTTTTCAGAAAATAGATTTCTCCATTTCCCTAATTCTTATCGCTTATTACAACCATAAGAAAATCTTGATCATACCATGGGATCTTCCCACGACGACCATTAATGTACTATTTTCTGTTATCTTTTCATGTACCCACTCTATCCCATCTAACCATCTCATGTGTGCTTTTTCCCTCGTGCATTCTCTATATATCCTCTATTGAAGATTGTGGTTTGACGCAGCATAATCACAAGCAAATAACTCTGCCAAATAACAGAAATCTTATCATTTCTACAGTATCGACAGTTAAAATGGATATCACATGAAACCTGAAGGAGAACAATGAAGTAATCAAGATTTTGTCGTTCCTCAAACAAAAGGCTAGGAAAGATGCCACAATCAATACCGAATGGGCCGATAACAGTGAACATCAAAAAACCATTTTCCTGCAAAATTATTTTAAGAAAAATATTTTATAAATTTCAAACGAAAATCGCACCGGCTGCGTGGTCAATGAATACTGAATGTTTTCTCATAAAAAGAAATGTCTTTTAAATTTTAATGCCTGCAACACGAAACTGTATCTTTCAATAATTTTAGAGAATTTTTTTGTTTTCCATTTACATGGCTGTTGCTAAATTGTAGAATACAAACAAATTGTTTCTTTTTTAATCTCACCTTTTCTCCTGGCATGAAGTGAGGCGATTATATGGTAGCAACAGCTAAGTCAGCTGCTGGGAAGGTTGGCTTACTCTGTCATGCTAGACATTTTTTCTCGTAAAAAGCAATCTATTAGATTTATAAATCTACCGTTTTTCTCTTCTTGCCGTATATGGTGTGAGACTCCGTTAGGATATCATGACATTTTCGAAAAAAATTCAAAGGGTCTTGAACATAGATTTCGATTTCAGTTGATTCCCAACCACCGTGACGAGTATTGTCGCTGTCTTTTTTTATAAATATTTTAATGGAAGTAGTTTTAATTAACTTTCCTCCTTGCTATCATGGCCACGTGAATTTTAGCATATGTGCGTTGTGGTACAGTGGATATCGGCTCGGAACGAGAAACTGGGGAGCCGAGTTCGAATTCCAGTTGAATCCATTGTATTCACTTACGCGCAAATACCCTTAGGAAAGGTATTAATCCGTCTCTTCCTTCCAGTTATGGGTTAAATAGCAAGACAGATTAGGTTCTATAGCCTTGGCCGGCAACCAGTCTACCGCAGAAAGCAATGGCAACCTACTGCGGGATAATCTTCTGCCCAGTCAGTCATGTCTCTTTCGAGACATGATCGCCCAAGCGTGTTTCACGTATGGCACTTAACTGCCTGACTAGAATGGCAAATAGTTCTCATCGTTTTACTGAAACGACTAAATTTAATCGTTCTATTCTAATATGTTTTTTCTCGCACTTCGTACCTTCGAAAATATCTTCAGAATTCTAGGTCCATTGCTTCATACACCCTGCAAAAATCAAAAGGGAGCATCAATCTCTATATTCTGTCTTTCTGAATGCAGTTCTTTTATTGTCCTTTCCCCTCATTAATATTTGCTCATTTTCTCTTACTTCCAGTTGTCATACATTAATGCTTTGCTTAGAGCGAAATGATTAGACAAAAAGCTCACTATTAGCATTATTATTAGTCAAGGAATTTCAAAGTGGTGCTGACAATAATCTAAACTTATTTTATGAATAGAAATTTGTCTGAGTGTGTGTATGTGCGTGTGTGTCCGTTACCTATAGACTCTGAAACGGCTGAACAGATTTTCTTAAAAATTTACACAGTTGTATTATAAGCGTCCGCGAGTGTTCTTAGCTAGGTTTTGTGTCGAGGTGCTCCCGATAAATATCGAAAACCGATAATCGAATAAATCGGGTTATAGAATGAGTGGTACGATTTTAATCAAATTTGATACACTCATAGACAAATACATAAGAAACGATATTCCGAAGGTTCAAGGTTGCATTTCTTACAATAATGCAGAAAATCAATAACATATATATATATAAGGTAAGATGTTTGTGTGTCTGTCTGTTTATCTGTCTGTATGTCCTTTATACAAATCCACAATGTTTATCCGATTCTCACCAAACTTCAAAATTTGACTTATAACCATTCATTTTTATTTCAGTCAACGGTTTCGCTTTAACTCGAAACAACTATTGCTTTTTAGTCTTTCGTGCCAACGTCGAAAGAGTCTGAGCTCCAGGACCATGAATTAGTTTTAAAGCTTTCATTACACCCGAGCAACGCCGGGCTATACTACTAGTATATATATATATATATATATATACTACGTGCGATTGGTAAATTGTCGCAATTATTTCATTATTTCAAATATTTTTAGGTTGAGTTGCAACGCCGGGCTATAGTGCTAGTGATGATATAAGCATACACGATAATGAAAGATTTGGTATATTTGCGTAATATGTCTTACCCGATACACCATGCATTACATAAATAAGTTTCATGGTGAGAGTTTTTTCTTCTTCTCCGGAATGCTTCTGCGGGTTGTACCTAGCATCCAGCAAGAGAAGACAACCCGTCAGGACTCGACACGCTTGGTTCTAATTACTTAAACATCAAAGCTTCTTTCCCTTTCCTTATTTTTTCTTCTTTATTTTCCATTCATTTCTTCTGTTCAATTTTATAATTGATTTACGTTGATTTTCTTCGTAATTTCACTGTGCACCTGTGCAGCAACCTCGTCGTAACTGGGTGCGTAATTTCATTACAAAAGTTTGCTAGTCTAGAAATGGAGACGTGTAAGGTAGATTGTGTTAGTTTATTTTTATTCTCTTCGCATAATGGACTGACCGGCTGTTACAGCCATTGTTTAAGATGAGATGATTTAACATTAATTTCAAACCTGAACTTGACAGCATTGTTTGTTACTTTCGTTCACCCTCGCTTTGGGTTCGACGGAGGAAACATATGGATGCAAGTTTACACACAACTCCACGGATGAAAACAAATTGCACTCTTATATTAACATGCACAGTCTGGACATGTCCTGTGAATAATAGACATTATAAGCATAATTAAATAAGATATAAGCGAAATAAATGCATATAACAAGGATAGATAGATAGATAGATAGATAGATAGATAGATAGATAGATAGATAGATAGATAGATAGATATGGACGGGCTGAGATAGATAGATAGATAGATAGATAGATAGATAGATAGATAGATAGATAGATAGATATTCATCGATTTATTGTGGATAGTGTTTTATAAGTTATTTCTAATTCTAATTAAGTTTTTTTTCTACTTATGTGTATATTTAACAGGTATGTTATTGAAATAGATAGATAGATAGATAGATAGATAGATAGATAGATATTCCTCAATTTGTTATGGGTTGTGTTTTATAAATTATTTCTAATTCTAATTGTATTATTTTTTATTAATATGTATTTATAATAGGCATGTCATCAAAATTGATAGATAGATAGATAGATAGATAGATAGATAGATAGATAGATAGATAGATAGAATCAAAAATATATAGATGGATAAAATCATATGAACATAATGGAATAGATGTAAATAAATTAAAATAAACACCAATTCATCTTAGGTTGTTTGTGATAGTTTATTTATAATTCTAATTGTATGTTTTATTGAATTTTTTTTATTTTATTGAATTTTTTTTTTTTTTAGTTTCTATGTATGATATATGTGAGCAAGTAATTTGACTAAGTGGAGAAGATTTCAAAAAAATTATACGACAATTTCATACGCTACCAGCTATATTTGACAGCTTAAGTGAAACGCTTACATTATTGTCATTAGATTGATATACATTTCTGTTTATTTTCTTCATTGCTCTTCTATCAGTGATATTTTTTTAGACGCTCGCAATGAGAACCGAGAAAATAATTTGAATAATGTCTCTCCATGAAAGACGTGTCAGGCAACGTATTCAATACCACAAGTTTTATCAATTTCATAAGCGTAGAGAGAAGCGTATACCATCCTGGTTCGCACACGTTTCCGGTCTTCTGAATAAGAGTAAAGAATTTTTATCTATTTAAGATTGGGTTTCCAGTTGTCTGTGAAGTATTTTTCTTTGTTTTTCATTCCCAGTAGGCCTTTGCATTTTAGTGGCATTATCGCCTTGCTTAGAAAATTATGAAGCAAAACTAATTCTATCCCTCTTTCCCACCATCCCTTCCTCTTAACCACACGCAGAAAAACTGAGATAGATAGATAAATAGATAGATAGAAACTGAGAGACACGGAGATAGATAGATAGATAGATAGATAGATAGATAGATAGATAGATAGATAGAAACTGAGAGACACTGAGATAGATAGATAGATAGATAGATAGATAGATAGATAGAAACTGAGAGACACTGAGATAGATAGATAGATAGATAGATAGATAGAAACTGAGAGACACTGAGATAGATAGATAGATAGATAGATAGATAGATAGATAGATAGATAGATAGAAACTGAGAGACACTGAGATAGATAGATAGATAGATAGATAGATAGATAGATAGATAGATAGATAGATAGATAGAAACTGAGAGACACTGAGAGACACTGAGATAGATAGATAGATAGATAGATAGATAGATAGATCAGTTAAGTGCCATACATGATACATGCTTTGGGTGATCATGACTCGAAAGAAACATGCCTAACTGGGCAGAAGATTATCCCGCAGTAGATTGCGATTGATTTCTGTGGTAGACTTGTTGCCAACCAAGGCTATAGAACACAATCTGTCCAATTATTTAACACATAACTGGAGGAAAGAGACAGATTATTACTTTTCCCAAGGGTATTTGTGCGTAAGTGAACGCAAGGAGATTTTCAGATATATAAACAAAGATATAGGATAATCTACTCGTTCCGACATTTTTCCCAAAATTTGTAAGGATTTCATGTTTTGCCTGGGGTGAAATTAATATGTAGACACCCTTGTGCAAATTAATTGAAACAACTGCTTTAGTTCCTTTATTTATCATAAAGTCGGTTTTAGACCCACTGGAGTTCCAGGGTGCAATCTATTTCTACTTTTACCTCAGATTAGATCCCTTGTAGCGGTGTGCAGTAATATGGATCTATTTTTGGAGGGTATGATTAATTTATTTGGATTTGAGATCTTGTGTCACCCATGAATGCCTCAGATTTTTATTACGCCGACACTAGTGTCTCAACTGTCGATTATTTGTCCTATAGCCATTGTCTGTGATGGACATTACTCCAAGGAAGCGTACGAAAATTGTAACGCTGGCAGCTTTAGAGAGAGAGATCGCGGATAAATATTGTTGGTGTCAGCGTTTCGACTGTCAGTTGTGTCATCAAAGCGAAGAAGCAAACTGGATTCATCAGCCCAAAACGTAAAGGAAAATACGGACGGGAGAGGAAATACAACGCGAAGAGACGACGTATACGCGATCAAGGAAAGTTTGAAAGATCTTAGGAAGACATTATTGGTTTGTTTCAAATAATTTGCACAAGAATGTATACAGGGCGCGATTGGTAAATTGTCGTCTAAATTAGACAATCATAAGAATAACACATACATCTAATTTTATCGGATATATATAAAAAATTAAACAAAAATACCTTGAAATGCTAAAGAGTGATTTTACTGAATAAATTGTGATTTTATTGAATAAATATATTCTATAAAATCTCGATTCGTTTCAACCGAGACGATTTTGGAAATTCCTGTAACTTTCTGAACTTCTTGAATCCTTGTTTAAGTTTGTAAATGGTGCCATAATATTTGCCTTCAGTTTAATTTTGATATTACGAGTTTTGTTTGGTCTCTAGCTCAACTGCGTTCCAAACATATTAATCAACGGTGTTGCAGTCTGGGTAGTCAGGTAATCAGATATAAATGGTGATGTGGTCGCAAAACTTTGACAGTCATGACTAAGGTTAACCTACTTGTGTGACATGTTGCAGAGTCACATTGCCAGATATGTTGTCTTCCAGTCAACGTCTTGACTCAGAGCAGCATTACTTTCTTAACAAACTAGACGCAAACCTTTATGTTGAGTCCGAGGATTTGTAGAAAGATAAATGGAGGCAGAAACTGTGAACTGTTCTCAGCTTGAAACCCAAACACTATTAAATGTTCGTATCGGTTATTTTTTTTTTTTCATTTTATTAGGTGAAAAATACCCCATGTCTGTAGAAAAAATGCAGACTGTTATTGTATTATTTATTTTTCCAACCTTTCTCACCAACTTTTCATGCGGATATTTCGCTGTTTTCTACTGATTCTATTGCATGCAAGGTATCATGTTTACATGATTTGCGCCACGTTCTCATTTCATAGAAAAAATATATCACCGTTTTTTCTTGTTCGGATAATTTCAGATGTCACTTTTCTAATTTTTAGGATTTTTTTTTTTGACATGTAGGTCCCGTTCTCTTTATAATTTAGCTTCTTGCACTTTCCATTGTCTTTTCAAACTTTGTCAGTAGATCTACTGCCTGATGCTTCAATTTTTTTCTTTTGTATTTGGGACTAAATTGTCCAGGTTTTACTACAACAAACATCCCACAGCATCCAAAAAGTTTTACTTCTTATCTAATATTGCACAAACCGTTAAATAAAAATTCCAAAAATACTTAATTTTATTAACATTCAGTTTTCTCATATATATACACTACCGGCCATAATTATTAGGCCACCCCAAAAAATTATATATTTCATACTATTTGTTAGTTTATATTGCCAAGTGAATAATTAAAAATGAAAATAGAATGTTTTTTTTTTATACAGCTCATTAATATGTGCATCAAATAAATTTATAAATACTTAATAATTACATATTTTGCAGTTTCATCAAGGAAAGAATGAAGAAAATTTAGGGTGATTCGGACGAGTTCATCTCTGTTTTCTTGCCTTGTAAAGTTTTGCAAAGTAATAATAAGAAAAGAACCATTCTATTTTCACTTGGCAATAAATACTAAAAATAATATAAAATACATCAATTCTTTTAAAAAACTGGGGTGTCCTAATAATTATGGCCGGTAGAGCACACACACACACACACACACACACACACACACACACACACACATATATATATATATATATATATATATATATATATATATATATAACTGTAATTTACTTAAAAAATGAATTGATGACCACATACTGCACAAGGAAAATAAGTACTCAAATAATTAAAGCCAGTTTTTTCTTTCTTTCTCACTCCCATGTTTTCTTCCTTTCTTTGTTTCTTTTGCCCGCAAATCGTTATTATTAATAATAATTATGAATCAACCACTTTGAATTGATTTCCATGAATTCATTTCTTTTATTAATCTTAATTTCTTTTAATTTCATCTCTTATATCTACAATGTAATACTTGTCTCTTGATATTGTACTCTTGCTAAATTAATAAATAGTATCCTAACATTGTAAGATTTAAGTTACATTGACATTGAGTCTACTTAAATTCAAATTTCATAAATGGTCATTTGTAATATGCACCTAATGATTGCGTAGTGAATGGTACTCCGAGTCATACCACGGACGTAGGATAATATGAATATTTATTAATATAAAATTAAAATCTGTTTATACGACATTGACCATTGTTTTTCTACCACATGAATAATATTTTTATTATATTTTATAATATATTTATAATTTATATATATAAATATATGGATATATATAATACATATACATATTACATATAAAACTTTAAGATATATCAAATTTTCATGGCCATTTCGACGAGTGAGACTCGCATCATCAGCGATCTTAATCATTATAGTCAAATACAATTATTTGATTGAATGTGTGCACGTGTAAAAAAAAGCGGAAGTTAGGGTAGCGAATAGAAAAAGAAGCGGAAGAAAGAAAAAGAAGAAGATTAAGAAAGAAAGAAAGAAAGAAAGAAAGAAAGAGAAGAGGAAATGGAGAGAGAGGAAGAAAATATGTGTCAGGTTGACAGACAGAAGAGAACACTGTCAAATGGAGGAGGTAGAAATCGAGAGAGAAATTTGAAAATAACGATATGTCTGGAAGAAAGGTGTCGAGATTCTCCCAGGCTTTTCAATTTGAAACAATTTTTTTTCCGTTTTAATCCAAAAGTAGGCCTGAATATTGTTAAGATAAAAAAATTTACCTTGAAAATTTACCACAGGGAAAATAATCGGAAGCTAATCTATAATATGCGTGAATTATATAGCTAAAGTAAAGAAAAAACTATTATAAAAAATATTTAAATTTAGATAAATTATAGAAATTAAATTGGAAATAAATCCAAGATGACATCAATATTTACGTAATGCTTCTGATATAAATAAATTCACTTAACATTAGATGGAACATAAGAAATTATTTTATTATATATATATATATATATATATATATATATATATATATATATATATATATATACCTACACACAATGATGAGAGACTCGGCTGATGATTGCATTAAGAGAGTGCATCCAGAGATGAAATCTGGTACAAGTGGTCCGCTGCAGAGGCAACCCAAGAAGCGGAAACCAGCCTACGAGTCAGAGATATCATGGGTGTGACACAAAATGATCGGGTTGGACTGGGAAACACAACGCACAAGTTCTTCTTCAAGGGGAAACCAAAGGGAAAGAGGCGCATGGTAATGGAAGAAGTTAAAATGTTCAAAGAGGCGGATAGAATAGCCACTGCTGTTACTCAAGCTAAACAGTGTAAGTGGATAACCTGGGATGATATAGAACAGATTAAACTTTCTTGGAACTCGTTAATCACGATGGAGCCATTGGTGACATCTTTTCTTCTTCGATCTACATACGACCTTCTTCCAAATTAAACAAACCTCAAAATGTGGGGATACATAGATACAGATCTCTGTTTCTCCTGTAGAAAGGACCGGGGTACCTTGTGTCATGTGCAATGTGCTTGTCCACAATCGCTCCAGATGTATACGTGGTGACACGACAAGGTATTAGAGGGGATCAAGGAGTTAATAAGAACAGAATGTGAGATAGCAAACCAACAGCTTGTGGCAGCCAAAGAGACTAAGATTATAAGGAGGGTGAATGCCATGCAAAGAAAAAACGAACAGGCCCGAATATGAAGCTGCTGAGCGGAGCCAATGATTGGGAGGTTTTAGTAGACCTAATGACGTCTCTAAAATTTCCAATATACATCGCACAGACAAACAAGCGTCCCGACATCGGATGGTGGTCAGAATAAAAAAAGACTGTCTTCCTAATAGAGTTAACAGTCCCTTGGGAAGAGAACACGGTAGAGGCGCACGAGCTAAAGAAAAACCGATACGAGTCACTGCGTGCCGAATATGTGGAAAATGGTTGGAGGTGTAACGTGATGCCTATTGAGGTTGGGTGTCGTGGGTTTCAGGGACATTCAGTTATTTCTTTCCTTTCTATAATAGGCATCACTGACAGTGGTTTAAAAAGCGCTACGCACCGCTTTCAAACAACGGTACAGAACGCGTCAAGTTGGATCAAAACAACAAGCAAACAAAATTCGTGCAACATCACGATCTAATATGCGCAAATGAGATATTTCTGTGGTCATCTATAACTTTGTTTTCTTCTTCCTTCACGAGCGCGTCAATAACGGCAAACACGTTCAGGAAATTTCATTCGGGTTATAGCAGGCGTGGTCCGATTTTTATCTAATTTGATACACTCATAGACAAAGACATAAGAAACGATATTCAGAGGTTTCAAGATGGCATTTCTTACAATAGTGCAGAAAATCGATAATATATATATATAAAAGGCAATATGTTTGTGTGTGAGTCAGTTTATTTGCCTGTATGTCTGTATTTTTTCAGTCCTTTTATTTTGCTTTTTGCTTCAGCTCTAAGTAGGTATAATTGAAGTTCTTAGTCTCAGCCATGATACAATTTACTCAGGGAACTTATTTAGCCTTCAAAATTCAGTTTACACCGAAAAAATCTTATTTGATATCGATACCAGGAAATCAAAATTTGACTTACATCTGTTCATTTTTCTTTCGGTCTATGGTTTCGCTTTAACTGGAAATAAATATTGTTTTTTAGTCTTTCGTGCCAACGTCCAAAGAGTCTGAGCTCCAGGACCATGGATTAGTTTTAAAGCTTTCATTACACCCGAGCAACGCCTAGCTATACTGCTAGTATATATATAATTATGCTCAAGTCATATCTCTAACAGGAAGAAACCCCTAACTAAAGTAACTTATAATAATCAATTTTAGGAAACTAAATTAAATAAAATTAAATTCAAGACCATGGCAGCATTATTACTAAACTAAATAGGTTAATCTTCACTTGTCAAAAATTAAAAAATATAGAACCGAAATGAAAAACACAGAAATTGAATGAAAAGAACGAGATTTATTACTTTAAATATTCTGTGGTGTGGGGCTAATAAGAAGAAATAAACCAGAGGGAAAAAAATTGCGATAAAATTTAATTGAAAATTCATGGTGCCGACTAACATCAAACCATTAAACTAGAAAACTAAGATGTGGTATAACATGTATTATTAGTGTAACTAATTATACTATTAATAAAAAAGAAAGATAAAGAAATAAGTATTAAACAGAAATGTAAATTTGGATTATTATTTAAGTGGTTTATATCTAAATTTAAAATTTACAAATTTGAATTTATGACGACAATTGCTTATGAATTCTTTTTTCTTAAATTTAAAATTTCATTAAGTTTAAAATTTCATTAAGTTTAAAAGTAATAAGGCGTGTGGTGACGATGGAATCCCGGTGATAGTCCTTAAGAGGTGTGCCCCTGAACTTTCCCCTGTCCTCTCTAAACTGTTTAACTACTGCCTTTCTGCTTCCTGCTTTCCTGCATGCTGGAAATTCTCCTCAGTCGTTCCTGTCTTTAAGAACTGTGGTGAACCCTCGGACCCATCCAACTATCGCCCTATCAGTCTTCTACCAATATTCAGGAAAATGTTCGAGGCTATAATAAATGCTGAAATAGTTCATCATCTCACCGCCCACAAACTGTTCTCCGACAGGCAATATGGATTCCGATTTGACAGGTCCACAGCCGACCTGCTAACTACTGTAACGGAGTACATGCTACAGGCCCTTGATGAGTCCGACGAGGCTCGCGCGGTTGCTCTGGACATCTCCAAGGCTTTCGACAGGGTTTGGCACCCTGGCCTCCTATGCAAACTACGCGGTTATGGTATTACCGGTCGCCTGCTTGACCTAATCCAATCTTTCTTAAATAACCGCAAAATGAAGGTCGTTCTGAATGGGCGTGCCTCTTCGTCCTACAGCACGAATGCTGGTGTCCCACAAGGCTCTATCCTGGGCCCAACGCTCTTCCTTATTTTCATCAACGACCTCCCAGATGAGATCAAGTCCCAAGTAGGCATCTACGCAGATGACACTACAATATACTCCCGCTCCAGTAAGAAACCTGTCGTGGCGGACAGACATAATCTCGCTGCTGACCTTGAGCGGGATCTACACTCTGTGGTGAACTGGGGCAAGAAGTGGCTTGTCAACTTCAATTCATCTAAGACCAAGCTGTTGTCTGTCAACCATTACAGGCAACCTCTTCTGCGTCCCATAAGCATGGACCAGATGATTCTCCCGGAGAGTAATACACTACGCCTCCTCGGACTTACCCTGTCCTCTGACCTCAAATGGAAGCACTATATTGAATCCATAGCAAAATCTACTGCTAAGAAGATTGGGTCACTATGTCGATCCAGGATGTTTTTTCCACCTGAATCCATCCTGCTTATATACAAGTCAACCATCCGTCCGTGCATGGAGTACTGCTGCCATTTATGGTCAGGTGCCCCTGCCGTTCTCCTCAGTGTTCTTGACAAGCTCCAAAGGAGAGTCTGTAATGTGATAGGTACTGATCTGGCGACTCGTCTGCAGCCACTTTCCCACCGTCGAAATGTGGCCTCCCTCTGTCTCTTCTATAAATACTTTCATGGCTTCTGCTCGGATGAGCTTAAGTCATTGATGCCTCCTCAACAGGTGTTTACCCGTTCAACCAGACTGGCAACTGGGTCCCACCCATTCACAGTCAGGTTAGCCAAATGCAGACGACAATTCTACTCCTGCAGCTTCCTCTCTCGCACTTCCCGCCTGTGGAACTCAATCCCGTATTCTTGCTTTCCTGACGGCTACGACCTCCAGAAATTTAAAAGCAAAGTTAATACTCACCTACTAACCACTGGACTCTAGCTCTCTCCCCTCCCCTGTATAACCTTCCCTTTCTCTCCGCCCATGTACCTGTCATTGCACCTGCTTTCTCAGCTTTCTATTGTTCCTTTCTAACTAGCTTGTACTCCTCACTCTTTTGTAATTAATCTCTTTACATTTATGTAACCCCCTGCACATCAGTGGCGTTTCTGCCTTGCTCGGGGTGAAATGATTAAAAAAAAAAAAAAAAATATATCTTAGTATTTTAATTTTTTAACTAAACATAGATTGCATCTGTCGTAGAGGTTATTTAGGGGGAACATATTACTCTCTAGCTCACTACTAGTTTGAGTCCCTCCTCTTTCATTTCTCAAAATATTCGGGAAAGTAAGTTTGGAATTTTAGTTTTGGGTTAGAAAAAAAGGTATTTATAAGATTAGTAGCGTTGTTTAAATTGTCCCACCGAAATTCCAATGGGAACTTGATAATTATTTTTGTTTATTAGGGGAGAGATATTACTAGGTAGGAAAATATTAGCTTTAGCATTAGTTCTATCTAAATTATTTAAAACTTGTCTACTGTGGGAATTATTAATATTATCCATCTTATGTGACCAAAAATAACTAATTTTAATAGCATTTCTATTAAAGATTTTGTGTAGGAGATTATTGGCTTCTTATTTATTATAATGCCATCAAATGGTTTACCAATACTTATATTTCTGATACCAACAATTGGCTTACTTTTTATTACTCCAATATCATTAGTTGGTTTAATATTTATTCTTCCGATACCTAGATTAAAGAAACAAATTAAAACCTCATTCCTCAAATTTGATATTTAATTCCCTATTAATATTAATTATTCTAAATTCCTTTAGTTAGTAGTTTCATTCCTTCTTATCAGTGATATAACTTGAGATTAATAAACACACACACACACACACACACACACACACACACACACATATATATATATATATATATATAAGATAAACCGATCTCGATATGTAAAGACACAAGTCGCCTAAAACAGTCAATTTTCGACTCGAAACACGTGTAGTGATACAAATACAATTATAGACACTTAATACACACAAAAAAACAAATAATAATAATAAATCTACGCCTTATACTTATATATATATATATATATATATATATATATATATATCGTCGAATTTTAAATAAATTTATTTATATCGGATGTATTCTTTAAGTATTCATGCCATCTTGGATTTATTTCCTATTTAATTTCCTATACTTAATCAACATTTTAATATTCCGCATAATATCTTTTCTTCTCTTAAGCCATATAATTTACTTATATTAATATTATAGATTAGCTTCCGGTATTTTTTTTTTTTTTTTTTTGTCAATTTTTAACGTAAATTATTTTGATCTTAACATTATTCAGACCCTGTTTTTAATTGAAACGGGAAAAAAAGCCGGATGAATCTCGTCAGCTTTCTTTTGGACATTTTAATCGTATTTTTATCGTATTACTCTCGGCTTCCTCCACCTCTATTTGCCAGCGTTTTCTTTTCTGTCTGCCAACTTGACACACTTTTTCCTTCCTTTTTTTATTTTCCTCTTCCTCCCTTTTTTCTTTCTTCATCTCCTTTTCTTCTTTCTTCCTCTTCCTTTTCTATTGGCTACTATTACTTCCGGGATGTGCGTTGTGACGCATTTTATATCGGCTCGGAACGAGAAATCGGGAAGCCGAGTTCGAATTCCAGTAGAATTCATTGCATTCACTTACGCGCAAATACCCTTGGGAAAGGTATTAATCCGTCTATTCCTTCCAGTTATGGGTTAAATAACAGGACAGATTGGGTTCTATAGTATAGCCTTGGTCGGCAACCAGTCTGCAGCAGAAAGCAATGGCAACCTACTGCGGGATAATCTTCTGCCCAGTCAGTCATGTCTCTTTCGAGACATGATCGCCCAAAGCATGTATCACGTATGGCACTTAACTGACTGACTATTACTTCCGCTGTCTTTACACATACACACACTCAATCAAATAATTGCATTTTACTATCATGATTAAGATCGCCAATGATGCGAGTATCACTCGTTGAGGTTGTCATACGATCTTGGAACATTTGAATATTTTTTATGTATAATATATATAATGGTTCTGTAAATAAATAAATTTAATTACATTGAGCACTCTGGCTGGAATAGTTTTAATATTTAATTTTTAAGAATTAATATTACGAGTATACCATTTTGTGTGCGTATATATATATATATATATATATATATATATATATATATATATAATGTGTTAACTGAGTAGTTATGCTTATTTCTAAGTTTCGTGACGTCCTCACGCCTCAGCCGCTTGAAATCTTCAATTTTTGTGAATTTCGAAGTCGACATGGGTCTTCTCACTTAAGTGAAAATATTTTGCACATCAATTCTGTTACAGCTCTATCTCAATATCGAGCAGTTTACGACAAAAAACCTGCTTGCGAAATTATCTTTTCAGTGAAATCTTGTCACTAAGCATAATCAACGCTCAACACTATATATATATATATATATATATACAGGTACCTCCATTACATCCCGAAAAATCCAGCATAGTATGATTTAAAAAGGTTCAAAACTTTTTCTATCAAAATGTTTATAATATTATTAAGAGGAAAGATCAAAGTAATTTTTATTTACTTTATAATATTTTTTAATTCCTTTTAACATGCTCGAACTTTTGGCAGAAAATTTTGTTTTCATTTAAGTTAGCGTTGCAGAAAATCTGAGAAAATCTTACGACTGTTTACAATCGATTACGTAACTATTTTATTTTTTATGTAACTCATTTTTTTCGTGACAAACACATTAATTTGGAAATTCTCGCCAAAATCAAATAATTGTCGGATTTTAATGAAACTTTCAGTACTTATTCAAAAATAAATAAAATTATTTTTTGAAATTATTACTTTTTCAAAATATTAATGAAAACAATTTTTTTTAACTCTGTTACCTCACCTACAGGTAAATTCATGAAATGTTAATACATTTTAATTTCTGTAAATTATATTTTTATTAGTTAAATGCGGAACGCATCGGGAAATATAAATCATTTATTTTTTTATTATTATTTAAGATTATCCGACATAATCCGAAAATCTGCTCCGAAGAGAAATATAAAAAATGCAATAAAACTCTGATATAATTTAATTTGATAAGCTTTTAATTACTGGAATAAATATTAAAAACTAAGAACATTATAGTCTGAAGAAAATTTTGTTTTCGATTACTAATAAAGTTTTAAAAGAATTGTTTTTATTTTTTTTATTATTATAATAATTTTAAAGTTTTAAAAATATTTTAAAATATTTTAAAGAACTGTATGATACTTTTATTTAAGAATTGATAATTATATTGCCTATCAAAAAATTAAAAAATTAATTAAAATTTTCACACCGTATATTTTTAAAATAATTTTAAAAAATTTTGTGTAAATAAACATATTAATTTGAGTACGATGTTCCATGTGGGTCGTATTTATTTTAGAAGTTTACAAGTGTTTTGGATTATTCCCCTTACATAGAAAACGACAAAAACCGCATTTTGATTTTGATTCAAGTCTCTTCAAGATGTTTATAAAATTCAACAGCCTCTTTGCAAATCATTTCTTAAACATTTAAAGCAACTTTTACATTTTAATTTCTAATTTTCTAATTTTGTTAAAAAAAAAAATAATTGTGAAATTCACAATTTGTAGAGGTACCTAAAAGTAATATGAAAAATAGATATTAAATATAAAAATTAATAAATGCCATAACATTTAATAAATTATTGAGTTAACTCCGCCGTTATTTTCATTCTGTTATTAAATTGTAAATTTTTTAAAAGAAAGTTTTATATTATTGAATTTTATTTTTCATAAAACATCTTCATACGTAAGCCTACAAAGATAAACTAACTAAAATTTCATGAACTATTGGACAATTGCTGAAAACTGTGTGAATTTTTAACTTTAACATAGTTAAAAATAAAAAAAACACGATTTGCATGAATAAGTTTTATACCAAATCCGTCTTCCATACTTTTGGCGGGATACTAAATCATCAGTTGTCAGCTGCTTCTAATGTGCTGATAAGTTGTTGACAGCTGTGATAACAAGGCTTTCGTAATTGAGGAATGCTTTTTTAAACATTTTTCAAGCTGTAACCAGTTAACTCTTGTTTCAAGTCAACCTAAAGTAAGTTTAAATTCGGTAATTCGAAGAAAATAATGTTTCAGCGAGGTGTATTTTATTTTTGTAAAATTTTTTAAAACCCACAATTGGTTTCAGGTTACAATCGATGAAAAATGGCAGAAATTTTGAACTTTTTAAATTTTTTTAAAATTTAGAAAATGTTTGTTCCGATCAATATAATTTCGGTTTAAAGTACACTAGGGTATTTTGCTTACTGGAATTAGTAAATTTAATCCGTTGGCTTTAAAATAAAGCTAATTTTAAAGCTTCAAGATAACATATTTCTTATTAAAATTTCTATTTAAATTTAGGTATAAAAATTTAAAATTTTATTGAATATAGTGTATGCGTGTATGTGTATATATCTCGGTTCTTTTTTAATCAAGATAGAGACAACTGATGTCGAGTGTCTTACTTAAATAATGTGGCGATTTGTTATAATTATTATGTATTATAAAGAATGAAGATGGTTACTAAAAAACACACGCTAAATGTGCGTTGCCGTTGAGTGGTAAACTTCCTTGCTTGGGGTGATATGATTATAAAAAAAAGTGTTGCTCATGTCAGTTTGCCAGGGATGTGATTTTTCTTATCATGTACAATTCTTTGTCTATGACTCTGTAACTCCAGTCCACGATGTTCAATGAAATATGGTTCTTGCTGCGACCGACACGCTTTAATCGCTTCAAGTCGTTTTTTTCTTTTCTTTTTTTTTGTTTTGTTAATCAACCTAACTAAACGGTTGCATGCAGCTAACACATTATTTATTAATGAACGAGTTTTTATGAAGAATTCAGGATTCGCAATACCACTGCTTTATTAGAAATGGTTTTGTACCTATAAACTCGAATCATGTTCCGAAATAGCATTGTCATCGTGTTCTCTTTGAGTTATATTTTTAATCTATTTTCGTGGTTCCCTGTGTTGGAATTCTTTAAGTGGTGTGATTTCTGCTATTGTGCAGATTTTTTTCTAGCAGGTGTTCAGAATGTTTAAAGAAAGGTGGTCGTCGCCAAGATCAACAAGCAACAGTCGTTCACAGGTATTTTAAACATTCATCTTAGAAAGCAGTGAACGATTTAAATATTTCTGAACGAGTTTGGCGCCATGCATGACTATCACATAAAAATCTCGAGCTTACGACACTATTTAAGAACATGGTTCGAGTTTTCATTTTGCAATGGTGAGCGAAACGATCCCCATTGCAGCATTTTCTGTTTGATTACCTTATCTTCTATATTAAATTTGTTAAAACGGATCTATACACCGTGTTATCTGGTGTGTGTAGGATTTACTAATTCTACATTCTAGATTTTGATGAAGGATTCAGGTTACGCAATATCAATGCTTAATTTCAATTCAAGATCATTATTTCTGATTTGATGTCTTGAGTCCTACTTCTTGGAAAACTTTGTATAGGCTGCATCATCCTAACTACGAATATTTATCTGCATAGACACCTGCCTTAATTCACCGTCTGTACATTAATCTTGGATATTGAAGCAAGAACGCTATTTTCTATTAGTACATTCATTGATAAATTACAAATCTACCATTCGTTCGCGTACTGAATACTATGACCATAGCTGGTCTGGTGCTCCTGCTTTTCATTTCGAGATTCTTGACAAAATCCAAAGACGGATATCGAATGCAATCGACCCTGACTTTGCATCTCAGCTTCACTCACTTTTTCACCCACGTTGCCTGGCTACCGTCTGTCTTTCCTACAATTATTTTCAAGGCGATTTTCTCTGGTGCACTGAGTGAAGGAATTTAACCGTTCTACTTAATTATAGTTCCTACCAGTTTACTGTTAAAATAGCTAAATGCAACGACTGCTTCTACTGAAACAATTTAGTTTTTCGCACTCTCCACCCCTGTGAGACTCCATTCAGATTTATTGGTTCACCGATAAGTAAAATCTTCAAAATTTTAAATGCATGATCAATAGGTATCTTCTTGAATCTGGTTTATCTCTTGTCCTTATCACAATCTTTCCTATAATTACTTTTTCTCACTTTTACTTCCTGTAACCTTTGTGTACAAGTGAGATTTCCGCAGTGCTTGAGATTAAATTATATATATATATATATATATATATATATATATATATATATAGCATTTGAGGTTTGAAAAAGAAATCACTCGACCGGTCGAGAGCGAGGAAAAATTTATACGCCTCAAAATCAATTTACTCGACCGACTCCGTTTTCTTAATAGTCACCTTATGTAAACTTAGCATGAATCTTGTGTCAAGGATATTATTTTATTTTCAAATTATTTTCTAAAAATTAGAGAGCGTCTTTAATCTGGGCCACAGAAACAGTTTGCCTCTACTCTGGAAACGTTAACTAAAAGAATGTCTACACTGACAGAGACGATAAAAGCGAGATCAGGCGCTAATGCAGATCAAAGAGTACAATAATGTCATAGCAGGTAATTCTAAGTAACTTGTGAATCTTGAATGGCATACTTATGGGTTGTAAAAGGAATCAGATTTTTTTCTATATTTGAAGAGACACCTTTCATTGTGAGATTTTTACTCGACTACGGGCGAGTAAAGCAATAAACTTTAATCGCTCAATTAAGTTTTTAATCGACTGACTCGATCGGGCTAGTGAAATATTAAAGGCTATATATATATATATATATATATATATATATATAATATTTACTTAAAATTTAAAACATAAATGTGTTATATCACTACAAAGGCAGCTATTTTGTTTCGACACTTCTTGTGCCTTATCAAGCAATCATATATATATATATATATATATATATATATATATATATATTATATTTCATTATTGAGGTTATCGTGCAAACTAATTTCGATTGTTTGGTTTTTGAATGCCGTGAGTTAAGCCCAGGAAAATAACTATACCACCGTATCTGGCACACTTTTATTTCACCTCATAGGGGTTTGTTGAAATATTACAGGTCTACGATCTTTTGAGTGGTCTAATAAAATAGCAATGAACACTTCCATTGTATCAAATAATGTACACGTACGCACCATTACAATCTGTTATGAACATAAGAGCAACGAAATAATTATTTTATTTCTCGATCGTCTGTAGAAATTACCCTTTGTGCTTTCAGATTTCATTTTATGAAAATAAATTAAAATCTTTCAGAGATTGTTGTCATCCAAGGAAGCCTTTTATTGCAGATTTCGTCGGTAAGCTTTAAAAGTTTGGGTTAGCAACTTTTCTAAAATTAATTTAACATTCATTTTTATGCCCATCTAGAGAAAACGAATATTTTCAAAATAAAATCAACCTCTCATTGTTTAGTCGAATCACGTCATGAAATTATAGTTCTACTAATTAAATTGTTAGTTTGAAGACGGCTATTGGTAATTCAGGTAGACGTCACGTTCAAATGTTTAAACACGGGAACAACTGGCTACTTTAAATGCACCAAATGATAACGCTATATTTAAGTGGGAAATGCAAAATGCAGCTATGCACAAGCAGTTCAGGCCTAAGTTGAAAATAAACAAATTTGATCCCGAAAATTCTGGAAGGTCAAAAACTAAATTATGAATAGAGGCAAACCGTTATTATATTACAAATGGCCCAGAAGACATACGTTTCTCGTTAGATAAGGCGAAGATCGTTGCCTAAATATTTGTCTGTAAGTCAAAATTATAAGCCATATTACACGTTCTTCCCAATTTCTCCCGTCACTGTAGTTAAAGAGTAAATTTCTGTTTGGGTTCGGTTACACCGCTCGCTTCACTCTTGGGTTTGAAGCTTCACGACAAAAATAAAAAAGAGTCTTAACGCAATGCTCTCTCTCTCTCTCTCTCTCTCTCTCTCTCTCTCTCTCTCTCTCAGCTGCGCACATCACCACGGTCCCAACAACATTATTATACAGAAAGTACAAATGTGGCACACGCCGAAATTGGGGATGGGGAAGGCTGGTCATCATCTGTCCTAGTTTAACTTAGCTATTCACTTTCGTCGACCCTGGCACACTTACATTAAACCGTACACCATAATACCACATTTTTACTTACCATTCTTAACACGTCCGCCATAATACCTCAGACGCGGTCCCAACAACACTGGCAGCCATTGTCTCAGACCCATTTATGGATAAAAACCATTGCCGACGCACCAATCATCGCCGTCGGTCTCATTCTCACTCAGCATAAAATGACAGGTCGAAAATATTTCTTTCTTTGACCCAACTTGCGAGGACGCAGCTGACGAGACGACGAACTCTCTTGCGTGGGTTTACGCACGCATTCATCACAACACAGCAACCCGACAAGCAAAACACCATGAACGCTTTGGCTCTGGTAAGTGTGAATGTTTATCGTCACAGTCACACTGAGTACAATCTCAGTAGTATTTTTATTACAGCTCGCGAAGTCTGAGGACTTATCTTGGGTTCGCTCTAAGGAAGGCACTGCTACAGACAAAATTTAAATAGTTGTCCTCAATAATATCAACCCGGTACAATTCCAGGTTTTAATGAAATTATGTAACTGGTGCTAGGAAATATTTGTATTATTTTATTAGATTATATTAAGAAATTTTTTTCCTACATTTCATATATTTTAATCAATTTGTTTGCATGTTTTTTATTATTAATGCCTCTGTTATTTCTACTCATTTTAACACTTTATGCGATATAATATTATTGTGAAATTCGGGTAGATTGGTCAGATTTCGATTGTAATTGTCGCGGTAAGGACCCAATTCATACTTCAGAAAATTTATACTTATTACGTACGAGAAACGAGGAGAATTTATAAGGAAGATAGAAAAAATATTTAAAAATTCTTAATGAATAACTTTCATTGATTTTTTTCTTTTATACATATATATATATATATATATATATATATATATATATATATATATAAAACTTTTAAATACTTTTTCATTTGCAAATGAGTTATATTACGCAACCCAGGTTTCTAACATCTATTGTAAATCGCATTACAACACCAGATAGTAGAAACGGTGGTTGCGTAATATAACTCGTTTACAATATATATATATATATATATATATAGTTATTTGCAGACAGTCCTGTTTCGCTGTATCACAGCTCATCAGTACGTTTAGACATCGGATTTCTTCCAGCCAGGATTGAAACTCAACTGATTTGGCACCACTCGTAGATTATACCTCTAACCTATCGAAGCAAGGTAAAGGAAGGCAGACGTGGGCGTGTTATATACACAATGTAAACAAACGCTAGAATGTCCAATTCATTTCTGGAGAACGATGATATATATATATATATATATATATATATATATATATATATATATATATATAGTAGGTGTACATGCTTTTTTGTAGATATCTATGTATTTTTAAACAATGAAGTTAGTTTCCACCGGTCAATAAATAGAGAACACCTTTAAAATAAAAATGTGGATCTCGATAGTATTTAATATATTATTCGATGTTTCAATAATAAGATTATTTTATTCTAAGTGGGCATTACCGACTAGGCTAAAATCATTAAATTAGTAAAACCTGCCACACATACACTTCGATGTATCTTATAAAATCCGGTGTTTCATACAAATATGTCCGTAAGGCAGGAAACAAAGAATGCCATTACATATATTATCAACTGCGATATTAGACAATCGTAGTATGTATATACAATTTTAGGCGACTTGTGTCTTTACATATCGAGATCGGTTTGTCTTATATATATATATATATATATATATATATATATATATATGTGTGATGTCGCCAAGTATAAATGAATAACTCAACAACAGAATCAGAATATAAGTTGTATTCCGCGGAAAGACGGTTAGTATGTACAGAAGTGATTAGTAATATTTACAATAGAAAGATACAAGAGTCCAATCCGTCGTAAGACGTGTGTATACGTGATTACTTCCGGTACGCCAAGGAAGTGTGATTAACTCTCCACTGACTCGCACTGACTCTTCAGTAACTCATTAGAGACTCTCACGTGACTCTCTACGACTCATTATTTAGTCGTCCCTCCCAGTAAGGGCAACATATGACACATGGTCAGTTTATATCTGGGATTTCCGGGCTATATGGCTCGGCCAAAAAATGTCTGTCTATTTTTGCCCAGTCGTGCCTCTACCCTTCGGCGGAACCACGACTGGGTTATTGCTCTCTGCTCGGAAGCAGAGAGCGCCCTCTACCCGAAGTCAGAGAATTGACAGTGTTGTAGAGTCGTCAGTCTAGTGACTCTAGACTGTATTTACTAGCCTACCCACGCAAGGCAGGATGTGACACATGGTCATTTTATAGTGGGTATTCCCGGCCATATAGCCGGGCCAAAAAATGTCTGTCTATTTTTCTCCAGTCGTGGTTCTACCCTTTGGCGGAACCACGACTGGGTTATTGCTCTCTGCTCGGAAGCAGAGAGCTGACAGTGTCGTAGAGTCGTCAGTCTAGTGACTCGGTACGACTGTATTTACTAGCCTTCCCACGCAAGGTTGGATGTGACACATGGTCATTTTATAGTGGGTATTCCCGGCCATATAGCCGGGCCAAAAAATGTCTGTCTATTTTTGCCCAGTCGTGGTTCTACCCTTCGGCGGAACCACGACTGGGTTATTGCTCTCTGCTCGGAAGCAGAGAGCGCCCTCTACCCGAAGACAGAGGGCCGACAGTGTCGTAGAGTCGTCAGTGACTCGGTCCGACTGTATTTACTAGCCTTCCCACGCAAGGCTGGATGTGATACATGGTCATTTTATTGTGGGTATTCCGGGCCATATAGCCGGGCCAAAAAATGTCTGTCTATTTTTGCCCAGTCGTGGTTCTACCCTTCGGCGGAACCACGACTGGGTTATTGCTCTCTGCTCGGAAGCAGAGAACGCCCTCTACCCGAAGTCAGAGGGCCGACAGTGTCGTAGAGTCGTCAGTGACTCGGTCCGACTGTATTTACTAGCCTTCCCACGCAAGGCTGGATGTGACACATGGTCATTTTATTGTGGGTATTCCCGGCCATATAGCCGGGCCAAAAAATGTCTGTCTATTTTTGCCCAGTCGTGGTTCTACCCTTCGGCGGAACCACGACTGGGTTATTGCTCTCTGCTCGGAAGCAGAGAGCGCCCTCTACCCGAAGTCAGAGGGCCGACAGTGTCGTAGAGTCGTCAGTGACTCGGTCCGACTTTCTTGTAGAGAATCCACCATTGCTATATATAGCAATGGGAACAGTCCATTTGTAGTCAAATAGGAGCGGCGCCCTAACAATATATGTGTGTGTGTGTGTGTGTGTGTGTGTGTGTGTGTGTGTGTGTGTGTGTAATTGTAACATTTCCAGGCAATCCTTTCCTACTTGTGTTTATTTTAGAGGATATTTCTTGGTGACTTTTTAAAGTCTGCTCCTGTTTTAGATAAGACCCGATAAGAGATATTGTTTCGCTGACGAAGACTTTTTTATTTACGATAACGACACGGCATTGTAACCGCAACAATGCCAACGGTTTTACTAAAGCACCTCAAGATCGTTCGATATTTTAAAACCTGTTGAAAGAATATTAAACTAATCTGAAGACAATGATAAAATCACTAAAGTCGGCTGCAGCTCCGTAACCTAATGACATGCTATAAATTATATTGCTTCCATCAGGAAAGAAAGGTCTACTTTTCAATAGAACTTTTCTGATTGCTCCGCAAAGTAGTCCTTTGAATGGCACTGAGTCGGTGTTGGAATGTGGATAACGCAAAAACCACATAATTTACAATTTCGTCATAATTTTATGTATACATTTTTTAAATTGTTGTTGATCTTTCATTTTTTGTTTAATTTTTTTTTACCGGCAAGCAACATGAATCGAAAATAGAGGAATATATAAGCTCGTTATTTTTGATCGATGAATATGAAACAACCTGAGCGTTGGGATAAAATCAATGAAAATAAAAGGAAAGAAAAAGTATCATAAATGCTAATACAAACAATGTTTCATGTAAGAATTTCAAACGACTTCAAATTACTAGTACGACAGCTATGAGGTGTAAGCAAACAGCATGACGAAGAATAAAAATTGAGTAAAGAATGATGTTCAGGGTGCAATGGGTAAATATTATATTTTTAATTTCCCGCATGCGAATTGTTTGTTTTGGATTTTGCCGATTCCACTGTATAATAGGATCAGTTGGCAACGTCAATGAGAAAAAGAACATCCTGACGCAATTCACTCCGCCAGAAATTTGGAAACGGCATGTTGTACTGCTTGATATTCGCACTGGAAGCTCTAATACGAACATTTCAGAGTGCTTGGGTGTCAATCTGAGGACAGTGCAAAGGATTTAAAAAGAGTTAGATGAGTCTAATGGTGATTACGAAGGTATTCAGAGTGATCACTAGTGATGGCGATGTTTTAACTCACAAACGTCCTCCCACCGAGCTGTAGACTCAACAAGGAACCCTACATCAAGGACTTTCAAGGGGTTTTCTGCTGGAAGACCCTATTTTTTAGCAACAGTGTATTTTTTTGTTTTTTTTAATAATCAAGCAAGGCATCTGACTGCCACTGTTTTGCAGGGGGTTACGTAGGAGGAAAGTTATGAGAAATAATGACAGTTTATAGGGGGTATCAGGAAGTGAGTAAGAGAAGGACGAGAATACTGATAACAGTGGAGTGGACGGAGAAAGGCATAAGAGAGAGAAAGAGAGAGAGAGAGGATGCAGGTTAGTGAGATAGGAGATGACTGTTGACTTTACATTTAAATTCATGGAGATTGTAGCTGTCGAGGAAGCAAGTAAACGGAAGGGAAATTAATCCGAAGAGTTGGATGATATAATTTTGATGGAGACGTTATGCTTCTAATCATCTATTCACTGCGCATCACATTAAATACAGAAGTTTACATCAAGTGCTTTGTGGATATAATGCTACCCTAGGTCAAGAAGTTGGTTGCTGGCAACAAGACATTTTGGCATGTCACAGATGCATGAGAACCCAGTCGTGACTGCCAGACAATTTTTGCAATCCCATTTCCATTTATATCTGAGAAATGCAAAAATAAACGGGTAAATATCGGTTATATACGATGGCAAATCAATAACAAAATGGCCAAACTATTTGCTGATTTTTATAATTGTTTTTATAGAAGTCGAACAAATAAATGGATTATGTTGTCCAATAAATAACATGTATAAAATGCTTTATTCTGAGCATTATGATATAGTACTTATTGATATAGTACTATGATATAGTACTATGATATAGTACTATGATATAGTACTATGATAGTACTTATGATATAGTACTATGGATGTCCATTATAGTGCGTAGAATTGTATTTTGATGCAGTAGATATCGACTCGGAACGAGAAATCGGAGAGCCGAGTTCGAATTCTAGTTGAATTCGTTGCATTCAAATACGCGCAAATCCTGGTGTTAACATGTCATTCTCCATTTCATCTAGGAGTTAATAGTCTTATTTGGCAGACTAATGCAGGAAGTTAATGCAAACTACGGCGGAAAATGTTCTGGCCAGTAAGTCATGTATCTTTCAAGACATGATCACCCAAGCATGTATCACCTATCGCACTTAACTGACCGACTAAAGATCCATCCACGCAATAAATTCAAATGTTGGCAAGAAATAAATTTTCATTATTCAATTAATAGAATTCATATTCCCCACTGAATTAAGTGTACGGATGAAGTAGCAAATTTCTTTTCATATTTCTACGAAACTAGATAGACAGATAGTCTTTCTTTGACTACACCGTTGTTTTCTTTTCCCCCTTTTTTCCGTTTTTCCTTTCGACCTCTTACTTTACAGTAACCCGCATTTTTTTTAAATTTCTTAACATAGATGCAACCTAAAAATCATTTTCAATGATCGTCTCTCTTCTTTTCTTTCTCTTGCCTCTTCTTCCCTACCCTCCGTATCAATGTCTTGAAGAAAAACTTCTTACAAAATCTTTCTCTTTTAACACGCCTCCCATTATTTTTTTCTGATATTATCTTTTTTTTTCTTCTTTCATGTAAACTTTCGCTTATGAATTTCTTTTTGAGCATACTTCCGGTAAATGAATTTTGTTCTGTATTTGCATAACGAATTAATTTTGCCGCTGAAGAATTGAAGTTTTTCTTCGCTGAAATGGCCATCCGGCATATGTAATTTTTGCAGTTTTATTTGAATATATATATATATATATATATATATATATATATATATATAAAGATTTGTTTTGTGGTACAGAATTTCATAATTGACATAAAAAAACATTTTTTTTTATTTTACTCCTGATAAAAAACAAACTGAAAAACGAGAGGAGGTAGCTTTTTTAACCTCGTTTAACAGAACTAAATAGAGGTTAAAAACAGAAATAATTATCAATAAAAAGTATATGGGCAATATGCATATGAAAATAGCAATAATAATTTTATTAGATAAAAATTAGTTAGTTAACGTGTATATAATCATTCTGCTCATATAATGAAGGTTTAAAAATGAAATATATATGGCCTCTAACATTTTAAGGCGTTAATTTGGGTGCAGCCTACTAAAAAAGTAAATGAGTTCACACTAGTATTTACCATATTTCCACGAAGCTGGATGCGACACAAAGTCAATTAAAGTGAGGATTCTGAGCTCTTAAGCTCAGCGCAAAATATCCTAATGCAGTCAGCTTAAGGCAGGGTCGGGAACTTGTCTGTTAAACTCAGACGAGACTCTACCATTCGAGAGAGTCTCGCCTGAGTACCTTTCACATTGGAAGCAGAGAGTTCAACAAGAGAATGTGGCGGTTGACTCGAAAATAATACCACAATAATATTTGGCACATTCCCACCAAGGTGAATGCGACACAAGGTGAGGATTCTGAGTCCTTCAGCTCAGCCAGAAATATCCCGTAAACCCAGTTTAAGGCTGGGTTAGTCTTGTGTCTGTTCACCCCAGACGAGACTCTACTCTTTGGCAGAGCTTCATCTTGGTCGCTCTCTACTCGGAAGCAGATAGTTCACCAACAGAATGTGGCGGTTGACTCGAGAATTAGTTGACACTGAAACTAGCGGCACAGTCATAGTTATTTATTAGGTGTTTTGCAATGGAAGACCTGTATGTATAGGTCAGTCTGTCTGACAAAGAATACTTTAAATTTCAGATGTTTCTAGGCGTATGTTGCTTTATTTTGACATCCAGTTTTTGAGTTGTTTTCCCTATATAGTGTGAACAATAGCTACATCCGAATTAATAAATAAAAAAATCTGTTACGATGCGAAGGGAAAACTTCTTCCCCTATAGACGAAAAGACAGGTTTGGCAGAAAAACCACACGTGTGTTAGCAGCAACGATGTCGAACTGCCAAAAAAAAACCCGCTTAGCATATTTATCACTGATGCTACCTAGACAAGGAATGCGCATGTACACACGACATATTTGTACTGTAGTCGGTTTAACTTTCTTGAATTTCAGATTTTTTTCTTAATTACCTATATGACAATGCCCAATGAATAGGCGCTGTTACAGAGAATGGTGGTAATAAAGTTGAGTTCCTCATCCAACTTGGTTTTAGAGCAGATCATTTAGCCCCTTTCAGTAAAGATCTTAATTAAATCAATTCTATGTTTTACAGGGCAGAAAAAGTCCCAACTTATACAAACCAGTAAATGTCGATTTTTGGTCAACAGAAGTAAGAAAATCGGAAGAAGATCTGCTAACGAAAACATCAAGAAAAGAAAGAGAAGAATTAATCTCCTTTCCTTGAGTAAATTTTAGAACGGAATGTATGATATTAGGGATGAAAGAAAATTGTTCGCTTCAGTGTCGTCATTGAAGACACAAAATGTGTCATCGACATAACGAAAGTACACATCAGGTTTATTAGATTTACTTAACACACTCTCTTCATGGAATCCAACAAAGATGTTTGCTAAAATGGCTCCTATAGAGGAACCCATTGAAACACTTTCAATTTGACTTTACATGACGCTGTCAAAACTAAATTCCACTGATATTGTAAGATATTGCCTTATTTCGACGAAAACATCCTCAGAAATACCAGGAAGTGACAACTGACTACCATACGAGGCTTCATCACATATATCAATAGTCCCAGTAAGAAGGACGCATGTAAAGAGATTGGCAATGTCATAGGAACACAAATTTGTTTGTCGACAGATAACGCTGTATAAAGTTGGAAAAATGAAACAAATCTTTAATTCAGAAAATGTTATACTGTTCGAAAACTGGTTACAATACAGTGGTAAACCATTTAACTCAGCCATGTTGAGAAAACCCTCTCATGGACAAAACAGATTTCAGTGGAATCCCAGCCGTATATATTTTGAGTAAACCATAGAGACAGGGACGAATGGATCCCGAGGGTCAAATTAAATTAGAAATGTCAGCTGGCAAAATCCCATTTTTAACCAATTTAACTAGGGCTTTTTGGAACTTACCCTAAATAGATTATATAGACTCAAAGTTATTTGTCGGGCCGAGCTGGACAAATTTGGAAGAATCTCCAAGAACGGTAATTATCTTGTTTACATAATTTTGATAACAAAATTGACAACGCCTGAGCCTTTATCAGATTTTGTAATTACCAAATACTTATCAGAACAAAGTGAATTAATTATCAGATATTGTTCTCTGTTCAACTTTGATTCATTAAAGGAAGCGGTCAGAACAGAGAAAACAATATCAGGTAATTAATTCACTTCGTTCTATTGCCCCCGTATCTGTTGTTTACCCAAAATACAAACTGAAACTAAAACACGAGCCAGGTAACTGGAACATTTTTTCATACATATTAACTATTTCTTTTTTATTGCTAATTATTTCTTTATTAACCGCGATTTAACTCTGTTGAATGATGTTCGAAACCAGTTTAGCTAACTCGTATTTCAGTTTTATTTTTTCACTTATCATCACTGGTAATAAAAAATCTTCTCTCTCTCTATCTCTCTCTCTCTCTCTCTCTCTCTCTCTCTCTCTTTCTATATATATATATATATATATATATATATATAGTGTATTGAGGCAGCAAATAATTTTGTAAACATATGCTGTTATATAAGAGACAATGAATATCTATTATGTTTAATCATGAGCCTTTCTAAACGTCGTATTTTGGCTTTTATTTCAGTTGAAAATGAAGACAAAAATTCTCCAACATTTCGATAATTTTTATTAATTTGCTTCTAAGCTTTCGGCTCACTTGAGCCAACTTCAGAGAGCTTATTTAGACTGTAATACGATAACATTCACCATCACCGACGATTTTATTTTGTGTTGACATAAAACTCCGCTTGGCAACGGCAATAGTTACCAAAAATAATAAACGCAGTTCTCAAATTTGCAATGCAGTTTTATGACATCACACCGCGTGATAGCACGAAATGACAACAAAACCATGTAGTCAAATGCAATGTAATATGTTATGTCCGAATTTAAAGGTGATTTTATTTTTTTTTTTTTAGAGTTGATGTACATGGCCTCCAATATCTGAAGGTTCCTCTTACTGGATTGGGGAATTTTTGTCTTTAATTTCAACTGAAATTAAAGCCAAAATACGTCTTGCGTGGCACCTATATATGTCTTAGGTTATAAGCCTTCCTCATTTTTGTATACTTTAACTTTATATACCACACATGATTGCTGGCATTTGCCATTTAAAGGACAGTTGGATTTGACTCTGCAGTTGCATGTTATCTTACTGGTTACGTTAATCTTTCTCATTTTAGTTTTATTAAGGCTGTTTATAAGTTTACCTATATTAGGCAATCATTAGTAACTTAATTTGACAGTGTTTGTATTAAAAAATTTTATGTAAAGAACTATCTTTACAGAAATTTCGTTTTAATATTGAAAAAAATAATTTATCTATATTAGTTTTTACTTCTTTAATAAAGGGTGGATTAAACTAAATAACCTTCCTTTTTCTGTTCTTATTCTTGGCAGATTTAGTTTTAATAACTTCTAGGCTATCTTTATATTCACTTTTGGTTAATGCTTCCTGATAAGTTTTCTTGTATTTATTAAATATATCACTAGTAGAAAAGGCGTTAAGTCATTAGTGGATAATCTGTAACCTATTCCTTTAGGTATGCTATTCATGATATATTTAGGGTGGTTAGACTTAATATTAACATAAATAGGGTGGTAATTTTCTTTAATGTACGCAGCGACCGTACCAGTACTAATAATATGGGTTACAGCTAAATAGTTCACAACCTTTAAATTACATTCAATATCAATCGCAAAACTGTTATTTTTTTTCTTTCCTACGAGTATTTGAATTTTGTTCATGCATTTCGTTTGTTTCTTTTTTTACTTCCCATACTTTTCCCTCCGAGTTCGTTCTCGGTGGGTTTTTCCAGACGAACTTAAATATAGTATAACAATTACTAGTATTAGCAGAATTATTTTTGTTACTATTAATATTGTCATAATTATTATCGTTATTATTACTAATATATATATATATATATATATATATATATATATATATATATATATATATATATATATATATATATTTCGTTCATTCAGCAATGAATTAGAACACTCTCAGCTATTGGGTGTGTGCATAATGATAATGTACACGCTAAAAAGTGTGCCTCCATCTACCGAGCGTCCATAGCTCAGAGGTAGAATCGCCGACTAACGCCAATTCGGTCGGGTTTCAATCCTGGGTAAAAAGCAATCGGATGTCTAACCGTACTGATGAGCTATGATACTGCGAAGCAGATCTGTCTGCGGATGACTATATATATATTTTACCAACATTGTATCTACGATATTAAGCGGTCTTTCATTAAAGTGTGTTAAGTTTTAAACAGCATAATGATAGATAGATAGATAGATAGATAGATAAAAAGGGAAGAAGGTAAATGTGTTCGTTTATGTAAGCACACACGCCTTTACATATGTGTGATTCTATGTTTATATAGGAAAAGAGAAAGCGAGAATGGGAGAGTTCAATTTGAATGTTGACAATAATTTGATTACAGAAATAAAATTTTTGCTTGCTGTCATTTCCAGTAAAAGATCGAAACATTCAACTTTCCCCATCGCTAGAAATATTTTAAAATAATAACAACAAATCGGTATACATTTCAATTTTTTCCGTCTTCTGTTTCGTGTCATTTTCCCTCTGGTGGCCACCTTATTTATAATATTTATGATCGTACAATCGGTTCAATGAATCATTGCCAACATATCTTTATTTCTCTGCTTTGTTTTACTTTCACGCTGTAATATAAACCAGTTATTTTTCACGCATCCAGTCATCTTTACAAAATACAGCATGAAATGTTCGAATTAGATATGACATTCTCTGTTATAATTCTACACGATAAAATGAAACCAATAGCTTTAGTTGACAAAATTTATTACAAGGCAAAAGAAAAAAATATTTCTTCATTTTTTTTCGTTTGTTTATATCATGCAAAACACAGTTTTTGTGTGTCTGAATTTGTAGCTTGGTTTTGGAGAGTGCCCATCCGTTAGCGTAAATGGTTGCTGAAGAATCGTTTTCCCACGAAGGGTGATAGAAGTTTCTATTATATATAAACACACGCAAAATTAATAATGAAAAAATAAACGTAGAAAAGAGTGCACTGATCAAGAGAAAGGATAAAGGACAACAGAAAGCGTAAGAAAACTTCAAAGCGGGAATATTATCCATTTTAGATGAAAAGGCAAACCTGTGGTAAAACTGATAACAGTGCATATCAAGAAAAAAACAACGAAAGAATTACAATGGTGAAAATAAAGTAAAAGACTAACCATTAAAGGAATACTTTTTGATGAAAAGTTTAAGGTAAAATATATAAATAGATGAGCATCTTTTTCTCTTTGTCTTGATCTATACATCTATTTAAGAGACAGGAGACAAAAAAAAAGATAGCTGAATTTGAAAGTAACAGCGACAGTAAATGCTGTACCATATCGTCACAGATAAAAAGAACGATCGTAGAGAAACAGAGATGTGGTTCTACGATATGTTCATGGGAATAACATGGAGATAATCTGTGGACGAAAAAGATAGATGTAGACAAAAAAGACACTTGTAATAAAAATCATAAAGTTGAAATTCCAAGGACACATAAATGGGCTCGGATAATTTCGGACACACAGGATATATTAACGCTGGAGAAGGACAAGGAATCATTGTGTAAATGGCAGAACAAGCTTGTCTAAAACGACAACAGAAATTGTACTCGGAAGAATACGAAATGAACAAACATCGCTTAGAGCTAAAATAATAGAATGTTTTAGAAATTGATAATCTGCTATATATATATATATATATATATATATATATATATACTAGCCGTATAGACTGGTATTGCTCGGGTGTAATGAAAGCTTTAAAACTACTCTATGGTCCTGGAGCTCAGACTCTTTGAACGTTGGCACGAAAGACTAAAAAGCAATAGCTGTTTCCAGTTAAAGCGAAACCGTAGACTGAAAGAAAAATGAATGGATGTAAGTAAAATTTTGATTCCCTGATATCGATATCAAATAAGTGTGTTTCGTCGTAAACCGAATTTTGAGGGTAAATAAGTCCTCTGAGTAAATGGCATTATGGCTGAGACTAAGAACTACAATTATACCTATTAGAGTCAAACCCGAAGCAAAATCTAAAATGAAAGGGCTGAAAGAATACAGTCATACAGACAGATAAACAGACACACACACAAACATCTTGCCTTTTATATATATTATTGATTTTTTGCACTATTGTAAAAACTGTATCAAATTTGACTAAAATCGGACCACTCCTTCTATAAAACGATTTTGTCGATTATCGATTTTCGATACTTATCGGGGGTACCTCGACAGAAAACCTAGCTAAGAACACTCGCAGACGTTTATAGTACAACTGTGTAAATTTTCAAGAAAATCGGTTCAACTGTTTGGAATCAATAGGTAACGGACACACACACACACAGACATACACACACAGACAAGGTTCCATTAATAAATAAGTTTAGATACACACATATATATGAATGTGGAATTTGAAGTCAACACTCAAAGGAAACAGTTTCTTTCATGGCAATGGCAAACGCAATCGCCAGGCCATGGCATGAAGCTCGTGTTTAGCACAAGTCAGACGGTTGCCACAGGGTGCTGATTTCAAAGTGTGTGTGTGTGTGTGTGTGTGTGTGTGTGTGTGTGTGTGTGTGTGTGTGTGTGTGTGTGTGTGTGTGTGTGTGTGTGTGTTAATAAAACAGTATATTAATATATCTATTTTTACCGGCCTGATTATTTACGATAAATTTTTGTATGTAAATAATCAGGCCGGTAGAAATAAATATAAAATTACACCGTTTGATTACAAACGAGTAAATCCGAACATAACACATTACATTGCATTTGAATTATTGGTTTTGTTGTCATTTTGCGCTGTGACGCGGTGTGACGTCATAAAACCGCATTTAACAAATGCGCGTAAGTGAATACAATGGATTTAACTGAAATTCGAACTCGGCTACCCGGTTTCTTGTTCCGAGCCGATATCCACTGTACAGCAACGCACATCTCTATTTTATCATATACATATATTAAGTACATATTTTGAATATATTGATAAGAAATAAGGCAGAAATTTACTTGCTTGTGATTCGACTGAAATTTTGTTCATACAAAAATAATCGGAAAACGATTACAATAATCAATTTTTTTAAATAATTTTGAGAATAATCATCATCAGAGAATGAGAGGAGCAGTTGTGAAATTCAACTTAAATTTGCAATGCGGTTTTATGACGTCACAACGCGTGATAGCGCGAAATGACAACAAAACCATGTAGTCAAATGCAATGTAATATATTATGTTCGGATTTGAAGGTGATTTTATAGAGTGTTGGTTGTTTAGATTCGATGTACATGGTCTCCAATATCTGCAGGTTCCTCTGTGTGTATAAGTAAGGATCACCGTATTGTTGACCAAAATCTGTTTCATATTACCTACATGTTTATATTTTTCAGAGAAATGTTGTTTAATTGTACTCTGATCTGAAAGATGACATGTAATTCTACGGGAGAGCGCGGTTGTAGTAAAACCAATATATGTACTGGGTTTTCTATTAGTATCAGACATGCAATCTCTGAATGGGCATGTAAATTAGTACACTACATTGTTTTTTTGTAGAGAATTTAGTTTAGTGCTTGTAGGGTTATTAAAGACTATGAGATCAATTGTCTTGAATTTTTATAATATATAATGGGTTTAATTTGATTATTACTGTCTACTGGTTTAACATTTCTACGTATTATGTTTTTGAGAGTTTTTCATCTTGTTTATAATTATTATGTACTTGGTTGCAATAGTATAAGTTATGTTTATTTATAGTATAAGTGTTATGTTTATTTTGATATAAACCATTATTATTAATAGTATCATTATTGTTAGAGCTATTGTTAATTTTGTTAAGATACATTTTAATTTGTTATTCAATAACGGAGTTAGTAAATCCATTATTGACTAGTGTTTGCTTAATGTTGTGTAATTCTTTATAAAATATAGATTTGGAAGAACATATTTGTGTGCGTTGAAGTAAGTTTGTTTTAACAGCTAACGTATATCGTTGGGGGCATTATAATTAAGAAGACACGAATTTATGCTAGTTGGATTCCTATAGAGAGAAGTGGTAAATTTATGTGAGCTAGAATCAATGAATACATCAAGGAATGGGATTTTGTTATTAATATTAAGTTCTAATGTAAATTTGAGGACTGAGTGACTTTAAAATTTCTTTTTAAGATATGTAATTTGATCGATGTTCTTAGATAAAACAAATATGTCATCTCTGTATCTTACATATATAGAGAGTTTATTGTTGTCATTAATTATTTTATTTTCTAGATTTGCCATATAATAATTAGAAAAGAGGAGACCTAAAGGAGATCCCATCTCAATACCATTTATTTGTGTATAAATATTGCCTAATGGATCGTGAAAGAGTACTTGTGTGATGTATGCTAATAATAGTCTTTTTAATATAGTGGGTTTAATATTGATTGATGAGAGAGTAGCATGATTGTATACATCATGGATAATGATGTCAATTGTTTCGTGGACGAGAACATTAGTAAATAAGTTTTGGACATCCAAAGATGTAATTATTTGATTCTTAGGTTTTACGGAATGGAGAATCTTTAAAAATTCGTCCGTGGAATTAATACTATATTTACCAGGAAGATAGGGAGTCCTAAAACCGCATTGCAAATTTAAGAACTGCGTTTATTATTTTGGTAACTATTGCCGTAGCCAAGCGGAGTTTTATGTCAACACAAAATAAAATCGTCGGTTATGGTGGATGTTATTGTATTTCAGGCTAAATAACCTCTCTGAAGATGGCTCATGTGGGCCGAAAGCTTAGAAGCAAATCAATAAATAATTATCCAAATGTTGGAGAATTTTTGTCTTCATTTTTAACTGAAATTAAAGTCAAAATACGACGTTTAGAACGGCTCATGATTAAACATAATAGACATTCATTGTCTCTTATATTTAACAGCATATGTTTAGAAAATTGTTTGCTGCCTCGATACACTATATATATATATATATTCACAAGATTATTTATTGAGCTCGTTCTTACAACAGAAAGAAATCCAGTGTAGTTGTCTAGACTATATACCAAAAGACATTAAAAAAAACAATTTAAATTTAAAATTTTTGCGTCTCCTAACTTCTTCAGTATGTGTAATCCCATGTGTAATCTCATCCCTGTAAATTTTAGTCCAGTGAAATTCTAAATTGTTAAACGCTTCAAACGATTTTTCCAATTTGTCATAGTTTTTCATATAATTATTCTGATATATAAACAAAATTGATTATTGTATTCGCATGCCATAAATCTTTATGCATACTGACAGGCTGGTTTTCTTCATAGGAACAAGAGTCACAGCAAACAGTCTAAGACAGGTGATTCCCAACTTACACATGCCAGCGCTCTTTCATTTCCTCTTTACCGAACAGAGTAAATCACATTGCTCTGTAATCCAGACAAAGTTGAATTTCACAACTGCGCATCTCATTCTCTGATGATGATTATTCTCAAAATTATTTAAAAAAATGCATTATTGTAATCGTTTATCCGATTATTTTTGTATGAACAAAATTTCAGTCGAATCACAAGCAAGTAAATTTCTGCCTTATTTCTTATCAATATATTCAAAATATGTGCTTAATATATGTATATGATGAAATAGAGATGTGCGTTGCTGTACAGTGGATATCGGCTCGGAACAAGAAACCGGGTAGCCAAGTTCGAATTTCAGTTAAATCCATTGTATTCACTTACGCGCAAATACCCTTGGGAAAGGTATTAATACGTCTCTTCCTTCCAGTTATGGGTTAAATAGCAGGACAGATTGAGTTCTATAGCCTTTGTCGGCAACCAGTCCACCGCAGAAAGCAATGGCAACCTACTGTGGGATAATCTTCTACCCAGTCAAACATGTCTCTTCGAGACATAATCGCCCAAGCGTGTATCACGTATGGTACTTAACTAACTGACTGACTGATATGATAAAATATTATTTAAAAAGATGTGAAATTGTTTTTCGTAGTGCTTCGTTTAAAAAAATTTTCAGGTAAAATAACCGTTTTAGTCTTTAAAAAGACAATGATTTCCAAATCATACAATAAAAACCAGTTGAAATCTAATGAAAGTGCACTAATGTTTGAATTTTTTTTTTTTTTTTGCAATTTTACTTTCAAATATGCCTTTTCTTCATAAAATGATTATTAATACAATAAAGGTTAATTTAAAAAACTAAGAACAAAAATAAAAGTTATAAAAATCTGAATGACATAGATCAAGCATAGATACAGTTGCAGTGGGAGATAATTATGAGTTTTAATGAATCCGGGTGAAAACTTCCATAATAATTTCTCTGCGTTTATCAACTGATAAGAAGTCGCCTTGCTTAGTGATGTCAGCCCCTAGATAAAGATACGCATCCTGTGGGTATGAGAGCAATAAATGAAAGAGAATGAGTCTTTTACTTTTATACCTCAGATGTGACAACACTTAATGGTGTTAAGCAGAGTCCATTGGCTGACAAGGTGAGGTAATGCTACTGACTTTAAATTAAAATGTTGAGTATCTTTTATTTGTTTAGCATTTAGATGTAGACTCTATCCTGCGATTAACAGTTTCTATGCATTTTTTCAATAAACATTAGATAACGGCTACACCAAGTTGAAACGCCAATTTCATTACCGTAACTGAAGTAAGACAACGCCGAGCCTGGTTAGAACCTAGATGGGTGACAGCTTGAGAATACCAGGTTCTTTGAGCTTGGATGGTGCAATGGATAATGTCTCAGAATCGTTAATCGGAGAGACGAATTCCAATTCTCGTTGGGGTAATTATATCCACTTACGCACAAATACAATTAAAAAGAATTAACAAAAATACTCACCTCCCTAGCTATGGGTTAATTAGTGAGCCTTGTGTCACTAAACCAATATTATCGGAAAAAATAATCTAACAATCTGAAATTATTTTCTAGGTTAAATAACCTGCAAAGAGTTGATACACCGTAAAAATGGATCCATCAGTAAATCAATAAACTGTTTATTTGCTTATTTATAATCATCCCTCTCTTCAAGCAAGGCAGGACTGCCCCCGGTTCACAGGAGGTTATATATAGAGAGAGAAAAACTGGGTACAGGAAATACCGAGCAACGGGTGAGAGGTGGATGTGGTTTAGGAAGGTGAATGGGATTTAGGGAATTAGAGGATTGCAACTGACGTTGCATTTAAACTTTTGAAGAGTTTAGCTATCAGAGAAGCAAGTATACGGAAGGAAGTTTTACAGACTGGAAGTGCGAGAAGAAAAGAAAAAAACAGGATTTTATCTGAAGAGGTTCTTTTTGTCACAAGAAACCTTTGTCTCTTTAATTTATTTATTCGTCACGCTTATTATTTTCCAAATAAATTTCTCGACATCACGATATTTTCTTCGATGTTTTTTTAAACTGATTTAGAAACTCACAGCTGAACGTTTATTTGAAATATGATGCTTATTTTATAATTTAAAAAAAACCTAGCACCCTGACTACTCCAGATGGTGTTTGTATTTAGTACAAAAGAGTAGGTCCTCGCTGGGAATATACACTCTTTAAAAAGTTGATATTTTGAACATATTGAAGAGATGTTTTTCATTACAACACTGTTTGTAGGAGTTCTAGCTATCTTTAGTTTTCATCTAGAAGCATTTTTTTTATTTTTTAGTGTTTTCTTCGTGTCATAAACACATGGGAGTCGTCTGAATTCAGTTTGTAAATTTTCAAAATGGTTTTCGTAGCCGATGTAGAAAAGACACGTAAATGTCGAAGGAGAAAAAAAAGCTTATGAAAGGAAATAACAATTTCAAACAACAAACGATACTGACTCGTGATATAATATCAGTGCAAGCATATTAACGATAATGATTTCATGGCAAACTCAAATAAAGACATCTCTTCTGGCATTTCATCTCGTAAGAAATTACATTTAAACATAGACAGATAGATGATTTTATTGTCATAGGAGCACTTATATTGAGACCCATCTGTAGATATGCAACAAGAAATTTTCTCAAAAAAATATACATGTAAATCAATAGACATAAACTCAAGTTCATAGATACAAACCCGAGTTCAAACGTTGCCAGATCGAAATCAATTCAATGAAGAAGTTTTTTCTATTTTCCTCATTAACGTTTTTAAAATTCATAACAGAACATTATGATAAACAGTCTTAAATTCATCCTTTTTATCATCGTAAGTTTTAACGCATAAAATGGCCATAAAAGTCAAGCAAGATATTAGTTATATATCAGCTGAATGATTAAAAAAAACATTAGTGTCTCACTTAGGACCAAAGTCGTGTAACAATACATAAAAAATAGCATGTTGCTGCTTGTTTGAAGGAGTTTGTTAGTTCGAGAGTTTCTTTTTTCATTCTGATTGGGCAGTTGTTTCAAAACTATTTCTACAAGATTGGTAGTAATGTAACTATATCAGTATCAGCAAATATCTTGTTAAATGAAAACATCTAAACTGTCACAAATATTGTTTCAGATATTTATTTGTTCTGATGATTATAAGCAAACTAAGGTGGCCTTTACAAGTACCATGGCAAACGACCTTGACAAAGATGGTCACTGAATTAATCCAGACTTTGATAAATTATATTTTTTTTTACTCATATGACAAAACAAAGAACAATGATCTCTATAAAACAGTGATTATTACCAGCGAGATACGGACGCACCCACAGATAGGCAAGTGACCCCATGGCAAGACAGGGGTAGCTCACACCAAAATTGAAAAAAACACGCTTAAAACTGTTTACAAAACTACCGGAAAAGTGAGTATTCTGGAGGAGCCGAACTAAGAGAATGAGTTTGGTGTCGCAGAAATTCCCAGCTGTTCTCTTTCTTTGTATCTGTGTGTAGTTCGACTGGTGGCAGGGATGAGCGCTGGAGTTTGCTTCTCATGATCACTGGATCTGGCGACCATGCGTCGTTTTGCTGGATCTTACCCACCGAATGAAGATGACTAGAAGCGTGATAGCTTTGCATGTTCTGTGTAAACTCTTTAGTTGTCTGGCACAGTTCTTCGTTAATCAGCGCCTTCGATTGGTTCAGTATACTTAACAGCTCGACTAGAACGTGAGGTGTCTGTGAGTTTAAACTTCCCTTACTTAAACGAGAAAAAACTTTTCTGTTCCCTTCTTTCGTAATGAAGTAATCGCCGTACACAGAACTAAGTTTCGATCAGCTTTTGTAATTCTGTGACGTTTATTAAAAGCAAAGAGGAGAAGCTGGCGATTTTGGTCATTCTTGTCTAGTTTGCATTCCATCTCAAACGGGTGTCTAATCTGAAATAAAATTTTAATAGCGTTAGACATGTGTTTAACCCTCTAGGGTCATTCGTATCATATTTGATACAGTATTTCCCTATAATAATAGAAGAGAGGATGAATGGAGTATGTTATAGAGATATTTGGGCAAGAGAATTTACATTAGAGGGCACTTTCGCTGGGATTGAAACCAAGTTGGCTCTGTCAACAAGACAACATAAACATACTGCAAAGCATACAGTTAAGTTAAAATAGAATAGACATTCTAAAATCACAAAGTCAATCTCCAGATCTCAATCCGATTGAAAATTTATAGAGAGAGCTAAAACTGAGAATTCAAAGAAGTAATCCACAGAACCTGCATGAACTAAAGGCATTTTGTCGTGAAGAATGTAAAAATATTAGGCAAGAAACATGCAAGAAATTTGTAGGGGACTAGTCTAAAAAAGAAATTTGTAGGGGACTAGTCTAAAAAAGAAATTTGTAGGGGACTAGTCTAAAAAAGAAATTTGTAGGGGACTAGTCTAAAAAAGAAAATTGTAGGGGACTAGTCTAAAAAAGAAATTTGTAGGGGACTAGTCTAAAAAAGAAGTTTGTAGGGGACTAGTCTAAAAAAGAAATTTGTAGGGGACTAAAAACTTGCATTTGTAACAACGGTTACGCTACTAAATGTTAATAGATGATTTACTAAATGTATAGTCAACTTTTGCGTTATTAGATATTGTTTTTTCCTCGCGTGATATCTTTCTTTATTATCTTTTAAAAATGTTGTTGTTTGAATAAAGGCTAATCATATGTATTATTAGCAGCAAAATTTTCATTAATTTACCTGTTTTAGAAATAGATGAGAAACATTTTTGTAATGTCTTATAAACGTTTAGGTGGTGCTGTATATTTAGTTTTTTTTATCTCTGTTTAATTTTATCTCATTTAGTGTTCTCGTTACGCAGTAGTTTCACTTTTAAGATTGTACCTTTTTTAAAACACATTGTAATCGGTTTATAAATAAGATTAATATTGATAAATGGATTGGTTCATTTTCTATGGTTTATCAACCATTTGTAGATTATTTTAAACCAGAAATATTTTTAGATTGTAATTTTTTTTTGTGGGGAAGATAATACTAGTTTGATGATATAAGTGTCATTAATTAACCCTTAACTGAGAGAAAATAAGTGGAATTGTACGTTTACTAATGGTATTTGTGCGTAAGTGACTATAACGAATCCAACAAGAATTGGAATTCGGATCTACGATTTACAATTCAGAGCCATTATCCATTACGCCATCCGCTTATCCATGGTTACAGAGCCTTGTATTCCAATCTAAGTAACGACAATTCTCGACGTTGTTTAACTTTGATGATCACAAGGGAACCCGTGTTTTAATGTGATGTGGCCGTAGGACATATGATTAAGAGATCGATCTAATTAGCTTATCTGTTATCTTGATGAATAATACGATGGACAAATTTTGAGTCGTATGTTAAAATTCACACAACGAAGATATTTCAAATATTGCAGATAGACAAATGATAAAATTTCAATCGCTCGATACAGTCATTATCTAAAAATACCTCCATGCATTACGGTGATGTGGATACCGGAACGAGAAATCGAAGAGTCGGGTTTGAATTCAAGTTAAACTCGATGCATTCACTTACGCGCAAATACCATTGGGAAAGTTATTAATCCATCTCTTACCTCTAGGTATGTGTCCAGAGAACAGTTTGGGTTTTATAACCCTGGTTGGCAACTTGTCTACTACTAGTCTACTCAAGAGGACAGTCTGGGTTTTATAGCTCTGGTTGGCAACTAGTTTACCACTAGTCTACTCAAGAGGGCAGTTTAGATTTTATAGCCCTGGTTACCAACTAGTCTACCGCTGGTCTACTTAAAAAGGTCACACTAGGGTTTATGAAGCTGGTGGGTAACTAGTCTACCACTAGTCTACTGAAAAGGACAGTTCAGATTTTACAGCCCTGGTTGGCAACTAGTCTACCACTAGTCTACTCCAGATGACAGTTTGGGTTATATAGCCCTGGTTAGCAACTAGTCTACCACTAGTCTACTCAAAAGGACAGTTCAGTTTTTATAACTCTGGGTGGCAACTAGGCTACCACTAGTCTACTAAAGAGGACAGTTTGGGTTTTATAGCCCCGCTGGCAACTAGACTATCACCAGTCTACTCAAGAGGACAGTTCAGATTTTATAGCCCTGGTTGGCAACTAGTCTACCACTAGTCTACTCAAGAGGACAGTTTAACTTTTATAGCCCGGGTTGGCAACTAGTCTACCACTGGTCTACTTAAAAAGGTCAGTTTAGGTTTTATGACCCTGGTTGGTAACTAGTCTACCACTAGACTACTCAAGAAGACACTTTAACTTTTATAACCCTGGTTAGCAACTAGTCTACTACTGGTCTACTTAAAAAGGTCAGACTAGGGTTTATGACGCTGGTGGGTAACTAGTCTACAACTAGTCTACTGAAGAGGACAGTTCAGGTTTTATAGCCCTGGGTGTCAACTAGGCTACCACTAGTCTACTCAAGAGGACAGTTTCGGTTTTATAGGCCTGGTTGACAACTAGTCTACCACTACTCTACGCAAAAGGACAGTTCAGGTTTTATAATTCTGATTGGCAACTAGTCTATCATCCGTCTACTCAAGAGAACAGCTTAGGTTTTATAGCCCTGGTTGGCAACTAGTCTACCACTAGTCTACTCAAAAGGACAGTTCAGGTTTCATAACTCTGGGTGGCAACTAGTCTACCACTAGTCTACTCAAGAGGACAGTTTGGGTTTTATAGCCCCGCTGGCAACTAGTCTATCAACAGTCTACTCAAGAGGACAGTTTTGGTTTTATAGCCCTAGTTGGCAACTAGTCTACCACTAGTCTACTCAAGAGGACAGTTTGGGTTTTATAGCCCCGCTGGCAACTAGTCTATCACCAGTCTACTCAAGAGGACAGTTTAGGTTTTATAGTCCTGGTTGGCAACTAGTCTACCACTGGTCTACTTAAAAATGTCAGTTTAGGTTTTATAACGTTTGTTGGCAACTAGTCTAGCACTAGTCTACTGAAGAGGACAGTTCAGGTTTTATAACCCTGGGTTGCAACTAGTCTACCACTAGTCTACTCAAGAGAATAGTTTAGATTTTATTGTCCTGGTTTATAGTCTACTGCTACTCCTACTCTACTCCGATTTATTTTCTGCCCAGTCAGTCATGTCTCTTTAGGGACCTAGTCACCTCAGCGTGTATCACGTATGGCACTTAACTGACTGATACCAATATTAGTTTGTTGACATTTATATTTTAGCAAAAGTTTAACACTATAATAAATTCTGATATTGTCCATTCTGAATATATCAATGGATAACATGAACAACAAGATACCTCTAAAATTCAGAGAAATTATCAAATATAGTCCTGAAATTATTTAAAATTGGTTTTCGACAGCATCAAAAATCGCCTTTTCTCAAAGATAAATTGGAATCTTTCATTCGAAGCTCGTGCTTCTTCAAAGAACAATTCATATTTTGTTTCCTCTGGTGGACGTTGATTTTTCGATATTTTCTCTTCTTTGCGAAACGTTTTGCTCACGGAAAACTTCATCGAACTGAAAAGAATCGATTCAAAAAAAGAAAATGAAATCCCACGAAAAGAAACTACAGTAAAGCATACAAAGCTCCAGCTAAAGCGGCAAGATTTATAAAAGAAAATACCTTAGAAAATTATAATCGATTATTATTACTATTATTACTATCATTATTGTTGTTGTCGTTGTTGTTGTCGTTGTTGTTGTCGTTGTTGTTGTTGTTGTTGTAATCGATGATTATTATTATTATTTATTATTCAATTTACCGTTATTTTCATTCTTCACTCGGACGTATGATAGATGCTTGTACGCTTTGAGACAAGATCTCAAATACTTTGGGCCATACACGTAGAAACATGCACATCTAATATTGTATAGCTGCCATTGATTTCATGCAAGGTCATGATTATTTTCATCTTGGTATTTTTCAAGCATTTGCTATTTCTAAATTGCTCCGGGTTTCTTTTTCTCTTTTCAAACCAAATTCAGAAAATATTTCAATTTTACAGGCTTACATATTTTGCTTCCTGCTAAGAAAATGTTCTTTTTAAGATGAGAACCTTTTGAACAATGAAAATAAAATTTACCATTTTTATAATAATCTTTTTAGAAATGTTCAGCATTAGGAAGAAAATAAGATTATCTTTTTTATAGTGATTTTTTCCCTTGATATCCGGGTTTCTTTGCTGGAGCTTCAACTCTAACTTAATGATAGCATCAACTTTGCAAATTATCCAAACCCCGACTGTGAGCTTACGATATATATATATATATATATATATATATATATATATATATATATATATATAAATCCATGTGAACAGAACCAACAGTTTTAAAATTCTGAGTTCTCCAGCATTTACTTATTTTTTTTAAAAAGTGCGCAATACATCAAATATTGTATTGCATAATATAATTAAATTTGATTTTTAATTACAATTAATATAATTTACATTGCGACATGAAAATTTCTATGTTTCGAGATATTTACCTCCTCAGGTAATGTTAGCTCATTGTTGTGAAAATTATTTTCATTTGAATATAAAAAACAATGTGTTTGTTATTTATGGATGTGGGAAAACAGAAAATTATGCATATGTTCAATTATTGTTTCGTATATTCAAATGAATATTGTTTCTTTTATTCAAATAAAAATCATTTTCACAACAATGAGCTAGCATTGCTTGATGACGGGGTAAAAATCTCGAAACAGAAATTTTTGTATCGCAATGTAAACTATATTAATATTAATTAATAAACAATTTTAATTATATATATATATATGTGTGTGTGTGTGTGTGTGTGTGTGTGTGTGTGTGTGTGTGTGTGTGTGAGAGAGAGAGAGCAGAATTGTACAAGCGCTATGGTCATCTTTTATTTCTCTATTATTTAAAAGACATTTTGATCTGCAATATGAATAAGATACTTATATATTCATGGTGCGGTGAAAAAATTGTCGCCAATTTATACTATAATTTTGTGCATGCGCGTTGTTTGATTTTTTAATTTGTCGGCTGCACAGCAAAGTAGCATAAGTTGTGCACCGTCTATGAGAAGAGGAGCACCATGACGGAATTCACTCGACCAGAAACGGCATTCTGTATTGCTTAGCATTCACGCCGAAAACTCAAAAATGAGCATTTTAAATTGTTTTGGTTTCAATCTGAAGACAGTGCATTCAGAAAGAGTTCGATGAGTTTAATAGTGATTGCGAAAGTGTTTAGAGTGATCCCTAGTGATGATGCCGTTATGCCTCTATTAATATTATCACAGGTCTTCAGAGTCAACACGAAGGATTATATCAAGAATCTTGAGTAGGTGGCGTTGCCCTGTGTTAAGAGGGTGGTTGCTGAAACTCCCTATGTCTTGTAACTTAATTCTGCACCATGTCATACAAGTAGGAGAACTTAATTTCTGCGACCACCTCATCCCTTACATCTAGCCACTAACTTCTTATTTTGCAACCCCTTTGATTACTTTGCGTAGGGCTCAATTTAGCGAGACTCCTACAAAACTTGTAACACTAAATATGAACTGAAGGCATTGATCATGGCAATATTCAACAAATTAAAAAAGTAGACTTTCCAGAAGAGATGCAGAGGAGTCCAAGTCGTCTAGATGCTGTGGTTGAAGCAAATAGCAATTTTAATTTAATTTTAATACTATTTAGTATTTCAAGATATTTTTGTGTAATTTTAGTAAATATATCTGTTTAAATGAGATGTCAGTGATATTTTAATTTTGCATAATTTAGACAACAATTCATCCATTTCACGCTGTATACAGAGGTAGTTGAAAATGTTACTTTCACGAATAGCTTAGTTACATTCACTTTTTAACAAATATTCCCCTGAAAGATGTGTCCATATCTATCTATCTATCTATCTATCTATCTATCTATCTATCTATCTATCTATCTTTTCTTGTCTCTTCATATCTATCTATCTATCTATCTATCTATCTATCTATCTATCTATCTATCAGTGCATTCGTATCTATCTCAGTGCATTCATATCTATCTATCTATCTATCTATCTATCTATCTATCTATCTATCTCATACTCACTTTTCCCCAATTATGGGTTAAACACCAGTGTAGTTGGCAACTCTTGGGAAAGAATGACATAAGTTTTGACTGCATTCTTCGTGCCACGCAGTCTGCCTGTTCTCTGTTATCAGTATTTTTGAAAAGTATAGCTCGTTCTACACAAGCTTTCAGCACGATAATCAATTCACATGCGGTTCCGTTCTCAAACGTGAACTGTTATGTTCTCATACGTCGAAATCAACAGGAATGTCATCTCTCTCTCTCTCTCTCTCTCTCTCTCTCTCTCTCTCTCTCCACATATACCCGTGTGTATTGTGCTTAATGCATGTGTGCACACAATGGATGGCTTCCAATTGAGATTTTCTAACAATTTTTCGCATTTTAAACTTGAGAACATCATGTCAAAAGATGAATCCTTAAGAACATTTACTTCTGCATCTCCGGTTTAACAGGATTTGGATATTGGGCGTCTGTTAAATAGGCTTGAGTCTTTGTAAAAATTCAATGTCGTCTATCCATCGGTTCATAAAGCGAAAAGAAATCGCCTTTTGGCGAAAGGGAATCATGAATGGTATATGTGGAATCCCCTCGGGTTAAAAATGAAATGGGTCACTAGAAGTTACGGACAATGTCCTCAGCGTGAGAGACACTACAATAGTGGCCTTTCTCTGCTGAGTCATATCAAGATGCTTTCGACAAAATGCTAAGCAAAGAATGCTTTTCACGGAACGGACTTTCGATGAGGTTATATTTACAGAGAACAAAGAAGACACTCAGCATGAAATTGTCCGTTCCGTTTTTGTTGTAGCCTCCTTTTCTTCGTGCTCTTTCATCAGGTGGGTATACCCATCGTTTTCTTCTCTATCTCTTGTATTTCTTCTTCTTTTTCTCCTTCTTCTTCCTATTTTCTCTTCTTCTCCTACTACTTTTTTTTGTTCCGCTTTTGCTTTAATCTACTCTTCTAGTTCTTTTTTCTTCTTCTAATGATTCTTCTTCGTCTTCGTTTTCTTTATTTTTATCATTTTAACAACCTTTTTTTAATTCTTTTTCTTTTTCTTTTTTTCGTGCTTCTACTTCTTCTGCTACGAATTTTCTTCTTTTTTTTGTCATTTTTGTCTTCTTTTCATTCTTTTTTCTTCTTCTTCTTCTTTTCGTTTTATTTCTTGTCATCTTAATTTTCTCTTCATTCTTTTTTTTATCCTCATTCCTCATCATCTTCTACTTCTTTCTTCCAGTTATTTCGAAATGTTCTTTTAAAGCTTTTCAATTCTCGTTGTTTTTAAGTATTTTCATATACTTATCGTTTTGCCATAATCCTTTCTTTCTTTTAATTTTATTCATTTCTTTTCCTTCTCGTTGCCTCTTTCTCATTATTCTGGCCTCCTTCTACGCGTCAGTGCTGTTCTTCTTTCCTGCATTATTCTCGTTTAACCCTCCTTTTATATTTTCAACCATTCTTTGGTATTTTCCCACGCTTTTTTGCTTTCCCCACATTTTCTTCTTCAACACTCTTACCCCGTAACTCTACCTTTTCTTTTCTTTCACTCCCAGTTATTACATATTAATTTCTTCTTTTTCTTCTATTTTTCCTTTTTTGAACTTCGTTCAAATAAAACCTGCTTTTCTTTTCAATCCCATGTGGTTTCACATTTCTTCTTTTTCTTCTTTAGACAACACTTTCCTGCATTGTCGTATACAATATTCTTTCCTTCTTTCTATTGTGTCTTTTTTCATTACCATCGCTTATTTCCCTTTACACCTTACATTAAATTTTTCACCGTCTGTTTTTATTAATTATTTACATAGTCTCAGTGTTCTTGACAGGCTCCAAAGGAAGAGTCTGTAATGTGACAGGTACTGATCTGGCGGCTCGACTGCAGCCACTTCCCCATCGTCGAAATGTGGCCTCCCTTTGTCTGTTCTATAAATATTTTCATGGCTTCTGCTCAGACGAACTTAAGTCACCAGTGCCTCCTCAACAGTGTTTACTCGTGCAACCAGACTGGCAACTGGGTCCCAGCCATTCACAGTCAGGTTAACCAAATGCAGACAAAAATTCTACTCCTTCAGCTACTTCTCTCGCACTTCCCGCCTGTGGAACTCGCTCCCGTATTCTTGCTTTCCTGACGACTACAACCTTCCAGAAATTTAAATACAATGTCAATACTCATCTACTAACCACTGGAATCTAGCTCTCTCCCCACCCCCGTATAACCGTCCCTTTCTCTCCACCTATGTATCTGTCATCGCACCTGCTTTCTCAGGTTTCTATTGTTCCTTTCTAACTAGTTTGTACTCCTCACTCTTTTCTAATCATTTTTTTTACATTTATGTAGCCCCCTGCACATTAGTGGCGTTTCCGCCTTGCTCGGGGTGAAATGATTAAAAAAAATAGTAATAGTGAGATTAATCGTTAACATATAGGAAATATTCGGCATGCACTGACCGAACATTTAACTTTACTGTCGGTTGAAATTCATAAAATCTTTTTCTTAAACATCTTTCAAGAAAATACGCTGACAAGTTCCGTGATATGTCTATTAATAGTATTGATGGGAATTCCCATCCAAACCTTTTACTTTTACTCGCTAACAATTATGATTATATCGCTATTTTCTCCTCCAGCAACATATGCTAAACTGCTTTTTACTATTGAAAGTGCAGTTTTTATTTTATTTAGTAATATTCTTCGTTTGGGATTATGTAGAGCCTGTCTGTAGCGTCCGATAAAGGGTCGTTTTCTTTAATATTTATAGGATTTGTCTGAAACAATTTAATTATTGTTTTTACGTTTATAACATTCTGATAACAAATTAAACACATTCAATCTCTCCTCTCTCTTGTAACCATACATCAATATGAAATAAAGGTTTTTCAATGCTAATACTAAATCAGTAAAATAAAGCTTCATAAGCTTTTACTTAGAGTGGTTACGTGATTGCATACATCAACGGCAGAGTTACATATAGACACTATATATACAGTGTATCTAACGATTAATAGCGATACAATGTAATTTAAGAACACAACGTCAAGCTTCTTCATAGGTAATTTATCTTCCCACAATGAAATTCCGGAAGGAAGAAATAAAATAAACACCCTTCTTGATTATTGATGCTCTTAAAATGTACACAAATAAAACAATGTCTTGATAATCTTTGTAATTTTCCAAAGGATTCTTGGGCTTCAGCATGTCACCTATTATTTTTTAAATAACAGATATACAAATATTATCTTAATATGAGGAATATATATATATATATATATATATATATATATATATATATATATATATATATATGATTTGATGGATAAAAAAATATGCAAAATAACATGATATCTCATTTTTATGTTTACTGGAATTGCACAAATATATCATGAAATTTTATTCAATAAAAGCGACATTAGATTCAACAACGGCCTCAAGACGGCTCTGGAATCACCTGCATTTCTTCTGGGCGGTCTCATTGTTTAAGTTGGTGAATGCTACAACAGTCCTTGCATTCAGTTCATCTTACTGTTACAAAGATTTTTGGGCCTCTCGCACAACTGAGCCCCACACATAATCAAGAGTGTTGCAGTCTGGGGTCAGATGTAAATGGTGGTCAAATGTAAAGTGTGATGTGGTTTCAGAAATTATCTGACAGCCATAACCGGGTTCTCTTGCCTGTATGAAATGTTGCAGAGTTGCAGAGTTATGATGCAAGGCATTCGGTATTCCAGCAGCCATATTCTTAACTACCTCCATAGATATTATGTAGGCCTTCGTGTTCAGTCTGAGGCCTTGTGGGAAGTGTTTTTGTTTATCAAAACGATCATATTGAGTTGCCGTAATCACCATTGCACTTATCAAAATATTTACCAAACCTCTGCACTGTCCTTAGATTGACATGCAGATGCTCAGAAACATTAGTATTGGAGCATCCGACGCAAATCCCAAGCAGTGTGGCATGCCGTTCCCAAATTTCTGGCAGAGTAAATTGCGTCATGATAGCTTTTTCTTGGTAAAATTTTGTAAAATATAATTGTCTTTGTTTACATGTGTTCATATTAGAAAATGAAAACTGAAGAGATAGGAATATAAGAAAAATCAGTGATTGTGTTCTTTAAAAGGCTTAATTGGCAAATTCTTCGTGGTCGAGCGGTGACACACGAGTCCGGCATTTGCTCGCAGAGGATAGGCGCACTTGCTACTCTAAATCATCAGCGTGACAAGCTGCAAGAATCAAAGGTTGAGATGAGCGAACTGAAAGCTCTCCTAACACAAGGCAGGGAACCGAGAAGCCGATTACAGCCCCAAGGCATGTACCCTAAAAGCAGGAGCAGAGAAAGGCAACTACCGGACAAGCCCAGGACGGTTTGTTCTAGTTTCACTTCCAGTTCGGCAATGATGCCAAAAAATGGCAGCACCGCCTGTAACTTCAAACAACAGGGAAATTTCCATTCCAGCTGGCAACAGCAACAACTGCGACTGGAAGAAGTAAACGTCGCTTATTCTATTTAGAAAACCAGAACAGCAGACGTGCATTTTCTTCTAGAAAGCACAGCCGAGATAAGTGAAATCTCACCTCCACCTGGAACACAGACCAACTCTGAAAACGGCCATAAACACGCCCTTTGAACTTTTTCAGTTCAGATGGATGCCTTTCGGACCGAGAAACACAGCTTAGACCTTTTAATTTCTCATTGACAATGTGCTAAGAAAACTACCTCGCACATACACTACAGGTCAAAATTATTAGGCCACCACAGTTTTTAAAAAACTTATGTATTTCATAATATTTTTAGTATTTATTGCCAAGTGAATAATTGTAAATGAAAATAGAATAGTTCTTTTGTTAAATAACATGTGCATCAAATGAATTTATAAATATTTAATAATTATTTATATTACAGTTTCATCAATGAAAGAATTAATAAAATTTAGGGATTCGGACGAGTTCATCTTTGCTTCCTTGCCTCGTAAAATTTTGCAAATAATAATAACAAAAGAACCATTCTATTTTCATTTAGAATTATCCACTTGGCCTTAAATACTACCGACTGTCAATTTCACTTTGTCAGCTACAAAGATTCATAGAACTTGTGAACTATTATGGCCGATTCATCCCAGATTGTTCGAAAATATTTTAGACGTTTTCAACCTAGCCAAATCTGAATAGTCTAATTTTACTAAACTAACCGACTCCACTGACTTTGACCACTGATGAAAGTACATAGGCGTTAGGCGGAGTCCTACAACAAGAGATCGATAAAACCGAAGTAGCCATATCTTTATTCTCTTCTAGAATCAATCAAACACGGTCAAAATACATTATGTTTTTAAGAGAGCTTTTAGCAATTCATCTTGCAATAAAACATTTCAGACATATTAATGAGCGCAGAACACACACGATCTAAACAAATCACAGACCATTGATATATGCATTATCATCACATCCTGACAAGTACACACCCAGAGGCACTCGTCTCCTAGACTTCTTCTTCTATGTGCCCTGTCCCTTCAGGACGTAGGCGATCATGGCTCTCCACGTCTCCATATCCCTTGTGGCTCTTAGTATGTTTGCTCCTGTTGCTCCTGGCAACCCCCGTTCCGTCATCCACCTGATCAGACCCTACAAATATGTTATCCGCTGCCTTCCTCTGTCTCTCCTTCCTTCTATCTGTCCAGTCAGTATCAGGTTCTCCAGGCTCTCCTTCTTCATTACATGTCCCAGGAACTTCAGTTGTCTCTTCCTGTAGCATCCTTCTGTAGAACCACATTTCGGCCGCTTCCAGTTTTGTCCGCATTTTTGATGATATTGTCCAGCATTCACAGCCGTATTGAAGAACTGACATCACGTAGCAGTCTAGCACTCTTTTCTTAGTTTCTATTGAGATTTTCCTGTGTGTTAGTATTTTGCTCATCTTCTGGAACTCGTCCTTTGCCATGCCAATTTGCCTTCGGATCTCCGTGTCGCACTTTCCAACTCCTGTTAGAACACTTCCTAGGTACTTAAATTCTTGTACTTGTTTGATTCTGTTATCCCCCACCTGTATTTGGCATTTTGGGTTGTATCTTTTGCTGATGGCCATGCACTCAGTTTTCTTAAAAGTTTATTTGTAGTCCCTTCTTGTCACTCTCCACTGCTACTTTCTGTATGAGGTCTTGTAGTTTCCTTACCAAAATTCTCAACTGAAATAAAGTTCATGAAAGTGACTGAAACATAGTAGCTAGTGTAAGTTCCAGGCCAAAACTCCATCACTCCGGATGTTCTTAGTCTCCACTTACTCGCTTAAGACTAACAAACTCAACTCTGCAACAGGTACTCCAAATACTTCTATGCAACTCAAACTAGTGCCAACTCCATGTTATGACAAACAGTTTTATTTTAACACTTCAACACCCACTCACTGCGACATCGCATATTTGATCATTTTCATTCACTCTCCCATCCAAACAAGATAAACACTTTGAAAATGAGCAGTGAAAGATTTGTATGGCTTGATTTTTTAATCGTTTCACTCCAAGCAAGGCGGTTTCACCACTGAGGCGCAGGGAGCTACATAAGAGTAAAAGATTAAACAAGATGGGAGCGAAGAGAAAGACGAACCAGTCACAGGGGAAGTCAGGGAAAGGGCAAGAGAAGGATGGGAACACAGGTGTGAAGACAGTTGCGAAAGTAGAGAGTTAGGAAAAGAACAAGATATACAGTGTTATGTAGAAAGAACTGGAATCAAGTGGATACGAGATGGGTATTGACATTGCATTTAAGTTCCTGGAGGTTGTAGCCGTGAGGAAATAAGTATACGGAAGGAAGTTCCACCAGCGGGAAGTGCGAGAAAAGAAGCTGATGGAGTAGAATTGTCGGCTGCATTTCGTTGATCTAACTGTAAATGGGTGGGACATTGTTGCCAGTCTGGTTGCGCGAGTAAATTCTAGTGGCAGGGCCACCAGTGACTTAAGTTCGTCTGAGCAGAAGCCATGAGTATATTTGTAGAATAGACAGAGGGAAACCACATTCCGCCGATGAGAGTGTGGCTGGAGTCAAGCTGCTAAGTCGGGATTTATCACGTTACAGATTCTCCTTTGGAGCTTGTCGAGAACACTGAGATGAACAGCAGGGGCGTCTGACCATATATGACAGCAGTGAACAAAGACATTCGACTTTGGACTAGCAACTGAATAAACTGCCCCGCAATTTAAAATCCACAGACACACAAATTTCGTTAGGTAGCTTATGCGCTGTCTTTCTCTGTTCCTCTTACCTTAAAAATGTCTTGAGATTATCAAATTTTTATGTTATCTTTCCTCATTTATGTGCCTTGGAAATTGTAACGTATGTTAAGTATGTATCGGCTTTTTATCCGTTTTCTCTTAAATGTTTCTTCATCCAGATCTTCTGTATTGCTCTAATGTTCAGTTCATTATATTCTGTATACTTATCGTTGTGGTCCAGTGGATATCGGCTGGAAATGTGAAATCGGGAAGCCGAGTTCGAATTCCAGTTGAATTCATTGCATTCACTTACGTGCAAATACCCTTGGGAAAGGTATTAATTCGTCTCTTCCCTCCAGTTATGGGTTAAATAACAGGACAGATTGGATTCTATAGCCTTGGCCGGCAACCAGTCTACCGCAGAAAGCAATGGCAACCTACTGCGGGATAATCTTCTGTCCAGTCAGTCATGTCTCTTTCGAGACATGATCGCCCAAGCGTGTTTCACGTATGCCACTTAACTGACTGACTGATACTTATCGTATAGAAACCCATTTCTATTGACCCAAGTGTGTTCTGTAACCGCCATATTGGAGTATCGATTTTACATAAGTATTAAGTATTCTTTTCATTGTTACTTTGCTTAACTTTTGGAAGTTACCTTTTTTTACCAATGCATTTTCGGATTTTGGTTTTCTATCATTTAAATTTCTGTTCCTTAATTATCTAGGAAGTCTTTGTTAAAACACTTCCTAGATATTCAAAATTTTGTACGTGCTTGATTTTGGTCTCTTAAATATCCAATTTGCATGTTGAGCTCTTCTTTCTGCTTTTAAACAGATATTCTATTTCACCATTCTCTATTAAATTCTGTAGGAGTTCCTGTATTTTTTTCTGTATCTGTTATCAGCCCTGTGTCAACTGCTTGTCTAATGTTGTTAAAACTGTGACGGTCAATAATGAATATTGGTGGAAATTCTACCTCTGAATCAAATTCACTCTGAATAACCACACTTAAAATGTTGAATAAGTTTGTTGAGATGGCACATCTTTGTCTCACCCCTCTTTCTATTTTACTCTATTTATTGAATCATTTGCACTCAGTATGAGTTCTGGATTATTCTAATAGCAATACCAGGTGAATTTTCTAAAGTGAAGATGTCATCAAATCAGCCCTCACATTTACTCCTCCAAAGACTACTCTTTAAAAATTATTTTGCCTTTAATACCAATAATAGTTCAGTGAAGAGTACTGCTTGCCTCGGAATGAACAAAACTGGATAAACAGAATGACAGGAGAGTTTTATTTGGTTTAGACTAAGCGGTTTTATTAATTCTTCTTAGTAATTAATCAACTGACGGGAAATTCCAAGATGAATAAGAACATCATCATACTAAGCACGTTCTGTTTTTATCATTTCATGTTAATGGCGTTTCAGTTGTTTTGACGTGTTCATTATCAGTACAAGGAGTGATTTACAAGACAAGCAACGCTTGTACGAAGCCTTATAGCTGTTTAAGGATTTATATATTTTTTATATCATATTTTTTATACTTGAGGATTTATATACTTTTATACTTTTAGTATAAATTAAAGAAGCCAGACGTACCATCAAAATATTGTTTAATATTGTCAAAACCCTTTTTTTCATTTTTCTTTTCGGAAATCGTGCTCTTCTTTTCTGTTGAAAATATTTTTTAAAAATTATGCCAATAATTTAGTTTCATAATAATAATAATAATAATAATAATAAACCCCGTAAAGAAGGTGGAAGAGGTCTTATTCAGCTGGAATTGTCATACAAGACAACAACTATTGGCTTACTAACATACATAGAAACAACAAAGGATTGGATGTTACAATTAGTAAGGCAACATGAAGAAATAAAGAAAAAATATTCAATAATAAAAGAAGGCAGTAAATTCAAACAAGATTTACAGTTAGTAGATTCTGTAGAAAAGCAAAACAGAAGCCAAGAACCAACTATTGCGACAAAAAATATAAAAATGAAAGCCAAAGATAAAGCTCTTGAAAAGATGAAACAGCGCTGGCAAGACAAACCTCTGCATGGCCAATATCCAGTACGTGCCAATAAATCCAATGTTGACAAAGTTAATACTCATCGATGGTTACGTGCATCTGGATTAAAGTCTGAAACTGAAGGATTTATACTTGCAGCACAAGACCAAAGTCTTTTCACGAGAAACTTTCAGGCAAATATTATGCATAATAATATGGATCCAAAATGCAGGTTTTGTGATAAACACCAAGAAACAATAGACCACCTAATCTCAGGCTGTTCTGTGCTTGCCCCAAACGAATATAAAAATCGCCACGATAGAGTTGGGCAATATTTACATTGGACAATGTGCAAACATTATGGAAAAGCTGTAAACAAACACTGGTATGAACATCATCCAGCACCGGTTACAGAAATAGAAGATGTAACCATTCTATGGGATTACACCATCTACACAGACAGAAAAATTGAAGCAAACAGGCCAGACATTATTGTTAAAAACCAGAAGGAGAAAACTTGTCTATTAATTGATATGGCTTGTCCAGCGGATTGTAACATAGCAATCAAGGAATTTGAAAAACTGCCAAAATATAAAGACCTGGAAATTGAAATAGAAAAAATGTGGAAATTGAAAACAAGAGTTGTGCCAGTGATAGTAGGTGCACTTGGAATGATAGAAAATGGAACAAAACAACACATTGAAAGAATCCCTGGAAACCCCAGCTTAAGAGATATACAAAAAATTGTCTTATTAAGTACAGCCCACACACTAAGGAAAACTTTATCTATGTAATGCTGGGGATGATAGGGAAGATAGAAAAACATGAAATGGAGCCATAACAACACGCCACTACCTGCCTTAGGTCTCCCCGCAGACTTGGTTGGTAGTGAGACCAAAGCAGAAATCGAAATATGATGAAAAATGACATAATAATAATAATAATAATCTAACTCTTTTGGTTTCTTTTTAGTACAGTTTGTTCCTGGAACACCACTGCAGACCTGGCGAAAGAGTAAAAATATATTCGTACCTTTTGCATAAATACTTATGTTAAGTGAAATTTGTCATTTGAATTGTTTGTATTTTCGTGACATTGATAATACCCCCCCCGAATAAGTTAAATGTCCCATCCATTTCATTTTATTTCCAGTACTGAAAAATTGCCAGGGATGTAATTTCCTCTCATTATATGTTATCTTTTTGATCGTCCACAGGGCGCTAATTATTATAGATATAATAAGAGTAATAATTAATGATAACTAATTATAAGCAATGTGTTGTATTTTTCAACCTCAGTTTCAATGACCTTATATTTATTTATTTTGTCGTACTCTGATAAATAATTTATTTAACTGCACTGCAAAATCAAACTGTTCAAAATAGTATTTTTATTGTGAACCTTCTTGCTTGCAATTAATTCTTGTCTGATATTTTTTCAGCTCACTCCAAGCAAGGCAATAATGACACTAAAACGCAAGAGGCTACTGGAAGTGACAGAGAATGAAAAGACCTTAGAAGGAATTGGAATCCCAGTATTAAACAGGGAATAAGAGATAACATCTACTCTTGTTCAAACGAGCGGAGTGGGTTACTAACTGGACTATATGTTAACCTATCTTTCAGCCAAGTGCGTTTGTTGTACAGGAGGTTAAAGGAGGAAGTAAGAAGTGAATGTTATTAAGATATGTAGGGATAGAAACGTATTGACCCTGAATTTAAAGGGGATAAGATCGTAGTTACTGAAATAGCATCCTTTGAATCACCTGCTCCAAAATTAACTGCTGTAGAACAGCTAAGACTCCTCTAACACTCTCAAAAAGGGAATGATTTGTGGCTCAAAGTAGCTAAAAATATAATGACGAACAGCAGTCTGGGATTTCGACTGTCATTGACAGCGTGCAGCGGTCGATCACTTTGTCGCAGTGACTGCCTTCGGCTGAAGAGGAACCCAGACGGGATTCTGCCGAAGGGTAGAGTCTCGTCTATGAAAAAGCGAACAAGAATTTTTATCAGAGGATACAGTCTCGGTTTTACCCACGTTACTTGACTTTGTGTCACATATACCTCGGGCGTCTTCCCTCGTAGGGTTGCCATAAAAATTCGGACTATCATTGACAGTCTAAAGAGATCGACTTCGTGCGTCAATCGATCACTTGGTAGGTCTCTCTGCATTCGGGCGAAGAGGAACCCAGACGAAGCTTCACCGAGGTGAAGAGTCTCGTCTGGAGAACAACAGACACATTTTTGTTCGAGCTTACGAGCTAGGTTTATCTACGTTAATTGATCTTGAGTAGTATCTACCCCGGGCTTTTTTCCATGTCGGGAGGTCGTAAATAATTTCGGAGCGTCATTGATGATAACTATCAGTCTGTGCTCTCTGCGATTCTAACGTGTTAAACTTTCTTCTCTTTTACTATTTTTGTTCTGTTTTCTGTATGTTTTATATGTATTAATATCCCTTAGTACGGATATTGTGCTGTATGATAGTCAACACATATCGTCTGGGTATCCTGCCACCACGGTGATAGAGCAGTAACATTTCCGAGAAAGGAGCTGTCTGAGGAACACTTCCTATTTACATTTGGATGAATGAAAGAAAAGAGAATTATTCGAAGCCGTTTACAAAGCATGGCGTGGCCTAGTTTCGATAGTCTAAACTAATAGAACTAAGAAATGTCTATCGTTTAAACATTTTGTCATGGCAATACTGATAGAGAAGTGAGAGTCTAGCAAAATTGTGTTAATGGGAAAAGGGTTTCAAGGGTGGATAATTATTCACCACAACAAGACCTCATAAATGTTTCTTAATTCAGTCAAGGTTGGGATGTTAAGACTAGGCAATACCATTCAAAATATGGGAAAATTACGCCATTCTTAGTATGGTTTAACTTTTAAAAAATTATCTAAACAGTAGCAAATAGGTTGCCTCCTGCTGATTTAAAAATTTTGTACGTAATTTGATGACTTCTAGTACCATATATTTTGTAGATAATTTTATACTTTTGGGCAAACATATTTTTAGACATATAGTTTGCAGATGATAAAATGTATATGCCTATATTTCTTCTATATTTCTAGTTGTAATTATTCACACTATTTATAATATTCGGACAGTTAAACTCAATCTTTATTGCCATACTCACAACATTTCGGCCTTTGTACGCTCCGACCTTCTTCACCTAACTGAAATTTTGAACGGTACCATTTGTCTCATTCACCAAGGAAAAGTGTACAAGTTAAACTTGTCATGCTTCTTCTGGATATATCAGCGTCAGGCACTGGATTTCTTCCACCGACGATGGGTCATGTGTTCAAAATTCTAATTACCTGAAGAACAATAAGGCGTACAGCGACCGAAACGCCTTAAATATGTCAACAAAGATGAGGATAACAGTTCGAATATTATTAATAGTCTAAATAATATAATGTATTGTTCGTAATTTTGTTAATGTATTGCTAATAATTTCACTAAAAAATGTATTTTATGTATTTTTTATATAAAATGTATTGCCAGAAATTTTGCTATAAAATGTATGTTTATAGATTTTTACATTGATTGACATTTTGCTAAAAAGTGTATTGTAGATTTGTTTTTGGAGGTTCATTATTTGCCCATTGCTGAAACCCTAACAGGCGCTATCACCCCAGAGTAAAGTGGACCTGGGAACAATAACTTTTAAGAGATGGTTACCGGACCTCAAAACCTTCAATATTCTAATCAAATACCTTGCTACCGGAATTGGGTTATATTCATACCCCTGGCAAATCAGAGATGTATTTTCTTAAGTGGAAGCAGGAGGCGATAATTTGTCCAGCATGATTAGTGATGGTAAAAGATCAATATGATGTCTGGTCTAAGCGTTAGAACCAATAAACATTCGAGCTCAGAGCTAAACCCCGTAGAAGGACTGGAGCAATTTTAAGGAGACTTTGTCTTAGTGATACTGAAAGTGTGGTGCTGGCATCGGCACACGTGTCTTATATCTACTCATGAATCAGCTATTAAACTCTTGTAGACTATTTTGTTTTGTTTACAGCGGGGATGATTTCACCACTATATGAAAATATCAACAATAAAATCTGTGATTAACATGTGCACATTTTTCGGTTATTTTTGATTACATCAAAATTAATTACTTTTTTGCGGAAAATACATTGTATTGTACAACGTCGATTATATAAAAAAAAGATAATTGCATCATTAACAATTATAAAATTAATCATGAAAATGAAATATATAATACTCTCTAGTAGCCCTATACTACCAACTATACAAAACAGTCTATCTAATCTTACTAATATAATAATAATTACAGCCACATTTTCAGACACTTATGGATATGATCATAAACCAACATATTCATCACTCTAATAATTCTGAAGAAGTTTATATATAAAATGAATCGTCACAACAGTTCTTTTCATGACATTACATTGAAAAAACTTGCACAAATTTAAAAATTATATATGAACATAAAAAGGATCTTATACACAACAATATTTCAAATTAATTAGACATACATAGAAATACATTAAACCACAATTTCGATCTAACGAAATATTTTAATCTTCTTAAAATAGAAAGTATTTTCTTACATAAACGGACAATTCTTGAGAGTGGCTATATCAGATTTTATCATAATATAGATGTTCTCAGCGGATTTTTATATATCACCTTTACTAAAATAAATTTCCCAAGCGAAAATACTTGACCTTTTTTTAAACAAATAGAAAACGATTAAATTCATAAGCTCTTATTGTTTAAAGTGTATAATGTATACATTAATGGCAAACTAAAATACGATAAATAGTAATTCGATTATAAAAAATAATTCAAAACCATTTACTCATTTTTGTTTCTTAGACATTAAATTTATGTCATTTAGCGTCCTCCATAATTTACATTGGCTGCTGTATATTTACGACTGTTTTTAAAGTTAGGAATTCTGAAAGATTAAAGATATTTTAACTTTTGTTTTTGAATATTTACTGAGAAATAAAATCTTTACATTTGCTTTGATAAAGGACGAATCGAGTTGGCTAACATAAATTTTATTTTTATTCCTTATTATATCGGAATTTTGACATATATATATATATATATATATATATATATATATATATATATAGTGACACGCATAATTATTGGATACATGTTATTTTCTGTTATAACTCTAGTTTATGTTCGCCATTTTGCCTGATATTTGGTAAGTAATATCTCGTAAAGTTTTTCTAGTTGTATATGGATGGAAAATTAAAAACCCATGGTTGAAGTCATTTTTTTATCAAAGTTCAAAATGACCCTATGCAAAAGTATTGGACACATGACACTTTTTGCAAATTTCCAATCGAAACTTTATATTTTAAAATACTTTAAATATTCAAATTTTTGATAGTATTGGAATGTTATCTCTAACAAATCAGAGAAGCACAAAATTGCTTACAAGATAGTGCCACTAATCATCTGACTCTCTGATGTGCATTCTGTAATCCAAGGATTACAAATGGCAAAACCTAAAGAATTATCCAGGGATATGCGAGATAGAATCATTGAACGTCACAAAGGAGGTCAAGGTTACCAAAAATTAGCACAGAAATGAATATAGCACTAAGTACAGTAGGATATCATCAGAAAGTACAAGAAATATGGCGACGTTACAGCAAACTCTCCAAGAAATGGAAGAACCGAGAAAAATAAATGAGAGGACTTCAAGATGGATCAGCAGAAATGTGCAAAAACCCCTTCATTACTCGTTCTGAAAATAAAACTGATTATGAGGGTGCCAGAATTAATGAAAGTTAAGGATACCATTAGCAGAGCTTTATATCGTACAGGCGTTCATTCAAGATCACCAAGAAAAGTGCCTTTACTGAAAACCAACATGTCAAAGACCGATTAAAGTTTGTCGAAACTTATGAAAAGAAAGTTATGCGGTTTTGGGAAAAGATAATTTGGTCGGATGAAACGAAAGATGAACTATTCAGAAGGAACACAGCGACAAGTTTTTGGTTTGGCGAAAAAATGGCACTGTCCTCAACAAGCACAATACCATCCCCACAGTTAAGTTTGGGGGTGGTTCCATTATGATATAGGGATGCTCTTTATCCAAGGACACTGGTGAGTTACAAGTTATCCATGGTAGAATGAATGGTAGCATATACAGGGAGATTCTAGAGAAGAACCTTCAAAAATCTGCAAATTTATTAGAACATGGTCGGAATCTCGTGCTTCAACACGACAATGATCCCAAACATACCGCAAAACTTACAAAGTAATCGTTTGAAAATAATGGTATTAGTACTCTCAATTGAGAATTTGTGGAATACTTTGATGTTTAAAGTTCATAAGCGGAATCCACAAAATATCAAGCAATTAGCAGAATTATACAAGGAAAAATGGGGCAAAGTAACGGTGGATCAGTGTGGAAAACTTGTGGGCAACTATACAAACCGACAGGAAGCAGTGAAACAAAACAGAGGCCACGCAGCAAAATATTAAATTGATGTATCCAATACTTTTGCATAGGGTAATTTTGAACTTTAATAAAAGAAAATGGATTCAGCCATGAGTTTTTAACTTTCTTTCCACATACAACGAAAACAACTTTACGAGGTATTACTTACCAAATATCAGGCAAAATGGCGAACATAAACTAGAGTTATAACAGAAAATAGCATGTATCCAATATTAATGCGTGTCACTATATATACATATAATGAAAGAGAGAGGGAATCAGTGTAAACAGAGAATTCAACACAGCATGGTGACTGTTAATTTTACGCCTCTAAGCTTCATGTAGCTTATGATTGGTTGAAACGTGGAACTGACAGTCACCATGCAATGTGAATTTGTTTTTATCTACAAACACTCAATATTTGATACTGAGCACTCTTACTCCCAAAATACAACAATGTGTTACTATATTGTTTAGCATGTAAAAAATACATATAATATATATGTACACAGGTACATGCGGACACAACACACATACAAATGTAGGGTCTAATGTATTAATTGTCGTCTAAATTACGCAAAATGAAAAAGCACTGACATTTCGTTTTAACAAATATTTACCAAAATTACACAAAAATATCTTAAAATACTTAATTATTTAATAAGTCGCTATTGACTTCAACCTTGGTCTCCAGGTGTCTTCAGAATTAAATTGGTGAATGCAGACATAACACTTATCTTCCGTTCAGTTATGATGTTACAAAGAATGTTGATGGTTTCTCGCTCAATAAGGCCTATACACAATAATCAGTCGGGTTGAAGTCTAGGGAGTTAGGCAGCCAGATGTAAGGGGTGATGTGGTCGCAGAAACTGTCTGACAGCCTTCACTAGGATCTCCTGCTTGCGTGGAATGGTGTGGATCCTGGTTGTTAGGCATAGGTTCTATTATCAGCAACCCTCTTGATCCTACCAGAACAAAGGCTTCAAAGTACTTGAGGTATACCTCTGTGTTTATTCTAACGCCCTCACCAACGAATTAAGAAGATTTATCACCAGACAGATCAGATTGAAATTTCCGACATACCGTATATTCGTAATCACCATTAGACTCATTAAATACTTTTCGAATGCTCTGCACTATTCTCAGATTAACAACGAAACACTCTGAAATCTTAGTATTGAATCTTCTGGCGGGAATACTTAACAGTATAGCATGCCGTTTTCAGATTTCTAGCGGACTCAATTGCACCATCGTGCTCAACTGACCCTACTATTCTTTGCATTTGACAAAATGAATACAATGCAGACGTTCGAAATTAAAAATAAAAAGTAGGTAAAAATTTAACCATCGCCTCTCTATTTATATTATTTACACTATTTAGATTCGGACTATTGTCCCGCCTTTTTGTAGTTATCATACTATTCCCATAGTTGTGAACTGCGACCTTCATCAGGTCTGTTTCAATCTGGATAATTTACAGGAGGTTCTGAACTGAACTCTTTTATTTAATCTATCGAGGCAGCCTTTCTCGTTTGACTGTTAATGTCTAGGGATATCTAGTTCTTATTTTATTTAGCACTATTCAGTTATTGCTCGTCAGTTTCCAAGAATAAAAGCATTAGTTTGTGAGGTTAGTGACATTGTGGTTATGAGTTCAATTCCTTACTCTGACAGTGTGTATTTGCATGCAATTGCTGTAATTCCTTGGGTTAAATGTTTTTAAGAAAAAATATCTTGGATTGTCATAATAGATCCAGGGTATGCGCCATCACTGATCTCATTTCAGTTACCGAATCCTAATTTCTGATTTGGAAAGGTTTATCGTGATTCCTACTTGTTCAGACACATGGTATAGTGAATATTTACAAAATTGATATGATTATATTCTAAACATATTTTTAAAACAGCTAAAGAAGCAATGTCGTTTTTAAAAGTCTCCTGTTTGCTTGACACGTATACCAAGCAATGGAGATGAAAGAACATCTATCAGATATCAGCAACAATTCCAACGGTATTATCGCTAATAATAACATCATGGAAGATAGAAATATTGAAAAAGGAAAGTCGAAAATCATGTGGGCTCTCACCCTAAAGCCTTGCATTTATCGACGAAAGCTTTAATATCAAATATAACTGAAATCCGAATACTGATATGGTGGATCTGAAAGATTACTTTTCCTGTCTATTTCCCTTCCTTCCGGCGAAAAAAATATTTCCATGCATCAACAACTTTTCAACAAGCTTCAACTGTCCTTTCATTTAATGTTATCTTTGAGTTCTTTCAAGACACTCTTCTTGCATGGGTTTTGCCTAGCCACGAGCAATTTTAGGATAAATTTTCGAAATAACATCGAATTCTACTCCAGGTAAGATGCACTGAAAAACGTTACTTTCGTTATATATAAAAAACGTTACTTTCGTTATATATAAAAACGTTACTTTCGTTATATATAAAAAACGTTACTTTCGTTATATATAAAAAACGAAAGATTCAAGATACTACGCTTGTCTTCATTTTCTGCAAATAAAGACTTTAATAAAAGATAAAAATTCTGGTAACAGTAATTAGCTTGCTAAACAATAGTAAAGAAATAATCTTTTTTTCTATTCTCTCAGTAATATTGATAAATTTTCGCTAAGGTCAAATTGACAAGTGATCTAAAAAAATTAACTACATGTTCTAGTCTAACGAGGCCATGGCATAGTTTGTTAATTTCCACCTCTCTTCAAGACGGAACTGCAGTCTAATAATTTTTAAAACGGCATTGCTTCTTTAAGCTGTTTTAAAAATATGGTTACGATATATTCACATCCAAATCATCAGAGAGAAATTTTCCTGCTTTCCATCAGTATGGCTGATGCTAACCTCAAGAAGATTGATTCGTTGGTCTTTTTCGGGCTGACATTTTTAGCTGTCATGAAGTAGAAAGGTTATGTTGAATAAATTGCTAGATACCCTGCAAAGAAATTTGGTTCTTTTTCTTTTTTTACTCAGCCGAATTTATTTTACATATGTATTAATCTGCTATTTGTTTATATTTAGAATGTTGATGTCAAATATGGTCTCATGCTTCTGCTATATATTAAATAAAATATGAAGAAAAATCTGCTCTGACATGGTATCTCGTCTTCAGTAACCGGTCTAATGCATCTTGTTTATGCATTTTCTATAAATGCAGTATGGATATTTCTTCATAGTACCTAGACTCTATAAATTTATGCATAGTACTTGATTGACGGTAAGACCTCATCATTTCACATTTCAAATGGCTAGTTGTAGCCATAAGTTCTATTCTAATAGTTTCTTTTTGCACACTTCCTGTAGAATCTCTTCTGGCTTCTTATTTCCCCGTCAAAATTAATCTTCAAGATTTTAATGCAATGTCAATCGTTATCTTCTGTCTTTTTAATTTCTCTTCCTTTATTGTTCTCTCTTAATAATTATGTTTTATTTTCCTTATATGCTTTGCCACTCAATAACACACTGTTTATTTGTGGATTTTCTTGGGTTGGAAAAAAAAAAGAATAATAATAATACTATTTAACTTTAAAACCAGTTTTATTTTTAATCTGCCATTATTTCGAGCTACGTTTAATTACATTATACACGCAAACATAAAGTCAGCAGACATGAACATTCAAAGTGATATGCGCTTTTAATAACATCCGACGAGAATAGATGTATTCCTTAAAAAGCTAATTGAAACTGTCTAGGGTCGAGTCGCTTAAAGCACGCTGAATTAGATCGTAGTTTTCCCTATAAAGAAGGACTCCGGTTAGAGTTATGCCGGATAGCATATTTTATTTTTCAGTCTCTCGGCGTAGGCTGGTACATGTAATTGTTAAAAATCGTTAATGTGAATGTCAAATTCGACACGTTTTCCTACAGAAAATTCAACTTTACTTTTTTAAGTATAAATATCTTCGTTACCATCTTTGATCTTTGGTCATATGTCCATACGATATTTTTCTTAGCAGCCTTCTCTCGAACCATTTTATTTTGCTTTGAGTCTTCTTGTTCTGTAAAGAAATTTTTCCATATTCCCAGCATTACAGAAGAATAGATATTACATAGCAGTTCAGCATTTTCCTGTGTCTTGATAATTTGCTTATATTCAGGAATACATAATTCAATTTTCCACTGCTCCTTCGGATTTCTGTGTCACGTTTTCATTCGTCGTTTACAGTAAGCAAGCGAATTAGACTATTTACATTGTTCGGACCCTTTGTCTTAGTCATTAATGTCACATTCATGGAGTTTCGTTGTAAGTTCCATTCTTCTTCCGATGATATATATTGGAATTTGTTGAAAATATTCAGTAGATTTTTTTTAATTCTACGTCTTGGAAGTGTAGTTTCACATATCCCTCTTTTGGTTCAAAAGTCGTAGATCTTCAAATATTTTTCTTTGCATAATTTTGTAAGTTCCAATTCGTAGTATATATCTTGGGATGTTTTTTACTGTCTTTTCTAGAAGCTGTCCCAATTTTCATTTCTGTGTCTGGTATATAATGCTATATCATTTTTATGTCTAATACTAATTGTGTCTGACAATAAACAATCCTGAATATAGGACTTCGATTTCTCACAGAATCGAATCGCCATAAAAATCTGATGTGAAGTCGTACGCCGCTTTCTTTTTCTTTTTTTTTTTTGCATATTTTCTTACTTTCATTCTCTATCTATATGCCGGAGAGATTCTATAAGTATAAACCCTGGACTGTTTTATTATCAATCCCAAAAAAATCAAGCTTTTCTAGCAATTCAAACAGTTCATTGAGCAAGCTTAAGTAGCCATACTTAAGCATTTTTTTCTGCAATCAGTAACCAGATTGCCTGGTGGGTGTGGTATTCTGACGGCGATGGATTTCTTTTGTCTGGGTTTAGGATCTAAGTCCAAAACTGTGCAATTCAGAGGGCCGCAAGAATTTTAAAAGGACAGGACGCCTCCCAAACTCAGGTTAGCGACCAGCCACAGAGGAAATCCGAGTGAACACATGGCATAAATTCCTATAACATCAATCTTTCTACTGCCTCTTAGAATAGAAGCTACCAACACTCTCTCCAAATAAAACAACCAGATTGTTCTCTTCGTTGATACCATTTTGTGCAGTAACGTGGAGACCCAAAGACGACACAAAACGAAACATATAATTGTGAATATAAATATCTCATTTAGGTTCTGATGTTTTTAACGGAGTTAAAGTTGTTTTATTCTATTTCCGATCTAATACTGAATGATATGTTCTCTATTCATTCAATTTTATTTGTTCATTAGGCTAATTGCTCGATGGAGCTCTCATCCATTTGCAATTGGCCTAGAGGGCAGCGATATAAAAATAGGTTTAAGTTCTTTCAATGGATTGACCACATCTGTATACTTCAATTATTATTTATTGTTTTAATAGTTTTCAAAAAAACTCTTACACTCAGAGTTACCTTCAAACGTTTTTATTCGATAAAAATTGATTTCTCAACAAATGACGCTTTTTTGTGTTTCTGTATTTCGCATTAGTACCCTGAGACTGTGATATCAAATTCAGCATTTTGAATGTTCACGCTCAAACTACCCTATCCTACGCGTTGGAAAAGACGCATCACTCCCATATTTAGGTTGTGAAGCTGACATTTCAAGTAGCTCATAGATGGAAGTGATTTGTAACAGGAAATGTTTTCCTTACGTAACAATGGACTACAAGTTTATTCGATACTTTCAAAAGCGAAATGACTAGATGTGTTTGTTTAGATTTCCATGATTCAAAACCAATGGTGTTTTGGGAAAATTGATAGCAACACTTATTCGTATAAATATACAAACAATACTACTTTCCTCTCAATGTTTATTCTTCCTCTATAGATGAAATATTTCCCGTATTTAGTAGAACCGAAATAAAATCGACGCTGACTGTTGATTTAATTATTTGCTTAATTTCGGATAAAAGTTGTTCACGTGAAGAAAATTGAAATAATGCCAGTGAGGGAAATATGAACGTTTCTGTCGATGAAAACAGGGCGAAAATAGTTTACTTTAGATTTTTCCTAAAGTAGTTAAAACAAAATCACAAAACGAAAATCTAACAGATAACTGAAAGGAAAAAGTTTAGTACAAGATTGTTTTATCTCTTAGATATATGTTTTTTACAAATTTAACATTGTCCTATGACGATAAACAACATCCGGCAAAATGTCTCTGATTGAGAGTTTGGAGGCTTTAAGGGATGCAGAACCACCTCTAAATTACTGTTGTTCCCAAGTTCACCCATACTAGGGGTGGTAACACTTGTTAGTGTCCCAAATATGGGCTAATAGTTAACCCAAGAAAAACAAAATATATGGCAGTTTTAAAATACAGTCAGTTGAGTGCCATACATGACAGACGCTTTGTGCGATCATGTCTCGAAAACGACATGACTCTCTGAGCAGTAGATTACATCGCAGTAGGTTGCCATTGCTTTTTGCAGTCGACTTGTTGCCAGCCAAGGCTATAGAACATAATCTGTTCGATTATTTCACCCATAACTGTATAGAAAAGACAGATTAATACCTTTCCCAAGGGTATTTGTGCGTAAGTGAATACAAGAAATTTAAATAGAATTCGAACTCGGCTTCCCGATTTGTCGTTCAGGCACATCCAGATAATAAAAATACATTTTTGTTATAAAAATGCAAAAAATACGTTTTATATAAAGAAATTACCAGCGATACTTATTTATAGTCAAATTTCCAACAATATATTTTAAAGCCAAATGACCAGCAATACATTTTATGGCAGAGTTACCAACAATATATTTTATCTGTAAATACAACTGCATCCAAAATACATTTAGTTGAAGCCATAAAATTATGTTCCAAACATTTATATCGACATTAGAGATTGATATGCCCCTAAACAAATATATCAACCAACAAATATAGCATTTAACATTTAATGATAAAAATGTTCACCGAACCGCATTGATTATATTTTCTGCATGACAATTTTTACCAATAGGTGGTATGAAAATTTAATTCCCGCTATTCAATCAGACAAACCTTTGCACTCGCACACGTCAGGATATGTACCAACTACCCTTTTTACGATACGCATAACAGATAAGTTAGCTGGTTGGTTGGTTGGTTGGTTCGATGTTTGGATGGTTGGTCATTAAGGGTCGAAATACAATTTTCTCAGGAGCATTAATAATTTCCATTATAAAAATGTATGGTTGGCATTTTTAATATAAAAATATATATTTATACTTTCATACTATTTTGATTGCAGTTTATAGATTAACTATCTTCACATACCTGGAACCCAAACAGGTACTGCCACCCTATGAGTGGGGTCGACCTGGGGACAAGAGCAATTAAAAGGTGATTTTACGCTCATCAAAACCTCCCAATTAGAATCCTGCCGGATGTAGTTTATCATAATACCCAAGACGAAACATGCAAGTCATTCGTTTCCGAATAGTATAGGATGCAGATATTGATCCTATTGTTATAGTGATTTATGATCTGTCTTGTAGCGTGGAATGTAATGCCATAATTTAAATATTCATCACAATTTCTTACGGAGTTGTAGAATTATAAAGTTTGTATCTTCAAGGTAAATACATATCCACACTTGTACGAATTAACTGAAACAAAACGAGTAATATCTTCCCAGGATCTTTCACAATTTCCCATATCACGTATACGTTGTCTCTTGGCGTTGTTTTCTCTTCTCATTGACTTTTTCTTTACGTTTTGGACTGATAAATCAAGTTTTTTTTCTTCGCCTTCAATAATGTGGTACAGTGGATATCGGCTCGGAACGAGAAACCGGGGAGCCGAGTTCGAATTCCAGTTGAATCCATTGTATTCACTTACGCGCAAATACCCTTCGGAAAGGTATTAATCCGTCTCTTTCTTCCAGTTATGGGTTAAATAGCAGGACAGTTTGGGTTCTATATCCTTGGTCGGCAACCAGTCTACCGCAGAAAGCAATGGCAACCTACTGCGGGATAATCTTCAGTCATGTCTCTTTCGAAACATGATCGCCCAAACGTTTATCACGTATGGCACTTAACTTACTGACTGACTTCAATACACACCTGACAGTTGAAAGACTGACAACAGCAATACCCGCGATCTCACTGTAAAGCTTGACAGTATGTTCGTGCAGCTTTGCATCTTTGTGTGTTTCCTTGGAGTAACGTCCATCGCAGACAATGACAATAGGATAACCAATCGACGGTCCAGAATGGTGTCTGAGCTTAATAAAAATCTGATGCAATCACGAGTGACGCAGTATTTGTCAAGTCCAAACAAATTTCCTCATCCACTCCGAAATAAAGGAGGATGTTCACATCTAGTAGTGTAGGCCTTATGCTCCTTAACCAAATTTTAATAATGGAGCTAGAAAGCATCTGTGACTGATTAATCAATGCTAGATTTGACTCGATACAGCGAATTAACCATCCTGCAATGCAATGAACATAACAACATGGCACGGTAGAATAAAACGGTCGGTTGGTATGAGCATATGCCACGTACAGTCTCTAAAGTCAGAAAATATGACACCCTAGCAATCTGTATGCCTTAGAGAGGAACATACTTCTTCTAGCCTCGTGGATTTGCACTTCTTCTTTTTCATCCAGGACGTAGGCGATCATGGTTCTCCACATCTCTCTATCCCTTGTGGCTTTTAGAATGTTTGCTCCTGTTAAACCTCGCAACCCCCGTTCCGTCATCCACCTGATCAGGCCCTGCAAATATGTTATCCGCTGCCTTCCTCCGTCTCTCTTTCCTTCTATTTGGCCAGTGTATCAGGTTCTCCAAGCACTCCTTCATTACTGGGTGTCCCAGGAACTTCAGTTGTCTCTTCCTGATGCTCAGTATTAATTTCCTTTTTGTTGCCATTCTTTCCAACACCTCATCGTTGCTTCCATGCTCAGTCCACGATATCCTCATCATCCTTCTGTAGAACCACATTTCCGCTGCTTGAAGGTTTGTCCTCATTTTCGATTATATTGTACAGCATTCACTGCAGTATTGAAGAACTGACATCACATAGCAATCCAGCACACTTTTCCTTGTTTCTAGTGAAATTTTCCTGTGTGTTAGAACCACATCACTTGACAATTTTTAACAGAAGCAGCAACTAGAATTGATTGAGCATTTAACACGAAAAGAAAATGATGTTACAATCAAGATGTTGTGATTCCACATTTCTTAGGACTAAGCGTTAAGAAGGATGCCTAACCAATACTGGAAAGAGCAATAACAGCTACTTGAGATACCTATTTCCCTGAAATATTAAGAAAAAATATAAAGAATGATTCTATATTCAGCTTCATCAGTAAAAAGAAAGAAAATTGATACACTTATAACTGACTATTGAGGCTTAAAATATTATGGCTCGACTCAAACAGTGCGCTAACAAACATGCTATTAGAACTTCATCAGAACTCTGTAGGAACTCTGAATACTTACAAAATGTCTCCCCACTGAGACGAGATGCTACACTCAGCAAAGAATTCCCCAGCACTCTCATAAACGGGATAGGGCTTATCTATTTTTCTCAGTGAACTCTCTGCTAAGAGACATAGAGCTTGACAAGAGCGAGTTCTCGTGGAAATCTGGATATTTACCCAAGTCCTACCCAGGGAGATTGAATTTGACTCAAGATCAGATTTAACGTGGGCTTTTATTCCCGCGCAGAAAGTATACCTGGGATCGGTTTTTTTTTCTATTTTTCCCCAGTCAAACCTCTTCCTGTAGATATAGCCTGTTGAAGCCCCTCTCAAAAACAGAAAACCAAGAACCTCGAGTTCAAGATAAACTTTAGGTATTTACCCAAGTCCTTCCAACAGAGGTGGAATGAGACACAAGGTAAGTTTTAACGTGGGCCTTCCGAGTACGTACATTTGGGTAAAATTACCCAGCACTCGTGCTTGTGCGTTTTACACCATCTGAACTACTCTCCGCCCAAAAGTAGAGAGTGCGACAGGTTCAAGTTCGAGCGGAACCCTGGCTATTTAGTCAGACAGCTCGATTGACAGATTTGTTTTGTGTTGGGTAGATCAGTGGGTATTACCCAATTCTTCTTCACTGAGATGGCATGTGATACAAGGTCGGGCTTTATATGGGAAATGAGAGCGCGGACATATAGGACAAGGGTCGAAACTTGCCCAGCCCACGCGCACGCGGGATTGGACATTAAGCCTTTCTATTCTTCTCAGCCAAGATTTTATGGGTAGACGGAGCATCGACTGAGTCTAACTCTGCCCAAAGACAGAGAGCTTGTCTGTATTTCTCAGCTGCGTCTACAGACCGAGCCTCAACCGAATCGTTCTTTGCCCGAAAACAAAGATCTCGACTGACAGTTTTGTTTTTGGTTGGAACATTGTGTATTTGCCAAATGTCTTCTATTGAGATATGATGTGACACAGAGTCGGATTTACGTTGAAAAGCCGAGCTCGGACTCTTGGTTCAACGGTCAAAACTTGCCTAGCCAAAGCACGCAGAAGATCAGGTACTATGCCTTTCTATTCTTCTCAGCTTAGTATCTGTCCGTAGACTGATCTAGACAGATTCTTGGGGTGATGCAACGTCAAAGATATCATACTGAATTAGCATAAGTTGTTGCTTTCATACGGGCTTTTCTCCCGAAATTTTTACTTCAACTGGTTCCAATGCCTTTTATGTTTCTATTCTTGCCTTTCATCTTTCCAATTCGTGACATTATTACGCTCTCTTTCCACTTGCTTTTTCCATTTTTATATACTCTGAAAAACGACTTTTTGCCAATTTTGAAAAATTTTGTGTTCTATTTCTTATTCGTTCTTATTCTTTTTTTGACCTGGTAACAACTTGTTGAACACCGATTTAATTACCAGTATTTTAAGGTTTGGCTTTATTCGTTATACTCTCAAGAATGTTTGTAGTGTTTCCTTTTTCAGTACTTACTTTATCAAAGCTCTCTTAATGTATTAAAAAAGCGTTTCACTTATCGGTTTGACAACGGGTGATACGGCGGGGTAGTAATACGTTCAATTTTTTTAATTACATTTTTTTTAATTCGACAGCAGTGAATTGTGTATAGTTATCGTGAGTATGGCATCTGGGATATCATATCTTACAAACAGTTCATGTAATAATGCACTGTAACCATAGAAAATGGTTTTTGCACTTACAAACTTCATCTCACTTTTAAAAGCTATCCATTACCACCGGATAATGCGATCCGTTTATTAGACATGCAAGATCTACATGCAATATTGACCTCGGAATATCTGTGTTTGGCCAAGATTGTAATTTCGTGGAAAGTTATTTAGCTCCCAAAGCACAAACTTTGCAGACTTTTACTAATTCTTCAATGTCTTTCTTTATTTTACCACAGTATACATAACTTCTCATGAGAGATTTCATCTTTGAAATTTCCGGATGTCCACTATGATAGTGTTGTATCGCCGAGTTGGATACGATACACAGAGAAAGTGTGCTGCAGTATTATTCAGTACAATACCCGGTGCTAAACGGATATACATAGAACAGTACAATAGTTAAAATAACAAGCAAAACAGTACTTACAACACAGAGAGGAGGGGGTTTAGATCGCATAGTCATCGAAGTAATCAGTCCGAATATTACTCGTATGAACCCCGAATACTATACTCGAATTCTTTACTTAAATAGACTATTTTAGGCCATGGCATATTCCATTATTGAAAGTGATGCAGGGGTGTCAACCCCTCTACAAAAGATAGGTATTACTACTCTTTGTGCAAACATAGTACTCCGTCACACAGGGAGTAAGTTTTGAAGTATTTATTTCATTCTAGAAATCGTCTATCTTTCGTACTTTCTTTTAGTCGTTTTGCTATTTACGTTTCGTAGTTTTTTTTAAATTAACCTGACTTTTTCTGCTTTTACTTTTATTTCTTCCAGGGTAACTGATAGTTTGTGTAATACATTGCATAATATATTATAAGTTTTTATTTCATATTTTAATGCTACAATCACATTATTCACAAATGGTTCAATGTTTTTTGGCATAAATCTTCATAAACAGTCCGCATATCCTAGTTTCTTCGACGGGTTTATATTCTATACAAAAATGGTAAGTTAATAAGATGGTACCACAGTATTGTAATCTATTTGCTGCATACGTATGGAATTTATTTTTTAAACCATAAACTGGTCTGTCTGTTAACGAAAATTTCTTCCGCGTAAAAATGTGTTAATTTTTTTCACTGCAAATATTATTGCTACTATTCAATAAATTTTACACCAGAAGTGTCTGTCCTCTACAGTCGGATCGTCTCTTCAGCCGAAGGCCCATAGTCCGACAAAGTTGAGCACTATCAAAACTTTCGTTATTTATCTACCTTCTCACTGAGGAAGAATGCGGTACAAGTTCATTTTTATTGTTCGAATTCCGAGCCCTTAAGTTTGGGTAAAAATTTCCCGTAAATCCCAAAAAACTGAAAAGTGGAGCACCTATCTGTTTTCTCAACTGACGAGACTCTACACTTCAACAGCGCTTAGGTTGGGCTCCTCTCTGCCAGGAGACAGAGATTCTGACGAGGTTGAGTTCGCGCAACTCTTTCTTCGAACTTTATTTATCTTCCATCCCACGAGGCAGAATGCAACACTAGGTTTTTTAAAGTGAGATCTCCAAGCCATTGCGCTCGGCCAAATATATCCCGGAGACACTGCACAAGGCAGGGTCAGGCACCTGTCTTTTTTCGGCTGGGCCTCGTCTGGTTCCCCTCTCTGCCCAGATGCAGAGAGTCCGATTACGTGGAGTTCGCGCGGAAGTTTGTCCTTTATTCAAGTCGTCTTGCCTAGTCCATTTGTGTCACTAGGAGTGTCTTTACTCCACAAGGGATACTGTTCACCAAGGTATTTTTAGTTGATTTAAATGTACAAAATGACAGAAATCATATTTGTTACAGAAACAGATGTTATCCCCTCTTTGTATGTAATATTATCCGGAAGAACGCTCTGACAATGTCATTCTAGATTAAACCAAATCTAGGGAAAATCAGTTTCCTAATGTTTCTAATTTCCATCGTTTCAAGTGATCCATGAAATACAGGATAGTGTCCACGTGGAATCAGATGAGGCATGAAAGATTTTACTTTCTGTCTTTCAATGATGTTATGATTCATACCTGTCTTGATGAATACATGTAATGTAGTTTTGGAAATTGAACATGTCTATACAGAAAAATATTACCCATTTGCTAATATTACCCATTTTTTGTATGAAAATATTCGACATTTATTGAATAAGCAATGAGTGCTACTCTCAGTTGAAATTTATAGAATATTTATATCAAAACAATTTTTCAGAAAAATACGATCGTATATTTATTTACTGCTGTTATTATTTCCAGTCACCCTTACGTTTGGCCTGAAATAGTGAGGAACGTCAAAAAAGTATTTTATTTTCTCTTTGAGTTACATGTGTTATCCATATTACATTTTGCTAGTGTTGAATTGATTGATGTGCTTTCTATTATTTGGTAGTGTATTTTGTCTGTTATTCTGCAGCGACAGTCCACGAGGTTTGAAGGAAAATGGTTCTCGCTAAGATATAAACTCTTCATTTGATCTAACCCAACCTTAAAAATCGATCTGAGAAAGCGGTTGCATACAGTTGACTTTTTAGAAATTTCAGAATAGTTTTAGCGTCATCCATGACACCCGTATGAAAGTCTCAATCAGGATTCGACAGTTTAGATTAATGTTTCAGATGTTTTAGCAACCTGTGGTTTCACAATATTAAAGCATTAACTTAAAAACAAGAGTCCCATTCTTAATTAGTTTCTTCAAGTTGAAACTCACATTGTGTTCAAGCAGATGTGCATTAATATTCTAAAACTAGAGGGAATTATTATAACGGATTAATGATTTCACATAGCTTAAAGAATCAAAAGCATGACAAACTGCGTATTTACTTCCCACTGAAGCCGGATGTGGTAAAAGACTTATGATTTAATGTGGGAATCCGAGGTCGTAAGCTCGGGCAAATGGAATTGCCAAGGATTTCCGTTACGTCTACGTACAATCAATATTAAACAAAATCATATTTAATTTACGGAAGATAGGCGTCTATAATTCAATCAATATAGAATTAATGAAATATTTCATAAAGCTAGCCTTATATCAATACAAGATGTGAATTCGGTTAGTAGGAAAACATTCAAGATGGTCGGTGACATATATTTTTCATGAGGAAAGATATATATGCGTAAATATTTAAATTTTTATTTGTTTTTTAATAGATGCGCAAATAATGCCAGTTTCGTAAATTTATATACATATATATATACATGATTCAGACTGTTGTCTTTATCTTTGTTGCAGTGCTCACGACGTTTCGACAGTTGTACACTCCGGTTTTCTTCGGATGACTAGGATTTCGAAAACTTCATTTCGTCTACCAGAATAAATTGTTCTTGTTCTACATGCCATGCCTCTTCCGGATATTCCATTATTATTTATGTCCCTATTAACACAACTTTCTAAGTTTTGCTTACCTCTGCTGAAGCCAAGTAACTGAAAACTCCTTCGGTTAAGTCACTATCCACTGGCCCATGTGTGCTTGAGGAAGTAAAGGGTTCAGTTTTCCAATATATATATATATATATATATATAATAAAAATATTTATTATTATAATAGTTATTATTATTACTATTATTATTATTATTATTAGTGGTAGTAGTAGTATTGCTTAAACGTTGTTTCTACACTTATTTGAGAAGACGCTCAATTTATTTATCTAACAGTATATTTATTTATTTTCATCTACGATCCTGAATATTTGAGGAATCCTATCGATATATGTTGAGGGTGCATCTTTTATTTAATAATATCTTTCTAATATTCGGTACGAGAAAATAGATGAACATAGTGATTTATAAATAAAATTTAATAAATATAGTATTCAATAGAAAAACATTTTAGTTTTATATATATATATATATATACATGTGTGTGTGTGTGTGTGTGTGTGTGTGTGTGTGTGTGTGTGTGTGTATCGTGTATTTGAGCAACAATCTCTGTTTTTATTGTGGGGACATACCTAAAGATAGACTCATCAACACCTTATAATTGGCTAACAACTCTGAGTGGGGAGTAACTGATTTGTAGCCACAGAGAGAGTGAAGGAAGGAGTGAGTCAGGACGCCTATGAGAGAAAGTACTCTCCAGTCTACGTTTAAGTTTGTACTACGTTTTCTGAGAATATATTATTCAACCTTATATCCGAGTCCGTGTTATCTTTCTATGGCCCTTCGGTCATAACGCTGGCGACGAAGAATATTCGAACCACAAAGAGAAACCTCTAACTCAAACATTTCACAAAAAAAGGTTACGCCATAACACTGGCAACGAAGAATATTTGAACCACAAAGAGAAACCTCTAACTAAAAAATCAACAAAAACGGTTATGCCATAACATTAACGACGTCAAAAATCCCAATGTGTTAACCTCAAGTCTGGCGACAAAGAAGTTCGAACCAAAGAGAAACCCTTGCATTAGGTGCTTGTAACACACACAACATCTGACTAAGGAATCGTACGAATTATAGAAAATTAGCAGGCAACGGAAATCTTATATTTTCACGAAAACAAAATTACGCCTACAACAGATGTAAGTTAATAACTGATAACTAAACAAAAAAAAAACAGACACAGCAACCTAATAAACAGGCCTCGTAAATATGTAAAAAAAGACAGATTCGGGTGTCGGATATATTTGAAAAAAAGTTAAAAGCATTGAAAAGAATATTAACTCAATCCATGTTTTTAAAACAACAACTCGATAATACTTACTAGTGAAAACCGTAAATAAGATTTTTTCTTCCCTCTTGTTGCTATAATGAAAAGCATTTCATTGTTCTTCGCTTCCCTCTACCACACAGAAAAAAAAAGAAAGAAAAAATTTTCTGTTTTGCAGTGTGGTTGTTTATGCAATTTTTTTCTTCTATTTCTTAGTGAAAAAAATAGAAGCACCCAGTCTGTATTAGTAAAAAAAGATTTTTTTACAGTTATCACCAGCCAGAGAAAATATTAAGGAAAGGAATTACTTTTCATTTTCTTCCCCCCACTTAAAGAAAACAAATTGTCTTAAATTCGTTTTTTCTGTTTGCTTTAAAGCAATCAGTGTTCAAATGATGAAGGCATAACTTGATCATCAACAAAAGAGTGAGTGCATATACTACAGCATCAACAAATGTTGGAAGAAAAATTACTCCTACAGCAGAAAGAACAACAACAACAGCAGAAAAGGCAACAACAGTTTTTCATTGAATTCTAAAAACAATAAGAAGTATTAATTCGAAAAACATTAAGTAAAAAAGAATTGAGTGAAAACAACACTGCATTTTCTCACAACACAATTTGGAATTCTATCGAGATATTCAATTATCTTTCTGACGAAAGTAAAACATTTGAAGCGTTTTATAGAAGATATGAAGGTCTTTTTAGAGTAGACTGTGCGGATTGGTCGAACACTAAAAAGTTCGCCTACTTTTGAGACAGTTGGGGACAGCGGAACATAGTAAGTTCATCGATTACATTCTTTCGAAGAAAACAAGTGAATTAGGGTTCAATGAAGCAATAAAACTTTTATATGAATTATTTACCGCTAATACAACAATATTCCACAAAAGACGAGGGTTATCTTACATTTGCGATGATTGTAAATAAGCACTTTTTCGATTGGCATAATTGTCAGCTGACGATTTCAAATGCCTAATATTTGCTCAAGGTTTAGTCTCCGCAAAAAACTCAGAGATAAGACGGAGAATTCTGTCAAGACTAGAAATCAAACTAGGCCTCATACAGAAAAACTAGCTGAAGATTGCCAGCGAGTAATCAGTGTTAAAAGCGATTCCAAAAACACCGAGGAGTCAGGCATATCGTATGTTAGGAAAATTAAGTACAAGTCAAAAAATTACATTTCCTGGAAAAGGTAGGGAAAGCAAAGTGTATGTCCAGTCACAATCTAAAAGTAGACAACACTGTCAGAAACAAAACTTGCCAACAAATCCATGTAGGTATTGTGGTGGACAACATTGGTCGGCAGACTGCATCTACTGAAACAAGATATGTAATAATTGTGGCAAAATTGGCCACAAACGGCTGCACTGTAAAAATAAAAGAAAAAACAGAAACAGTCAAACAAACTAGATCAAATGAAAAAGTAGATAAAAATCTACGAAAATACGTAGTCGTCAACATTCTAAACAAAACAGTTAAGCTTCAACTAGATTCTGGCTCGGATCTCTTAATTATTAATGTTCACACTTGGAAGGAAATTAAAAAAAAATCGATGAAAAGGCTTATTTATTCCTGATGGAAGTTACGTTAAACCATAAATTGTATTATTTTAATATTCGTTTTGGTATATAGTTTAGCCTATTTCATTTAGATTTTTATTGCTTTCATTATTAAAAATCCCTCGTTCTGGTAACTGAAAAGATGGTAGATTATATATAACTGGATACAAATTTACTGCGAATGATCTAAACACTTTTCTGCACACTTTCGTTTTATTAAATTGCATACTCTTTTGATTAAATAATCTTTTTTTATGAAAAGCATGGTCAGATGCATGACGGTGAGCATCTAATACATTGAGTGTGTTGCTATCTAAAATGTACGTTTTGTGTTCATATGACACAAAACAAAATGTTAATAATAATAATAATAATAATAAGGGGTTTATTCTTGCTGCGTAAGACCAAAGTCTTTTCACTAGAAACTTTCAGGCAAATATTATACATAATAACGTGAATTCAAAATGCAGGTTCTGTGATAAATACCACGAAAAAATAGAGCATCTAATCTCATGTACTTGCCCCAAATGAATATAAAATCGTCACGATAGAGTGGGGCAATATTTAAACTGGACAATGTGCAAACACTATGGAAAATTTGTGAACAAACACTGGTATGATCACCCAGCACCGGTTTCAGAAATAGAAGATGTCACCATTCTATGGGATTACACTATCTATGCAGACAGAAAAATTGAAGCAAATAGGCCGGATATTCATGTTAAAAATCAAAAAGAAAAAACCTTACTTAATATTTGACATGGCTTGTCCAGTGGATTGTAACATAGCAACCAAGGAATTCGAAAAACTGTCAAAATATAAAAACCTTGGAAATTAAAATAGAAAAAATATGGAAATTGAGAACAAATATCGTAACAGTGATGTAGGGCTGTACTTAAAAAGGGAGATTTCCAGGGATTCTTTCTATGTGTTGTTTTATTCCATTTTTTATTATTCCTAGTGCACCTACTATTAATGGTACTATTATTGTTTGCAATTAGTAAACAAGTATTTTTTTTCTTTTTAGTTTTTGACAGTAATGCCCGGAATGTTTGCTTCAATTTTCCTGAATTTGTAAATGGTGTAATCTCATAGAATGGTGTCATGTTCTAATTCTGTAATCGGTGTTAGGTGATGTTCGTACTGGCGTTTGTTTATATATTTGCATATTGTCCAGGGTAAATAGTGTCCAACTCAATCGTGACGATTTTTATATTTATTTGAGGCAAGTATAGAACATTCTGAGATTAGATGGTCTATTGCTTTTTGGCATTTATCACTGAACCTTCATTTAGAGTTCACGTTATTATGTCTGATATTTGATGAAAGTTCCTAGGGAAAAGACTTTGCTTTTGCGCATCAAGAATAAAGCCTTCAGTTTTAGACTTTAATCCAGATGATCGTAACCACTGATGAGTATTAACTTTATCAACATTGGGTTTATTAGCACGTTCTGGATATTAGCCATGCAGATATTTGCCAGTGTTGTTTCATCTGTTTAAAAGCTTTATTATTATTATTATTATTATTATTAATAACTATGCGCTGTTTCCCCTCAGGACGTAAGTGATCATGACCTTTTGCATTTCCCTATTCCTTGTAGCTCTTAAATCCTCTTTATTGTTATATATATATATATATATATATATATATATATATATACATATATATATATATATATATTAGTCATCCACATACAAGCCTGTTTCGCTGTATCACAGCTCATCAGTGTGGCTAGACGCATCCACTTGCCTCTGGCCAGGATCGAAACTCAACCGATTTGGTGTCAGTCAGAGTCGCTACTCCCTAAGCCATCGACGCATGGTATCAGAGAAGGGAAATTTTAACGTGTTGTATCTAAGCAGTGTATACACACGCCAGTCACCGAGAGAACTCAGTTCATTTCTGAAGAGTCACGCATATAGCTGAATTGGAAACTGTTTTTAAAATTTTCTTCTCCAGAGAGCTCAATCGTAATGAGAGCATAATATATTAGTCATCCGCATACAAGCCTGTTTCGCTGAGAGAGATTAGTCACATCGATCACAATCAGTCTCACAATGATAGTCGTTTTCGAATGAGACCAAAAACGACCGCGATCTCCCATTTTGTTTTGTCCTTAACTTTGAGAAAGATTATTGACATAAACATCTCATATCTCGCCGTTGTACTAAGGAGAGTTTTGATCGTTCGAACATTTCTAGCATTTTATCTTTATTGCTTTCATTGTTAGTGATATCGCTGAAAATTTGTAAATGGCTTCGTACTGATCTCTGATATGAGAAATCCTAAAATAGTTTTTTTTTACCATCGGTCTATATCAAGCACTAAAATCGATACCAACTTTACCCACATTTTCATCTTGATACGTACAGTCATCGTACGTATCAGTTATTGCGATTTCCTTCAAATCGAGGTAATGTACGGCCTTTTTTTATCTCTTCTTTCCTGGCCAGATTCCGTAGAATTATCTTGAGAATACAGCTTATTTCTAATCAGTTAACAAATAACTATGGCTTATAAAACTGCAATATAATACTTATAATAATATTCTCGTAAATTGTTTTACTTTTCAGAAAAAGAATATTTCAATTAAACGCAACAACACAACGAATGCATATAAATAATCCTATAATATTTAATAACATCAGTGTATGTTTTCTTAACAGCAAACGCTCTTCAAATCTTGCTAGAATTGCTCTCTACGGCTGCATAAAAGAATATGTTAATTCTTTTCTATGCCGACGTGGAAATAATATCAAGATGGAGCAGGCCATGGAGTGAAAGTGAAATTTAAGGAATATAAATACGAACCACTTATTCAAAGAAATATTATAAAATTCTGGACATTATCTACGATTCTTTCTGTGCATCTTTTTATTACCCCATCCCAAAAATTTAAATGTTAATTTTTTTTACTAACAAATCATTATACTTAAGTTAAATTAATAAGAAAAAAAATGGAATGCTGAGGAAAGCAACATAAATTGATTTCAAGAATTAATATACGAATCAGATTAGCGCGGCTTTTAAGCTTGACATGGATTTCTTTTTAGCCTGTAGGGAAATAGACTCAGTCAGTTAAGTGCCATACGTGATACACGTTTGGGCGATCATGTCTCGAAAGAGACATGACTGACTGGGCAGAAGATTATCCCGCAGTAGGATTGCCATTGGTTTCTGCAGTAGACTGGTTGCCGACCAAGGCTATAGAACCCAATCTGTCCTGCTATTTAACCCATAACTGGAAGGAAGAGACGGATTAATACCTTTCCGAATGGTATTTGCGCGTAAGTGAATACAATGGATTCAACTGGAATTCGAACTCAGCTCCCCGGTTTCTCGTTCCGAGCCGATATCCACTGTACCACAACACACATCCTGGGAAATAGACTAGGGAATAGACTACTTGCTTTAAATTATAAATTCGCTTGTGTCACCCACGTTTATTGGAACTACAATCGTTAGTATGATTCACGTTGCTGGCAATAGTTTTTACCGGTTAATATATTAGTAATAGTTATGTTTTGTCTGAAAATTTTAAAAGGATTGTATTTTCGAAGAATGAAAAGCAACACAAATAAGTCTGAACAAAACTTGGAATTATTTCTAATCAAATCGTGAATAAGCCGACTCGTATTCGTGACAAAACAGGCCATCACGCAGACCTCGTAGCACCCTTCGTCAAATTCTGTCTCAAAAAATACTAGAGTCAAATATTACCTGGTCATTTTTTAGGTAATTCCAAACCAAATGAGTCTGCCCAGTGCCTTGTTTCAGAGGACAATCTTTCGGTAAACGAAAGCTGATAGGAGTAACTTCAAATCTTTGATAGTGGAAGCTACTCTCTGAACATTCCTCAACAATAGAGCTTACAGATCTGTCGTCCTTATTTGGGGAGCAGTTATTTCTGGCATTAAAAGTATTATACCACATAAAAAAATAAAGAGAAGCTGAACAGCTACCCTTTGTTGTCGAGAGAATTTGGGATTTAACTATAGCTCACCGTAACAACTACTGACGTCTGCATCATGAGCTACTAACATCTGTATCATAAGGAACAGTGTAATAGAAACCTTGTCGCATTCATAACAACTTTCATTGCAAGAGAGTTCAGGAAAATGCAAGGAGCAACTATTTACAATCATTCAAAGTCAACGATTAAACCAAAGAATTGGTTCCCGTGAGTAGTGGGAAATCTCAAATAAAATGTTTAATAGAAGTAAAGCTTTTATTGCAAACTATCATAAATAATCCCGGGGTTATTTCAACCTTGTCAGGCACCCCTAGGCCCTACGTGATGAACTTTGCTATTCTCCGTTACACAACAAGTGTTACTCCATACCTGACTACCCGAAGTTCCGAAGCTCATATTTTCTAACGTCTCTATCACGGCATGAGTATTATCCAGACAAAAGTCTGAACTACCGGCCTAGATAAATTCCTGATGATTGTTCCACAGAAAATTGTTCCAGAGTTATAAAAAATGTTAACTAAATTTTTAAAAGCTGCATAAAGGGGTCATGCATCCCAACTTTTATGAAAGTTACCATAAAACCAGTATAGAAAATATATAAGTGAAAAGGGAATAGTTTGTGGTGGAAGTGTGAACATTTTCTCTCTAAAACAGTAAGGGCACCAACGACCTTATTTAGATTAGAATATCAATACAGTAAATATGATTTGAGACAACAAAAACAGTGCAACATATGAGTATTTTTCTTATTTTACAGCTTTAACCATCTGCTGAAGAGAAACCATCTTCATGTTGTTTATTTATAGCAATGAAATTTGAATCTCGCCAATATTTATCCACAGATGGCGTCGTGTTTAATATCACAGATTAAAATACCTTCCTCTTCATGGGAGATCACAAGCGAAATCACAACTACGATGTTTTATTTTTATATATTAAACAAACAACTCACACGATTTCATTTCTTAGGAGTTTTTTTTTAAAACTCTACTTTTTGTACGTCTAGGTAGCGTAATGGTTAATCGCCGCTGTAATTGGTATCGGAGAGTCGAGTTAAAAATCCAGTCCTAGTTTGCTGTGATCACTTTCACCTTTTTTTCTTCTTCTAATCACCAAACTCAATTCGATTGTCTAACCGTCGGTGGCAACTATTCTAAGGGAATAACTATATTTATTCAAATTAGTGGCGAATATAACGATAGGTATTATGGACGTTCACCGATAATAAAGAAATTGAATCCGTATAAAACCAGGATTGCAAACATGGTATCATTTTTTGTGACATCCCTACTATTTTCATGTTTTTATTCTGGAAATAAAAAGTACATCTTTTTAAATATCATTAAGTATAAACTTTCACAGTGAGGATGAGTTAATTCGTTGCTTTCTCTTCTTTTACAGTTGTCAACATAGAATAAAACGACATACGTAATATAGTTGAATTTATAGAAGCCAAATTCCGGTAAATGTTCGTTTTAATTCCCTTCGCTTTTCCCCGCTTCAAATTTATCCAAACTAGCATTATTTCTGTGCAAACGTATAAGCCGAACTCAAATCAACAATTAGTTATTGACGAAATTTACCTTTTTTGCTTTGAAAGTCTATAAAAAACGAACTATATCTCGAATTTTTCTTTCCCGTAACTCTCACGAAGTAATGTAATTAACTGCAGAATGACGTTCTACGTAGGTAGAAATTTTGTTTGGAATTTTGGTCGATTTTCTTCCTTTACTGATACTTCCGGCGATGTTCTTCAGCTGATGAAAGTAATAAGCGTAGAAATACAATAGCGCATTACATTCATTCCCGGAAGTACATTGCCGGATGTATCAGTAAATGAAGAAAAATCGCCAAAAATTCTGCGAATATTTATTTACATGCGCAGTACGTCATTCTGCAGTTAATTACATGACTTCGTGAGAGTTACCGGAGATAAAAAGTGCAAGATATAGTTCGTTTTTTTACAGACATTTAGATAAAAAAAAAAAAGTAAGTTTCTCCACTAACTAACACTTGATTTGAGTTGAGCATATAGATTTGCACAGAGATAATACTATTCTGGATACATTTGAAGGGGAAAGCGAAGGGAATTAAAACGAACATTTACCCAAATTCTTATATTTAATCATTAAATTAATAGGGCACAAAGCAAGGTCTTGTTAGAAAAATGTATTCTTCTGTTTATAAAAAAATTGATTAGTACATAATCCGACAAGTATTCTTCTGACTGACTAATTCACCTCTTTCCTAATACTTAATCCGTCAAGAAATTTCTTAGCAACTTATTCTGTAATTTTTAAGTACTTAATACGATAAAAAATTTCCTGACCGTCTCATTCTCTATTTTCTAAGTATTTAATCTGATAAAAAATTTCCTGACAATTTTATTATTACTTTCCATATACTTAATACAACAAAAATTGTCTAACCAACATAATCTTTACTTTCCAACTACTTAATTCAACAAGAAGTTTCTGGCCATCTCTTCTTTCCACGTACATAATCAAACATGAATTTATAAATTCTCAGGATTCCAAGTTTTAAACCAAATAAGAATTTTCTTACCGTTTTATTTTCTACTTTCGAAGTACTGAATCTGTTAAAATTTTCTTGCTATTTAATTTTCAGCTTTTCGAATACTTAATATAATAAGAATTATCTGACGGGGTCATTCTCTACTTTCAAAGTAGTTAATTCAACAATTACCTTCTAAATAACTTAATCTCTATTTTCCAAGTGTTTGATCCAATAAGAATTTTCTGATCGTCTCATTCTCTATTTTTCAAGTATTTCATCGGATAAGAAGTTTCTGTGTCATGTTCTATTTTCCAAGTACTTAATCTATCAGAAATTTTCTGACCATTTTATTCTCTACTTTACAAGTACTTATTATAATAAGAATATTTCTGATGGACTTATTCTCTACTTACCATTACTTAATCCCTTAAGAAATTTCTGACCGACATGATCTCTGCTGTTCCGTTCTTTATGAAAAAAATAAAATAAATAAATATTAAATATAAAGGGTATTTTTAAATAAAATTTGCTCCAAATTAACTTATGAAATTTAGAAGCCAAACTATGGGGCGTGTAAATGCGGCAAACAATTCACTGTATAAAAAAATGTTACATTTCATGCCTGAGCCATAAATAAAGCTTTTGCGGCTGTACTTGTTAAAATAGTTTGTATTACTTTTAGATGTTAGAGCAGGTGATAACGTTTTATCTTTTCATTCTATTTCCTTTTCCAAATGACTTCTCTTACTTTACAGACAGCAGAGTATTTTTTACCTCTTTATTATATTGATACGTAACAATTAGTAAAATATCAAAGAAATTTTATATATGAATGCAAATATTACATTTCAATAAAAGTTATCATATAATAAACATTAAATCTACAATATAAACTAATGTAATTTATCATAAACAAATATATTTATTTATTCGTTGCTATCTTTTGTGTCGCGCTGGATAGTAAAAATGGAGAAAAATCAATGTAAGCTAGAGAATTTGTGAACGGCCATTTTCCTTAGTAATTTCAAAAATATGTACAAATTTAATAGTTTCTTTACTTAGCCACGCTTTTTCCTCTACGTTTAATTAATCATTTCCTTAATACCGCGTTTCTTAGACATTAATCTCATTTAGTCAAGCATTTTTCCTGAGGCACTCAGATAGCTTTCTCTATTAGATGATTGTAATGTTTCAACTTCATCCTAAGATAGGCAATGGTTCATTTGTCGCTATTTTAGTTGTGAATTTTACTGAATCTCAAATCATTGTTTCAAATCTTTTGTTTAGTTTATCCCATGTTAAAACTTTCAATAAATTTCTGTCATTTTCTGACAGAATGGGTACTCACACAAACGAACATATATATTTTACAAATCCGTTACGAAATGGATTAAATCCGACATATTTTTAATTTATTTGTTTAAATATTTTTTAATATAAGCTTATATTTGAGTAAATGTTTTGCCTACTTTTTTTTGTTTGTTTGTTTTTTTTTTTTTTTTTTTTTTTTTTTTTTTTTTTTTTTTTTTTTTTTTTAATGAACAGCATATTTATTTCCATCTACTGGTCTGAATAATCGAGAAATCTAGTTAAGAAAATATGCGTCCTTCGGCAAGGTTCAAACATGCGTTCCCTATGGGAAAATCGTCATTAAACCGACCAAACAAAGCCCTTATACTGCTTTTGAACTCATATTTTCTCGATTTTTTTTTAAATATTCATATATGCTTTTTTTTGTATTCTAATGTAAACAAAAACATTTTATTTACGAAATCCGTTACGAAATGAATTAAAACTGAAATATTTTTTTATTTGCTTTAACATTATTTTTAATGTATACTCGTACTTGAGTAGATGTATTGTTTTATGTTATTTTATTATTAAACATCTACTGGCCTGTATAATCTAATATATAAACTAATATATAATCTAATATATAATCTAATATATATCGCATGTAAAAAATCCAAATTTTCCTAAATCGAGTGGCCATCTCAACGAGTGAATTTAACAACTGTCTCATCAGCGATAACAAAATATAATGGGAAAATAAAGTTATTTATTTGTATTGTGCGTAACAAACGGAAGTAATGGTAGGGAAAAGAAAGGAAAAAATGAAAGACGGAAAAAACTTGGCAGATTTTTGCTGTCGGAACTTCGCCAAATGGTGACAGAAGCGAAAAAGATGCATTGAAATAAATTAAAAATAAAAAAAAATCTATTAGAAAGATAAGGGTCAGACGATATAACGACCTTACAAAGTCACTTTTAAAGGCTCACGAATAATGTTAATATAAAAAGAAAATAGTCATTTAAGTTAAAACTTTTGCTGAGATGGAAATAGATTTAAGAACGACGAGTTATTATACAATATATTTACATTATACGGCTAATAAGAAGAGATGAAACAACCATTTTAAGGAATTTTAATTTTAGATTAATTATTAGTAAATGAAATTAAATTTAAATCTATGTCGGCATTAATGCTGAATCAAAGGGGTTAAATAATACTTAAACTGAAAATAAATATAAAATTAGAGAGAAAATGGATTTAAGAATGGAAAATCATTATATAATTTAATTATGTTGCTAATAAGAAAGGATAAAAGAACTATTTAAACGATTTTTAATTTTAGATTAATTATAGGAAAGTAAATTAAATTTACATCTATGACGGCATTCCACCCCACCAAAAACAAGCAGGTTTAATACCACTTGGGTAAAAAAAAGTAGACATATAACTAGAAGGAAAATAGATATAACAACGGGAAGCTGCATTATAATATACTGTAGTGATATGGCTATTAAGAAATAAAAAACTATTTTACATCTAAACAGTTTTTTTTTCATATTTATGACAATAACAATCTAATGATAGATCGATAGATAGATGTCTGTAAACATACATATTAGTATACTTACACACACACACACACACACACACATACACACACACACACACATATATATATATATATATATATATATATATATATATTGTGTTTTTTTTCTTGCTGTTAAAAGAACGGTACTCAGAACTCAGAACCTATCATTCTTTTCTTTCACCATAAACTCATTGGAGTTACAGGATATAATCAATTTCTATTTTTTATCAGATTAGGTCATTTTCAGTGGTGTGCACTTATATGAATTTTATTTTTAGGTGGATGATGAAATTCTTTTGGCTTGAAATATATTACGCCATCCGTGATTGCATCTGATTTTTAACACGCCCAGATACTATTGTCTTAACTGTAGATAGGTTGTCCTATGGCCATTGTCTGCAATGGACATTACTGCAAGGAAACGTGCAAAAATTGTAACGCTGCACAAACACACTGGCAAGCCTTACAGATATATCGCGGATATCGCCTTTCAACAATCAGTCGTGCCATCAAGGCAAAGAAACAAACTGGATCCATCATCCCAAAATGTAAAAGAAAATGTGGTCGGAAGTCCCGTTCTTAAATCTATTTTTCTTCTAGTTCTATGTCTAGTTTTTAACTAAGTGATATTTAATCTGTTTTCAACCAGTCTGAACCAGCCCGTACATAAATCCATCATCAACAGTGAATCAGTAATTCATTAATTTAATACAGATCTTAGCTGAATTTTCATCAGAAATTTTGCTTAATGATGCCCAATTAATGTGATTAATAAAAAAAGCGTTGGGTTAAATACAAAATCATTTATCTTTTTAAATGTGCAATAGATAATCTGATAGGTCAGTTTTCCGATATTTACGACACTTTAGTGGTCCATCATTTTATCTTACTCTCTCAACAACAACAACAACTCACACACACACAAGTGACGACGTATACGTGATTATGGAAAGTGTGAAAAAACACAGAAAGACATTATTCGTTCTGTTTCAATTAATTTGCACAAGTTTATATATATATATATATATATATATATATATATATATATATATATATGCGTGTGTGTGTTTTCGTGTGTGTGTCTGTGTATTTGTGTGTATGCATTACACATATAAAAATAAGATATTACAATTCAATATAAATAGTACAATGTTGTTCATATTACAAGTGAAAACGAAATATGTAATTTAGTCATTCTTTTCGGACTTGTCAATGTATCATGTTCTGATAAAATCACAAAAACCTAGTCAGCACGCAGACAATATGTAGATTAAATACTGGACGAACTGTAATATGGTTAAATGGCTCGTGTTTAGTTAAATATATGTTGGTCATTTTTAAAGTATTTCGGATAACAGAACGTGTAGTTTAATTATATTGCCGAAATAGTCTATCATCAAAATGGTGAGAGATCAAAGAAGAAAGAAAGTGGAAAAAAAAATGCAGTCCAGGTGTTATGATAAACAAACTACATTATATTCACTTCGCGTCCATGTTAGTTGTTTTTGCTTGTCAGGTGATTTTTGTCTTTTTCTTTTTCACGTTGTTTCTTGTCTTTTGCTTACGTGCTTGATTCTATTTTGTCGTTTGCAGTGTTTGGTTTGGTGCATATAAAACTTCGATATCTTTTACTGTACTTTTTGCACTATAACTGGATGTGCACTCACTGCTGCGATGTTTACAAATAGAGAACCGAAAAATAAAAGATAAATGCCTCCTTTCGTTTCTTCAGGATCGGCCATCATTAACTGAGAGACGCTAAGACACACGCATGCTTATATACTCGCAGAAATGCAACCATCCATATATATACGACTGAACACACACAAAAACAGTTGCTTGTATATCCAAAATCGTCCGTGCTTGGTGTGATAATGTGTTTAATGGGAATTCGGGGATAATATGAAGCTGTAATCTTATTTTGTAGCTGCCACACGACGTATGGTAATGGTTACCGAGTTTAATTTGCTTGAACCTTACCACTGAGAACTGATCTCGATTATAAATAGGTTGCTAATGTAAAAAGTGATCAATGTCGATATGAAAAGTCAGCCAAATTTTCTTCTATAGATGAAAAATACATATTTTTGTAAAACAAACGTGAGTTTACTGTTTTTAATTCATAAGATACATTTCGAACCCAGTTTAATATGGTATTAATATAATTGTCTGTAAGCAATCGAGAATAATAAAGTCCATTAACACGGTATTTCTTCTACAAAATAAGAATAATTTTTCGGTTAATATAAAAGGTAGCTTTTTAGAAGTATAACTGGATTAGTTAGTATTGTTAGTATTTATTCCCTAATTATATATCTTCTTCTTCTACATGCCTTGTCCTTTCAGGAGGTAGGCGATCATGGCCTTCCACGTCTCTCTATCCCTTGAAATATACATATTATCCTACGTCTATTGTACGACTCTGAATTTCATGCGTTATGCAATCATCAGAATGCATATTTCAAACTGACAGTTTAATAGATATTTAAGTTCACTCGATGTTCATTGGAATAAAATCTTATAAAGTTAAGTTACTGCGTTTTTATTAACAACATTAAAAATTCAAATATTCAGTTGTTTTAAATAGGTACTACGTTGTGGTCTGGCGAAAAGTAAAAGTTTGGTCTATCTTTATTTTATATATCATATGACTACAGTATATTATAATAAAACTTCCCGTTCTTAAATCTATTTTTCTTCTAGTTCTATGTCTAATTTTTTACCTAAGTGATATTTAATCTGTTTTCAACCAGTCTGAACCAGCCCGTACATAAATCCATCATCAACAGTGAATCAGTAATTCATTAATTTAATACAGATCTTAGCTGAATTTTGCATCAGAAATTTTGCTTAATGATGCCCAATTAATGTGATTAATAAAAAAAGCGTTGGGTTAAATACAAAATCATTTATCTTTTTAAATGTGCAATAGATAATCTGATAGGTCAGTTTTCCGATATTTACGACACTTTAGTGGTCCATCATTTTATCTTACTCTCTCTCAACAACAACAACAACACACACACACACACACACATATATATATATATATATATGAGAAAGAGAGAGAGAGAGAAAGAGAGAGATCGGGAGGTAAAATGAAAAAAAAAAAGTATCCAAGATGGAAAATACCTAAAACGTAATAAAAAATATTTATCGCAAAAATATTTGTGTTATTATTAAGACGAAATGGCAAAAACATTTTTAGTTATTAAATTATATTTTTAAATACTTTTTAGGACCTTCAAAATTTTGATTTTTTTTTTATTGTACCAACACATGACTATGAATTAGTATATGAAAATTTGCGTCTTTTTGCGGTGAAAAACATATTGATTTGGAAATTCTTTCAAAAAACAGATAATTGTCGGAATTTTAATGAAACCTTCAGGACTTATTTATAAATGAATGAAACTATTTTTAAACTGTTTTTTTTTTCAACAAATATTGCGAAAGATATTTTAAACATCAGTTACCCTCCACTTTTATGAAATTACGTGACATTAATTTTTGTGGCGCATAATGTTTATTTTAGTCTTAAAGTCAAGTCCTTGTAGAATTTAATTCATCATTTTTCTTTGTTAAACACTTCAGATATACTCCGATAAGTTTATCAACGCCTCATAAAAATACGCAACATCGTTTTAAAAATGATTTTGGGCGATATTTTAACATAACAGTAAGTAATTCTTCTTCTTCTTAATGTGCTGCGTCCCTTCATGACGTAGGCGATCATGGACTTCCACTTGGCTCTGTCTCTTTTCGCTCTCACTTCCACATGGTATCTCTCCCAAACCACGCTCTGTCATCCATTTGCTTAGGCCTTTCAAGTTGGTCTCACACTGCTTTCCTCTGTCTCTCTTTTCCTCTATCCGTTCCGTGATTATTAAATTCTGTAGGTCCTCATTCCTTATTACATGTCCCAGAGACATCATCTGTCTCTTTTTATATTAAGTACGAGTTTTCTCTTCGTTTCCATCCTATTCAACACCTCGTCGTTAGTCACAGTCCTATGCTCAGCTTCTTCTTCTATGTTCCCTGTCCCTTCAAGATGTAGATGATCATGGCTCTCCACGTCTCCCTATCCCTTATGACTCTTAGTATGTTTGCTCCTGTTACACCTCGCAACCCCCGTTCCGTCATCTACCTGATCAGGCCCTGCAAATATGTTATCCGCTGCCTTCTTCTGTCTCTCCTTCCTTCTATCTGTCCAGTCAGTATCAGGTTCTCCAAGCTCTCCTTCCTTATTGCATGTCCCAGGAACTTCAGTTGTCTCTTCCTGATGATTAGTACCCTTCTGTAAAACCACATTTCTGCTGCTTCAAGCATCTTCTTCATTCATGAGGAGACTGTTTAACATTCACTACCATACAGAAGAACAGATATCATATAGCAATCCAGTACTCTTTTCTTTGTTTCCAACGAGACTTTCCTGTCTTTCAATATTCTGGTTAGCTTTTGAAATGCGTCCTTGGCCATGCGAATGCGTCTTTGGATCTCAACATCGCACTTTCCATCGTTTGTCAACGTGTTTCCCAGGTACTAACAGTAAGTAATATGTTTCAAATCAGATTAATTAAACTTGAAATCAACTAACCTTCAACAATCACGGCAATTGTTTGGCTGAGCTCTTCGTTATGCCACCTAGACTCTTGAATAATACTAGACTGGCAACGAGGTCTCATAAATTTGCAGATGTAATCGTTTATTCTATACAATTTATTTTCTCGTACTTTCGCTTGTGGGACTTCCTTTTCAGCCAACTTTAATCTTCCAAAATGTTATTTTTAATTATTCATTAATGTAAATTCTAATTTTACGAAAGATCGTCTCACTCCGATAGATTAGCAGCAAATAAATCTTGAAAATTTATTGCAATATTAGTTACAGACACAAACCTATAATAATGTATACAAGAAATAATGATACAGCCGCCACAGATAACAATAGTAATTGTTCAACAGGTCTTTCTAGATTTCCATTTTTTTTCTATTTTCCTTCTAATTTTACGATTATTGCTCTCACTATTCGATATTTCCCTTGTCGCCAGTCAAAACTTGATTTGATTCCTCTTTATAACCATTTCTTCTTAGTCTTCTTGTCTCCTTCGTAACACTTCTTCTTCAAATTAATGCCTATGAGAAGCTGCCGATTTCTTGTCACCATCGAATGCGTTACATTAACCGGCTAATTACCGAAGTTAAGCGCGTATGGTAAATTTCATAAAAGTGCCAAGGATATCCGCAAAGCAAGCAAGTATTATGAACGGGTAATTGTCAGCTCCAAATGACGTTCCTTGTTTTACAGCGGCTTAATTGGAATTAATCTTTTTAGTCTTACAAAAACATGGCAAGATAATTAACTGTACGCTTTGCCAAACCTCGGTGGATATAATGACATTCTGAGCATAGGATGTTGGCGTCTTCTCTCATAGCGATTGTAATTATTTTAACTCGTTATACACAACTGCAAACTGGTTGAGGCAACAGGAAATTCATTTTAAATAAACTGTGTTTCTTAACTTGCTTTTATCCTATGCGTAATTTAATTCGTTTACAGCGCATTGGATAGAGAAACGCATACGGGAATTAAGAGAAGACATTTAGAGATTGATTTCTGCAAAGTTAACTTCAAACGAAAAGCTCTCATAAAATAAGCAAATATTCCTATTGTATTATTTATAACTTTTCGGATTATTGTCTTGAAATTTATTATTTACTTTAATTCGGATTACCTTGTTTTGATTTTTACATGTATTAAGCAGTCTTACTATTTAAGCTATATATTCAGAATAATATTTCAGATGTGCTTTTAATAAAAGAATATCTCGGATGATACATTCTTCAGCAGAGTTGTTGTATCTCATCGATATAACTTACTTCGTTCTACTGATTACATTATATAATGGGGCCTAGCATTCGTGAGGAGGGCCGGTATGCAAGTGAAACCGCTGAGAGGAAGGCCCTGAAATGATGCGCATTCTCTCCTGATGACCCCAATTTAAATATAAATTCGAGTGGAACACAGTAAAATAAATTAAACTAAATTAAATTATAGTAATATGCCGTAGAATGTCTCGGTGGAAACGTCATTGGTATGAGGAACATTACACATTCAGCTCGCTTCAGGTGAGTTTCAATTTCTTTCTAGTAATTTCCTTCTTCAAACTCATGACTCATCCGTTGGCTTTCAGGAGTAGACAGAATGGCAGTTAGGAACAGACTAACAGACAACTGGATAGAGAGGGGATGCTGGGAAAGACAGATTATCTCACCGGGTCAGCAACCCAGAGTTCATTAAACAATTGCTAAAAAGGAAAAGAAAAGGAAATGCCCTCAGAATTCACCGAAAGGGAGGGAGGATGATGAATCCAAACGGAATAATCGGCAATGAACCCGGAACGAAAACCAAACCATGAATTTAGAAAAGTGCACGGGTTTCCCATGTGTTTGTGGTCGGAAAAGGGAGCGAAGATTCACTTTACAAAAATGGGATGTGGATCTCGGAAAACGGTTCAGGAGTAGCGCTCTTTCAACGTAGATAAGATGCCTGAAAACCAATGCCAGGATGCATACCACAGTGCTATGTAAGCTGTTGTATCAAATGATGGGACGCAACCCAAATTTCCAAGAATCAAATTTCTACCAGCATATGACTCGGAAGCGTTGTGTATGCTGGACAACATCATTAGCAAAATTACGTAAAGAGCTGGGAAGAAAGAAATATCAGGACTGATCGTGAATACGTAATGATGTTCACGCTGCATTTCAGAACGCAAGGTTTGCCGTTTTTCGAAATTTTACGTAAATTTAATTTCGCCGTTAGACATTTGAGCTTGTATATCTGCAACAAACTTGTTTATTGTTATAATGGGGCCTCACATTAGTGTGGGGGGTGCAAGTGGAACCGTCGAGAAGAATTCCCGAAAGGTGCACATTGTCTCTTGATGACCCTAGTTTAAATATAAATTCGAGAGGAACACATTAAAAGAATTTAAATGAAGCCATATTCCGTAGAGAAGATCCTAGGAAATGTTCCTTATCATAAGGATAGGTACCTCCACTGGAGTCCAGTCATTTTCTATACCTAAATTTAAATTGAAATTTTAAAATTAAATAAGTTATCTTCAAGATTTAAAATTAGCTTTAATTGAAAGCCAAGAGATTAAATTTAATAATTCTAGTAAACAAAACATACTGGTGTATTTTTAACCGAAATTATATTGATCGAAATCTAAAATTTTAAAATTTCTTTAAAAATACCACCATTGTTGATTGATTGACTCATTACATAAACAGTAGCCAAATTTCTGTTTTTAAACATCTTGAAAGAATGAATTATACCGCGCTGGCACGTTATTTAAGTCAAATTTTAATATTAAAACTTACCTTTATCAGTTTTCAATCAATTAATAATTGCTTACTTCCAGAAATTTACAATAAAAAAAATTAAATACGGTAGCCACTTTTTTTGTTATGTAAGTCATGGAGGTGTTAACAAATGACTGCTACCGGATGTTGACAGACACGCAATGTCTGGTGACAATACAGAAAAGCCTCGTAATAACTGTCTTTTCAGAATGTTCTATCTCTATTTTCTGAACTAGATATACTTTATTTTCTGAGAATTTATTATTGCTTAAATTCCAATTTTCGGATGTAAAATAGTGATTTGTGATTTATGTATAGAATTGATAAACATCCTATTATTTTATTCGGATAGGAAGTGTGGTGTATGCTGGACAATATCATTAGCAAAACATTACGTAAAGAGCTGGGAAGAAAAAAATAAAAATCAAGACTGATCGTGAATGCGTAATGATTTTCACGTTGCATTTCAGAAAGCAAGGTCTGCCGTTTTTCGAAATTTTACGTAAATCTAATTTCGCCGTTAGACATTTGAGCTTGTATATCTGCAACACAGTTGTACATCGTGATAATGGGATCTAACATTAGTGAGAGGGGGCAGTGTGCAAGTGAAACCGTTGAGAGGAAGGCCATGGAACGGTGCGCATTCTCTCCTTATGGCCCCATTTAAAATATAAATTCGAGAGGAACACATTAAAAGAAATTAAATGAATTCATATGCCGTAGAGAAGCTCGGTAGAAATGTCATTGGCATGAGGAGCCTTACATATTCAGCTCGCTTTAGGTGAGTTTCAATTACTTTCCAGTAATTTCCTTCTTCTCTCATCGATAGAATTTACTTCGTTCTACTGATTACGTCATACCATTTTCTCGAGTAAATTTGATATGTGTTCTTCATGAAATATTGACTTAACTTTTTAAGCCGTCTTCACTCGCATACGCCTTGTCTCGTTTAAATGGAAAGCTCCCTAAGAGAATGGTCTTGCAGAGGCCATCAGATAGTGTCACGTGACCATACCATCTGGCTTATTTTCTTTTCTTTCCTTTCATTTGTATCAGAAGGTTTTTCATCCGAACAGCGGGATGCCTGATAGAATTTGAGCCTTTTCGTTTATCTGATTCCTTGGTGAATATGCCAAGAATCAGTTGAAATAGATGTCCAGCCAGTGGAATGTTAGCTACTCGGAAAAAAGAAATCAAGTTCGACTTCCGGTCAAGTCCGTTACATTTATACTCGCACAGATATATTTTTATTTTTATTTCAGACTTATTTAAGATTTATTAGAATAAAAATGCGTGATATCCTGAAAATCAAGTTCTGCTGTTTTCAATATTTAATCGAAATACTTATAACGACAAAAGTATGCAGATGTAGGCTTTAAGAAAGCTTTATTCAAATGGGAATACAAGGTTTGAATATTGTCTCAGTAAGCCGAAAGAGATCCTTCAAAGAAGAGTGACTAAACAAAGGGAGGCCACTCTTGATTATTCATAATACTATAAATGATCTTTTACTTTTCTTTAAATTAATTGCATACTGTACAACACAATAAAAATCCATTTCTAAATGATTTTTTTATAACTGCATAATATTAATGGTCAACTAATAACAACATTTTTGTTCAATCGAATTACAAACACTTTTCATTTAATGACAAGTTTATTTACGCACAATTCTGTCGTTAAACGGCCTGGTTACAAAGTGGTAAGCAGTACTTCATCGCTATTTCATGTATACCACTTGTCAAATAGACCTGCGTCAACCTTCTTCATTTAGCTTTAGGGCCAAATTTGTACCATTTGTAACATTTCTAATATATTCTAAATGTATAAAAAGGGGTTTGGAAAATAAACACATTTTTTGAAAATTAAATTTAACTTTTATTAATATTTTAATTTTATATTTGTTCGAAATATGCGGAAATTAAGTTCGTAGAGAGTTTATCTAAGGAACAGAAGAAATGGGAGAGGAAACAAAGGAAGAAAGGGGAGGTTTATTAAATACTTATAGAGAGAAGGATAAACATTGAATAAATCAGTCAGTCAGTCAAGTGCCATACGTGATACACGCTTAGGCGATCATGTCTCGAAAAAGACATGAGTGACTGGGCAGAATATTATCCCGCAGTAGGTTGCCATTACTTTCTGCGGTAGACTGGTTGCCAGAACACAATCTATCCTGTTATTTAACTCATAACTGAGGGTAAGAGACGGATTAATACCTTTCCAAATGGTATTTGTGCGTAAGTGAATGCAACGAATTCAACTGGAATTCAAAATCGATTCTCCGATTTCTCGTTCCGAACTGATATCCACTACTCCTAAAATGTGGCTTCTTGCCATATTTATAACTAGAAGTTCATTACCACAAAGCCCTACTCTGCAACAATTAATATTACAATATTTGCGTGAAATAAAATATAATGGGATCATTAAATTATAGAATTGCATTAATAATTTTTATTTTTATTGCGGAGTGATAAGTGTAGCAACAGAATGGCACGACTCTTGAGCGTGCACAGCTAGCATTGCGTGACAAAGTGTGTCAGTCAGTGGTACAGGTGCTGGGTTGGTGGCATAGTGTTCATGGACATCGTGCTTCAGTAGATGCTAAAACCATCAGAAACAGTCCTTCTAACCTGATAAGCACAGGATTTATGGTAGATACCCAGAGTTTCAGTCCTTCAAAATCCAAATTAGAAGAAAATGTACAAAAGGTGAACGAAATATTCAAGTATATCCGTCAGTTAGTTAAGTGCCATACGTGATACACGCTTGGGCGATGATATCCCGAAAGAGACATGACTGACTGGGCAGAAGATTATCCCGCAATAGGTTGCCTTTGCTTTCTGCGGTAGACTGGTTGCCAGCAAAGGCTATAGAACCCAATCTTTGATGCTATTTAACACATAACTGCAGGAAAGAGACGGATTAATACCATTTCCAACAACAATGTTTGTGCGTAAATGAATGTAAGGAATTCAACCGAAATTCGAATTCCTTACATTCACGTATATACCCAGATGATTCCTTACATTCAAGTATATCATTCAGTCAGTTAAGTGCCATACGTTATACACGCTTGGGCGATCATGTCTCGAAAGAGACATGACTGACTGAGCAGAAGATTATCCCGCAGTAGATTGCCATTGCTTTCTGCGGTAGACTGGTTGCCGCCCAAGGCTATAGAACCCAATCTGTCCTGCTATTTAACCCATAACTGGAAGGAAGAAACAGATTATTACCTTTCCCAAGGGTATTTGCGCGTAAGTGAATACAATGGATTCAACTGGAATTCGAACTCGGCTCCCCGGTTTCTCGATATCCACTGTTCCACAAAGCACATCCTTTATATACTCATTATATAAGGGAATGTGCGTTGAGTATATACTCAGACGATTACAACACTGGTG